>LR738709.1:206043424-206121683 GCA_902687465.1 Secale cereale | reverse complement strand
TGCCCTACTTTGGCATATATTTAAAGGGTCCTCCGTAACCCTCAGAACAGGAACTCTTTTCGCGATCCCATCTCTGTTCCGCCGCCGCCGCCGCTTCCAAGATCGGGAGCACCAGGAGAACTCTTCCCGGCACCCTGCCAGAGGGGAGGATCACCACCGGGAGCTTCTCCACCACCATGGACGCCTCCCGGATGACTCGTGAGTCGTCTCCCTTGGACCATGAGTCCATGACCAGTAGCTATGTGATGTTCTCCTCCCGTTCTTGTGCTTCACTAATTAGTCCTCGTGAGCTGCCCTACATGATCGAGGCACCTATGTAATCCTTACGCTGTTGCTATGTTGAGTTTGCTGGGATCCGATGGATTATGAGATTATGTTCAGATTGATCTTAAGCAATATATTTGATTCACCTCTTTTATATTTTAGTTCATAAGTAATTCTTGCATGTTCTCCGTTGTTATTTATTGCTTTGGCCGAGTAATAGGTAGTGACTCCAAGAGGGAACGTTATGCTCGATTGTGGGTTCATGCCCCTCGATGACTAGCTTGAGTGACAGAAACATGAGTCTAGGGGATGTGCTGTTGCCACAAGGGGGAAAACAACGGTGCTTGTGCCCACGGGTGCAAGGATTGTTTACTTTACGCAAAGTTCTTTTAATGCAGTTGTCTGTTGCATTGAGTTTACACTATGGGTGGGACTCGCAACTTAATACCAGCGAGATGTTCTGGATAGATATCTCAAGGTGGATGATTAGTAGTACATGCAGATGGATTTCGGTCTACTTGCCTTGGCGTACCGCCCATGCTTTGAACCTCTTCCTTTCTTGCAATATAGTTAGCATTGGTTTGCGTTCGTGGTCCTGTCAATTGCCCAGCTGTAATTTGTTTACCTCACATAGCTGTTTTATCGTCTTTTGGGAGAGAGACATCACTAGTGAACATCATGAGACTCCGGTCCATATTACCATCATTGATCACATCCACTATGTAATGCCCCGGATGTAATACTTTCCCTTTTGGGCATATAATATATCTCCGGCTTCATCTATTCCATTTCGGGTTCTTTGTCTTTCGGGTTTTCGTCGTTTTGTTGTGTGCGTGTGTGGCATTCATTCATATCATGTAGACATGTGCATCACATTGCATTTGTGTTTTCGGTTGCATCCGGTTCCATGCGTTCCTTCCCGTTGTCCGTTTCGCGTTCCGGAGCTCCCTCACGTGTCCGTGGCGTCCCGTAGGCCTACTTTGGTGTTTGGCCGTGTAACGTTACCGGTTTGGCGCGAGACTTGTCGTGTGTTGTTGTTTTGTTGTGTGTAACCCGCCTGTCAAATCTCGTCGCGTTTCGAGTCCGTTTGCTACCCCAACAGTTGTTCTCGTGGGCTCAAAGTGCCTCTACTTTGAGGCCCAAGACACCCCCTCCAACAGCCCACCAACCACTCCTAGCCACTTTTATCATCTAGGCCATCCAAATCTGATCCGGTGGCCGAAAACTGCACTCCATTTGGACAACCCTAGCTACTTGTGCCTATATATTTGTCCACTCCCCCAAATTTGTGCCCCAAAACAAGGAAACCCTAGACCTCTCCTTCTTCCACCTCCAGCCACCAGCCACCTCGCTGGAGTTCCGCCGGAATTTCGCCGGAAGATCGCCGGAGTACCTCTCCTACACCTCCTCACCTCACCACTACCCTCTCCACCTCACCACCGCCGTCCTCCGGCCAGATCCGGCGAGGGGCCGCCGGATCCGGCCGGCCCCGAGTCCCTCCAGCCTCCTGGGACGCCACCGCAGCCGCCCCTATCGCTCGAAGGAGCCGCTGCCAGTTCGCTCGCTGGATCGATTCGATCCAGTCGAGTCAACGCCAGATTCCGTCGCTCCTTCCAGGCCGATCGCCAGCGGGACTCCTCCCACATCGCCCTCGCTCCCCAGGCCCGAGCGATCCGGCCCAGTCCCGCTTCGCCAGCTCCCCGCCAGCCAGGCGCAGGCCGAGGCGGGCCGCCAGCCCATCCGGCCGAGGCCCCCAGGCGAGCCTCCGGCCGTCTGCTCTGGACCGGGGCCCGAAGGCCCAGCCGCCAGCGCCCCTCTCCGCCTGGGCCCTACGCCTCCTCCCGCAAGGCGCCCGCGCCTCCGGCCCAGTCCGCCCCGTTCGCCTGGGAGCCGGCCCAGTTCCTGCAGCCGCGGTGGCCAGATCCACCGGGCCAGAGCCGCCGCCACTCCGCAGGCCGCTTCTTCGCCGGGCCGAGGCCCTCTCCAGCCGCGGGCCTCCAGCGCCCTCCTCCGCAGGCCCAGGTCGGGCCTCTCCAGCGCCGAGGCCGCGCCGGCCCGAGCCGCCGGCCCATCCCCTCCGCAGCCGCACTAGTTCCAGCCCGAAGCCCGTTGACTTCTTCCAGATCTCAGATCTAGGTTATTTCAAACTCCCAAGTCCCTGAGATGTTTTTGTTCTCTGATGCTATTTTCTAACTGCAATAACTTCTTGTGTGTAACTCCGTTTTGCGCAAATGAGGTGTCCAGACGTTCGTGGTGACTAGCACTACGATTCATTCCATTGTGCCATGCATGTTAGAGATCATCTAGGTGCTTATTTTTCGGTTGCAAGAGTGCATCCCGATATAAACTGCTGTTATGTGATGTTTTTATGCCACCTTTGCATAGTGATAACTTTTAGCTCGTTTATCCGATTGATGCAAATGACATGTCCACGTGTTTGTCTTGCCATGCTCTACATGTTGTTTGTGTTAGGTTGCATGATAGATTTAATCTTGCCATGGTTATCCTCGTTGCAAAGTGCTATGTGGCTGTTTAGTTGTTTAACTTGTTATGAAATGCCATCTTGTTGAGCTCATTGCTATCGTTGTGTTTATCTCCATGATGCATGCTTGTGTGTTTCGGAATCACCATCATGTGTACTTTGTTGTGGTGCTTACCACTTGCCATGTTTAGTTTATAGGTGACTTAAACTTGCTCTTTTAGATGCCATGATGAAACTGCTGTTTTAACACTTAGTGGATTTTCACTAAGTATGAAATCTGTAACGTTCCGATGCCATGTTTGCTTGCTGCTCTAGGACAAACCATGATAGTTTTGGGGTGGATCTTGATGGTTCCTTGTAGTAGGTATTGTTGGCTTTCCATTCATGTTCTCACATGTTTATTTAAGTGGCTGTAGCATGTTTAACTTTTGCTCCAAAGTTTCAATAAAATTCTGCTGCCAGAATTTTATTGTCAAGTTCAATATGTCCAAGCTTATTGCTGTTGATCCGTGGCTCCTTTGGGGGTGCACCTTTGGACTTATTTGCTGTAGGATATGTCTAGTTGATGTTCATGCTTTTTGCCATGGTGTTTGAGTGCTGTAGCTTATTTTTCTAGTGCTCCGAAGTTGCTATGTTGCTGTAATATTCAGCTTTCGCCTATTTCTTGTTTCGGGCATAACTTTTAGTCCGTAGCTCCGTTTTCAGCAAGTCTTATATGAAACTTGATTGATTTTCCGTGTAGATTCATAATCTCCTATTGTTGTCATGTTTCGAAGTGATTTGCTTGAGTGCTATTTTCCGTGCTCCGTGTGCTCCCTTAGTACATCCATCATACATCCAACATTTTGGTGTGCGCATTGCACCTTGTTGATTTGTGCCTTGTGTGATTGTATTGTTTAGAGCCGGAAGCTGAGACCGAGTACGAGTACGAGCACGAGGTTACCAACGAGGTTGAGCACGAGGACCCTTCTTACGATCCGAACGACTACTCTTCAGGCAAGATGACCGAACCCCGATAACATTACTATTTTTGCCTATTGCTAGTAGTCTCGATCTATAGCTTTGCCTCGATGCCCATGTTCTTCCTGTCAGCCTCCTACTTGTAACCATGACCATGTCTAACCACCCTACCTATGCAAACCGTTACTTGGCTAAGTACGCTTCGCTCAGCCCTTCTTATAGCATTGCTAGTTGCAGGTGAAGATCGAAGATGCTGGCTTCATGTTGAGTTTGTTGGGTTATATCACACTATATAAATGCTTAAAAATGAAATCATCTATATATTGGCAAGGGTGGAAGGCTAAGCCTTTTGCTTGGTGATTTGTTCCACTCATGCCGTTAGGAACCGTTTAAACCGGTGTTATGTTCCTTGATTATGCGTTCCTAACACGGTTGGGGTGTATGGGACCCCCTCGATAAACCGCTAAGTGCTAAGTCTTTTCCAGCAAGTCCCAACATTGGTACTATTTGCCTAATAACTAATAAAACTTGCATAGGGCCTTGCAAACCCGAGTTCTTAATCAACAACCCCGGGCCAGTGCTCCTCATGAGTGTTGGTCCAAACCGGGGGTTCTGCGGGGTCACCACGAGGAAACTCGAGGATTGATATAAACCTGTAGAATCGCCCATCCGGTCGTGGCCTGAGACTAGATATGCGCGGCTATTGTCAGGGTGTCGGCACGCCGGGAGGATTTGCTGGATTAGCCTTACCTTAGTTCGGAGTATCTTGAGCACGGGATTCCGAGAATACTCGGGTCTTCCCACTTTGGAGTTGCGACTCCGCGGATCGTGGGCTTGTAATGGGTCAAGTTGGAACACCCCTGGAGGGTTATGAACTTTCAAAAGTCGTGCCCGCGGTTATGTGGCAGATGGGAGCTTGTTAATATCCGGTTGTAGATAACTTGACACCATTGTTCTAATACACTACCAGCGTGTGTACCGTGACTGTCAATTTCCGAATAGGGATTCGGGAGTTGAACACGGTGGGGTTATGTTTGTGGAGCTTTAGCTAGGATCACTTCGTGATCATCTCTCGACCGAGGCCTTCTCTTCTCGCACTCTCTCACGTAAGCTAGTTGCTAGTTGCTGCTGCAGACACTTATTCTTTTCTTCAGCCTTATCCTCTCCCAAGGCTTAAATAGTCTTGTTACCCGGGAACGGGATTGCTGAGTCCTTTGTGGCTCACAGTTACTTCACCACACCAGATGCAGGTCCAGTGGTGAGCTATCTAGGTGATGGCACCGAGCTAGACTGGGAGTATGACGAGGAGCGTAGTCGATACTATGTTCGTTATCCTGATGATCAGTAGTGGAGACTTCTACTAGGATTCGATCCGACCTGTGGATTTAATTATGTTTGGTATCTTGCCATTTGGATTTTACCCTTAGAGGGCTGTGATGTTTTATTGTATGATGATTTGAGACATGAATTGTATTTGTGTGACGTGGCGAGTGTAAGCCAACTATATTTATGTTTTCCATTCCCCTTTTTACATGAGTTGTGCAAAGATACCAGACTTGCGATCTTTCCAGCATGGGGTTATGTCTCTAAGTCGTGCCTCGACACGTAGGAGATATAGCTCCATCCTGGGCATTACAAGTTGGTATTCAGAGCCTTCTCCGACCTAGGAGCCCCCACTGATTGATCGAATCGTTGACGGTTGAGTCTAGGCACACACTGAAAACATTTTGAGTCCTATATTATATCGGAGAGTAGGATTTCTTTGCTTCTCATCCCCTTTCTCTCTGGTGAGGACTCCGGACGACTACTCTTGTCTCTTCTATCTTCAAAAATTGCACCAATTTTTTTTTTAGGAATCTCGCGAGTATTCTGGGATTGTTTTGATGTTCTTGTGACGAGAATATTGTTCTCGTTGCCTCCTGACATTAGGGGTTGTGGCAGTGTCCCGGGGAGTTGAGCTTCGGGGTATTGTCGTCACAGGCATATCGCGGCAGTACTAAATACTTAAGACGGCCGACATCGAAAATCTCTCCTATACGGTTAGTGGCAAGATAACCCCGACATCACCCAGTACTGGGGAGGTAGTTCGCGAGTATTGCCATAGCTTGTTATAGTGGATGCTTTTCGAAGGTCCGAGGTAGACAGTTTCCGAGAAAGACTGGTTATGTGTTGAAGGATGGATACACCTGGATGTAGGTTTAGAGTTGATTGCGCGGTGCTTCCCGTGTATCCCCAACACCTGATTGCATAACTGGAATCTTTCGGAAATTAATAGGTGGGTTTATCTAGTAGATCGTAGGCATTCTTCCAACGAATGCAGGTTAGTGAGTTTGGGGTTCTACATTGAGTGAAGTGGTATTATGAACGATGTTCCAATAGGGAGTTGCATCTTAAAGGGTCCTTGGCTATGCTGATCCGGGGATTGCAAAACCCGTTCGTAACGCGTTCATATGCTTTTAGCACAAAGATGATAGAACGAAGCTCCTATCTTGTGTTTGTTCCCGTCTGTACCTTGTTGTTTTTCTTATTTTACCTTTTGTCCCCTATGTGGCTTCTCGTGAAGATTGATGTTATCATTTAACTGAGAATTTCATTCGTTCCTCTTATTCGAATGATTTCATTCGTTCATATTGTTCGAATGATTATTGTGAAGACTTGTTGCAATTCATTCCATTGATTCAGCTTATACCTTCTGTCAATCAATTGCTGATTCATGGTCATCTCTTTCAGGATGGCTTCGAAAAAAGTTCCCAACGCTAACCCAGAGGGTGAAGAGGTCCCAGATCGTCCTCCTTCCCCTCCTCCTCCGCCTGAGGCTTGGAGATCGATTATGCAGACTACAGCTCAGAACACCCAGATGTTGATGCAGATGATGCAGCAGATGCAAGCTAATCAAGCTAATCAGGGTGTTCCAGGGAATCAAGGCAACTTCTTCAACCAGCAGCACCATGCTACCCTCAACCAGTTATTGGCCAATAATCCAAAAGCTTTCAGTTACTGTGTCGACCCTCTTGATGCTGAAGATTGGTTAACCGACATAAAGAAGCATTTTGAGTGCAGTAACGTAAGAGAAGAGGATTATGTGAAGTTTGCAGCCTTCCAACTCAAAGACCAAGCAGCTGACTGGTGGCAGCAGTACAAAGACTCCAGGCCAGGTCGTGTGATCTCTTGGGAGGATTTCTGCAAGGACTTTCGCTCTCACCACATCCCAACAAGTGTCATCGAGGGTATGCGTGAGCAATTCCGCAACCTGAAGCAGTGCTCTATGTCAGTCTATCAGTATAATGTCAAGTTTCAAAACCTCGCCCGCTATGCTAAGCAAGACATTCCTGATGCCAAGAGAAAAATCTACCAGTTCCGTGGAGGTCTGAAAGATGAACTTCAACTTGCTCTCACCTTGTTCGAGCCCGATGAGTTCGACAAATTCTATAACATGGCTTTGAAACAAGAGGCAGCTCAGCTTAAGATGGAGGCTTCTAAAAAGAGAATTCGAGATGCCGTTCACTCTTCCTCATCGTCTCAGTTGGCTGCGAAACAACAGAAATTTTGGCTTCCTCCTCCTCCAGTTATTCGAGCTCCATACAACAACTCCAACAACTCCAACAACAAGAACAACGGTGGACGTGGTTTCTCCCACCCACCCAACCCGAGCAACCAGTCGAGGAAGCAGTTTCAGTCTCAAGGCTCCAAGTCAAGTGGTTCTCATTTCCGTCCTCTCTCAGAAGTGACTTGCAACAAATGCACTCAGAAAGGTCACTACGCCAACAAGTGCCCCAACCCGAAGCGTCTTCCACCTCCTCCGCCTGTCAATTCATCTATTGTCAAGCATGATCCAAAGGCAGCAAGGGTCAATCTGATGAGTGCAGCGCAAGCGGAGAATTCTTCTGATGTTATTTTGGGTAACCTTCCAGTGAACTCTTTTCCAGCTAAAGTGTTGTTTGATTCGGGTGCTTCATGCTCTTTCATGTCATATCCATTTGCATCCAAGAATAATGTTCACTCCGAAGCTTTACCAAGACCTTTGAGTGTCATATCACCTGGCAAGAGATTGAGTTCTAGTATGATGGCTCCGAATGTTTCTATTCGCATGGGTGATTATCGCTTTCTGGCTAATCCGGTGATTCTCGGCAATTCTGACATAGACCTCATCCTCGTGATGGATTGGCTTTATCAGCATGATGCTCACATTGATTGTGCACAGAAGGAAGTCAAGATGACTCATCCTGATGAAGATGTGATTATCTTTGCCTCCAGGAATAACACTATCAGGCTTTTCTCTCTCAATGATAAGTGCGAAATTAATGCCATATCTCAAATTCCAGTGGTGAATGAATATCAAGACGTCTTTCCTGAAGAACTTCCAGGCATGCCTCCACACCGTCAGGTGGAATTTGTCATTGAACTCGAGCCGGGTACTGAGCCAGCATGCCGGCGTCCGTACAAGCTCTCTCCCGATGAGTTGAAGGAATTGAAAAAGCAGCTTGATAAACAGGACAGTATGGGTCTCATCAGGCCTAGTACGTCTCCTTGGGGCTGTGGTGTCTTATTTGTCAAGAAGAAAGATGGCACGGAGCGTCTCTGTGTTGATTACCGGCCATTGAACAAGAAGACAATAAAGAACAAGTATCCGCTCCCCAACATCAACGAACTCTTCGAGCAGCTCAAAGGAGCTAAAGTTTTGTCCAAGCTCGACCTTCGAATGGGCTATCACCAAATTCGCATTCGCGAGGAAGACATTCCCAAGACGGCCTTCAGAACGAGCTACGGCTCATACGAGTATACTGTCATGTCCTTTGGTCTCGCCAATGCTCCTCCTACCTTTTCGAGAATGATGCACTACATCTTCAACCCCTATACTGGCGAGTTTGTGCTTGTGTATCTGGATGATATTCTGGTGTTTTCCAAGAATGAAGAAGATCATGAAAAGCACTTACGTCTGGTTCTTGATCGACTCCGAGAGCATAAGTTCTATGCCTAGTTCTCAAAGTGCGAGTTTTGGCTCGATAAGGTTTTGTACCTGGGCCATATCATCTCAGCTGACGGTATTGCGGTAAATCCCGAGAAAGTTGAAGCAATTGTCAACTGGGAAGCTCCTCAGAACGTCAAGCAACTCCGTAGTTTTCTGGGTCTTGCCAGCTATTGCAGAAGGTTCGTTGAGAACTTCTCCAAGATTGCCAAGCCTCTCTCCAACTTGCTTCAGAAGAATGTCAAATACTTTTGGTCTCCAGAGTGTGAAGTGGCATTCAGAACTCTCAAAGAAAAGCTCGTCTCTGCTCCAGTTCTTACTCCTCCAGATGAGTCCAAGCCCTATGAAGTATTCTGTGATGCTTCTCTTCAAGGACTTGGTGGTGTGCTTATGCAAGACAAGAGAATTGTGGCATATACTTCTCGTCAGCTCAAGCCAAGTGAGAAGAACTATCCTACACATGATCTCGAGCTAGCAGCTGTGGTACATGCTTTGATTACGTGGAGACATCTGTTGTTGGGCAGAAAAGTCGACATCTTCACTGATCACAAGAGCTTGAAGTACATCTTCACACAGCTGCATCTGAACCTCCACCAGACTCATTGGGTTGAAATGATCCAAGAGTATAATCTCAGCATTGAATACACTCCTGGCAAGGCGAATGTGATTGCAGATGCTTTGAGCAGAAAGGCATATTGCAACAGCCTTCTTATCAAGCCGTTCCAGCCTGAGCTTTGTGAAACATTCAGGAAGCTCAACCTTCAAGTTGTTCCGTAGGGTTTTCTTGCAAATCTTCAAATTGCTCCTACCTTGGAAGATCAGGTCCGTGAGGCCCAACTCACTGATGCCATGGTGAAGAAGGTGAAACATGGTATTGCAAAGGGCACTCCGAAATACAAGTGCTTTCGTGTTGATGAGAGAGATACCTTGTTCTTCGAGGACAGACTCGTTGTTCCCAAAGGTGATCTCAGGAAGCTCATAATGGAAGAAGCACATGATTCTCTCCTTTCCATTCATCCTGGCAGTTCCAAGATGTACCAAGATCTCAAGCAATCTTACTGGTGGACACGCATGAAAAGGGAGATTGCCCAATTCGTGAATGAATGTGATGTTTGCAGAAGAGTGAAAGCAGAACATCAACGTCCAACCGGTCTTCTCCAACCTCTTCCTATTCCCGAGTGGAAGTTCGACCACATTGAAATGGACTTCGTCACTGGCTTTCCTAAATCCAAGCGAGGGAATGATTCTATCTTCGTGGTGATTGACAAGCTTACCAAAGTCGCTCACTTCCTTCCAGTCAAAGAATCCATCAATGCAGCTCAATTGGCAGAGCTGTACACTTCCAGAATTGTGTCCTTACATGGCATTCCTCAGGTCATCTCCTCAGACCGTGGAAGCTTGTTCACATCCAAGTTCTGGGACTCCTTTCAGTCCGCCATGGGCACTAAGATCAGGTTCAGCACTGCTTTTCACCCTCAGACTAGTGGTCAAGTCGAGCGTGTGAATCAGATTCTAGAAGACATGCTCAGAGCCTGTGTCATATCTTTTGGCATGAAATGGGAAGACTGCCTTCCATTTGCCGAGTTCTCTTACAACAACAGCTTTCAAGCAAGTGCCGGTAAAGCCCCGTTTGAAATCGTCTATGGCAGAAAGTGCCGTACCCCTCTCAACTGGTCTGAAACAGGCGAACGTCAACTTCTTGGCAATGACTTGATCTCAGAAGCCGAAGAAATGTGTAAAGTCATACGTGAGAATCTCAAGGCCGCTCAGTCGCGTCAGAAGAGCTACTATGACGACAAGCATCGTGATTTGGCCTTCAACATTGATGATCACGTCTATCTCCGTGTTTCTCCGATGAAAGGAACCCAAAGATTCGGTATCAAAGGAAAGCTTGCTCCTAGATACGTCGGGCCTTTCAAGATTCTTGGCAAAAGAGGCGATCTAGCCTATCAACTTGAGCTCCCTTCCAACTTCGCCAATGTTCATGATGTGTTCCATGTGTCTCAACTCCGTAAATGCTTCAAGGCACCTGAACGCATGATTCCGTTTGAAGAGATTGATCTTCAACAAGACTTGTCCTACCGAGAGCATCCCGTTGCTATTCCCGAAGAAACCAAACGCAAGACCCGCAACAAGTCCATCAAATTCTTGAAAGTCAAGTGGTCACATCACACCGACCGAGAGGCTACGTGGGAACGAGAAGATCATCTTCGTTCCGAGTACCCTTCCTTTTTCCAGTCCTAGATCTCGGGACGAGATCTTTTTTTGTAGTAGAGGAGAGTTTGTAATGCCCCAGATGTAATACTTTCCCTTTTGGGCATATAATATATCTCCGGCTTCATCTATTCCATTTCGGGTTCTTTGTCTTTCGGGTTTTCGTCGTTTTGTTGTGTGCGTGTGTGGCATTCATTCATATCATGTAGACATGTGCATCGCATTGCATTTGTGTTGTCGGTTGCATCCGGTTCCACGCGTTCCTTCCCGTTGTCCGTTACGCGTTCCGGAGCTCCCTCACGTGTCCGTGGCGTCCCGTAGGCCTACTTTGGTGTTTGGCCGTGTAACGTTACCGGTTTGGCGCGAGACTTGTCGTGTGTTGTTGTTTTGTTGTGTGTAACCCGCCTGTCAAATCTCGTCGCGTTTCGAGTCCGTTTGCTACCCCAACAGTTGTTCTCGTGGGCTCAAAGTGCCTCCACTTTGAGGCCCAAGACACCCCCTCCAACAGCCCACCAACCACTCCTAGCCACTTCTATCATCTAGGCCATCCAAATCTGATTCGGTGGCCGAAAACCGCACTCCATTTGGACAACCCTAGCTACTTGTGCCTATATATTTGTCCACTCCCCCAAATTTATGCCCCAAAACAAGGAAACCCTAGACCTCTCCTTCTTCCACCTCCAGCCACCAGCCACCTCGCCGGAGTGCCGCCGGAATTTCGCCGGAAGATCGCCGGAGTACCTCTCCTACACCTCCTCACCTCACCACTACCCTCTCCACCTCACCACCGCCGTCCTCCGGCCAGATCCGGCGAGGGGCCGCCGGATCCAGCCGGCCCCGAGTCCCTCCAGCCTCCTGCGACGCCACCACAGCCGCCCCTATCGCTCGAAGGAGCCGCTGCCAGTTCGCTCGCTGGATCGATTCGATCCAGTCGAGTCAACGCCAGATTCCGTCGCTCCTTCCAGGCCGATCGCCAGCGGGACTCCTCCCGCATCGCCCTCGCTCCCTAGGTCGGAGCGATCCGGCCCAGTCCCGCTTCGCCAGCTCCCCGCCAGCCAGGCGCAGGCCGAGGCGCGCCGCCAGCCCATCCGGCCGAGGCCCCCAGGCGAGCCTCGGCCGTCCGCTCCGGACCGGGGCCCGAAGGCCCAGCCGCCAGCGCCCCTCTCTGCCTCGGCCCTATGCCTCCTCCCGCAAGGCGCCCGCGCCTCCGGCCCAGTCCGCCCCGTTCGCCTGGGAGCCGGCCCAGTTCCTGCAGCCGCGGTGGCCAGATCCGCCGGGCCGGAGCCGCCGCCACTCCGCAGGCCGCTTCTTCGCCGGGCCGAGGCCCTCTCCAGCCGCGGGCCTCCAGCGCCCTCCTCCGCAGGCCCAGGTCGGGCCTCTCCAGCGCCGAGGCCGCGCCGGCCCGAGCCGGCGGCCCATCCCCTCCGCAGCCGCACCAGTTCCTGCCCGAAGCCCGTTGACTTCTTCCAGATCTCAGATCTAGGTTATTTCAAACTCCCAAGTCCCTGAGATGTTTTTGTTGTCTGATGCTATTTTCTAACTGCAATAACTTCTTGTGTGTAACTCCGTTTTGCGCAAATGAGGTGTCCAGACGTTCGTGGTGACTAGCACTACGATTCATTCCATTGTGCCATGCATGTTAGAGATCATCTAGGTGCTTATTTTTCTGTTGCAAGAGTGCATCCCGATATAAACTGCTGTTATGTGATGTTTTTATGCCACCTTTGCATAGTGATAACTTTTAGCTCGTTTATCCGATTGATGCAAATGACATGTCCACGTGTTCGTCTTGCCATGCTCTACATGTTGTTTGTGTTAGGTTGCATGATAGATTTAATCTTGCCATGGTTATCCTCGTTGCAAAGTGCTATGTGGCTGTTTAATTGTTTAACTTGTTATGAAATGCCATCTTGTTGAGCTCATTGCTATCGTTGTGTTTATCTCCATGATGCATGGTTGTGTGTTTCAGAATCACCATCATGTGTACTTTGATGTGGTGCTTACCACTTGCCATGTTTAGTTTAGAGGTGACTTAAACTTGCTCTTTTAGATGCCATGATGAAACTGCTGTTTTAACACTTAGTGGATTTTCACTAAGTCTGAAATCTGTAACGTTCCGATGCCATGTTTGCTTGCTGCTCTAGGACAAACCATGATAGTTTTGGGGTGGATCTTGATGGTTCCTTGTAGTAGATATTGTTGGCTTTCCATTCAAGTTCTCACATATTTATTTAAGTGGCTGTAGCATGTTTAACTTTTGCTCCAAAGTTTCAATAAAATTATGCTGCCAGAATTTTATTGTCAAGTTCAATATGTCCAAGCTTATTGCTGTTGATCCGTGGCTCCTTTGGGGGTGCACCTTTGGACTTATTTGCTGTAGGATATGTCTAGTTGATGTTCATGCTCTTTGCCATGGTGTTTGAGTGCTGTAGTTTATTTTTTTAGTGCTCCGAAGTTGCTATGTTGCTGTAATATTCAGCTTTCGCCTATTTCTTGTTTCGGGCATAACTTTTAGCCCGTAGCTCCGTTTTCAGCAAGTCTTATATGAAACTTGATTGATTTTCCGTGTAGATTCATAATCTCCTATTGTTGCCATGTTTCGAAGTGATTTGCTTGAGTGCTATTTTCCGTGCTCCGTGTGCTCCCTTAGTACATCCATCATGCATCCATCATTTTGGTGTGCGCATTGCATCTTGTTGATTTGTGCCTTATGTGAATGTATTGTTTAGAGCCGGAAGCTGAGACCGAGTACGAGTATGAGCACGAGGTTACCAACGAGGTTGAGCACGAGGACCCTTCTTACGATCCGAACGACTACTGTTCAGGCAAGATGACCGAACCCCGATAACATTACTATTTTTGCCTATTGCTAGTAGTCTCGATCTATAGCTTTGCCTCGATGCCCATGTTCTTCCTGTCAGCCTCCTACTTGTAACCATGACCATGTCTAACCACCCTACCTATGCAAACCATTGCTTGGCTAAGTACGCTTCGCTCAGCCCTTCTTATAGCATTGCTAGTTGCAGGTGAAGATCGAAGACGCTGGCTTCATGTTGAAGTTTGTTGGGTTATATCACACTATATAAATGCTTAAAAATGAAATCATCTATATATTGGCAAGGGTGGAAGGCTAAGCCTTTTGCTTGGTGATTTGTTCCACTCATGCCGTTAGGAACCGTTTAAACCGGTGTTATGTTCCTTGATTATGCGTTCCTAACACGGTTGGGGTGTATGGGACCCCCTCGATAAACCGCTAAGTGCTAAGTCTTTTCCAGCAAGTCCCAACATTGGTACTATTTGCCTAATAACTAATAAAACTTGCATAGGGCCTTGCAAACCCGAGTTCTTAATCAACAACCCCGGGCCAGTGCTCCTCATGAGTGTTGGTCCAAACCGGGGGTTCTACGGGGTCACCACGAGGAAACTCGAGGATTGATATAAACCTGTAGAATCGCCCATCCGGTCGTGGCCTGAGACTAGATACGCGTGGCTATTGTTAGGGTGTCGGCACGCCGGGAGGATTCGCTGGATTAGCCTTACCTTAGTTCGGAGTATCTTGAGCACGGGATTCCGAGAATACTCGGGTCTTCCCACTTTGGAGTTGCGACTCCGCAGATCGTGGGCTTGTAATGGGCCAAGTTGGAACACCCCTGCAGGGTTATGAACTTTCGAAAGCCGTGCCCGCGGTTATGTGGCAGATGGGAGCTTGTTAATATCCGGTTGTAGATAACTTGACACCATTGTTCTAATACACTACCAGCGTGTGTACCGTGACTGTCAATTTCCGAATAGGGATTCGGGAGTTGAACACGGTGGGGTTATGTTTGTGGAGCTTTAGCTAGGATCACTTCGTGATCATCTCTCAACCGAGGCCTTCTCTTCTGGCACTCTCTCACGTAAGCTAGTTGCTAGTTGCTGCTGCAGACACTTATTCTTTTCTTCAGCCTTATCCTCTCCCAAGGCTAAATAGTCTTGTTACCCGGGAACGGGATTGCTGAGTCCTTTGTGGCTCACAGTTACTTCACCACACCAGATGCAGGTCCAGTGGTGAGCTATCTAGGTGATGGCACCGAGCTAGACTGGGAGTATGATGAGGAGCGTAGTCGATACTATGTTCGTTATCCTGATGATCAGTAGTAGAGACTTCTACTAGGATTCGATCCGACCTGTGGATTTAATTATGTTTGGTATCTTGCCATTTGGATTTTACCCTTAGAGGGCTGTGATGTTTTATTGTATGATGATTTGAGACATGAATTGTATTTGTGTGACGTGGCGAGTGTAAGCCAACTATATTTATGTTTTCCATTCCCCTTTTTACATGAGTTGTGCAAAGATACCAGACTTGTGATCATTCCAGCATGGGGTTATGTCTCTAAGTCGTGCCTCGACACGTAGGAGATATAGCTCCATCCTGGGCATTACAAGTTGGTATTCAGAGCCTTCTCCGACCTAGGAGCCTCCACTGATTGATCGAATCGTTGACGGTCGAGTCTAGGCACACACTGAAAACATTTTGAGTCCTATATTATATCAGAGAGTAGGATTTCTTTGCTTCTCATCCCCTTTCTCTCTGGTGAGGACTCCTGACGACTACTCTTGTATCTTCTATCTTCAAAAATTGCAACAATTTTTTTTAGGAATCTCGCGAGTATTCTGGGATTGTTTCGATGTTCTTGTGACGAGAATATTGTTCTCGATGCCTCCTGACATTAGGGGTTGTGGCAGTGTCCCGGGGAGTTGAGCTTCGGGGTATTGTCGTCACAAGCATATCGCAGCAGTACTAAATACTTAAGATGGCCGACATCGAAAATCTCTCCTATACGGTTAGTGGCAAGATAACCCCGACATCACCCAGTACTGGGGAGGTAGTTCGGGAGTATTGCCATAGCTTGTTATAGTGGATGCTTTTCGAAGGTCCGAGGTAGACAGTTTCCGAGAAAGACTGGTTATGTGTTGAAGGATGGATACACCTGGATGTAGGTTTAGAGTTGATTGCGCGGTGCTTCCCGTGTATCCCCAACACCTGATTGCATAACTGGAATCTTTCGGAAATTAATAGGTGGGTTTATCCAGTAGATTGTAGGCATTCTTCCAACAAATGCAGGTTAGTGAGTTCGGGGTTCTACATTGAGTGAAGTGGTATTATGACCGATGTTCCGATCGGGAGTTGCATCTTAAAGGGTCCTTGGCTATGCTGATCCGGGGATTGCAAAACCCGTTCGTAACGCGTTCATATGCTTTCAGCACAAAGATGATAGAATGAAGCTCCTATCTTGTGTTTGTTCCCGTCTGTACCTTGTTGTTTTTCTTATTTTACCTTTTGTCCCCTATGTGGCTTCTCGTGAAGATTGATGTTATCATCTAACTGAGAATTTCATTCGTTCCTCTTGTTTGAATGATTTCATTCGTTCATATTGTTCGAATGATTATTGTGAAGACTTGTTGCAATTCATTCCATTGATTCAGCTTATACCTTCTGTCAATCGATTGCTGATTCGTGGTCATCTCTTTCAGGATGGCTCCGAAAAAAGTTCCCAACGCTAACCCAGAGGGTGAAGAGGTCCCAGATCGTCCTCCTTCTCCTCCTCCTCCGCCTGAGGCTTGGAGAGCGATTATGCAGACTACAGCTCAGAACACCCAGATGTTGATGCAGATGATGCAGCAGATGCAAGCTAATCTAGCTAATCAGGGTGTTCCAGGGAATCAAGGCAACTTCTTCAACCAGCAGCACCATGCTACCCTCAACCAGTTCTTGGCCAATAATCTAAAAGCTTTCAGTTACTGTGTCGACCCTCTTGATGCTGAAGATTGGTTAACCGACATAAAGAAGCATTTTGAGTGCAGTAACGTAAGAGAAGAGGATTATGTGAAGTTTCCAGCCTTCCAACTCAAAGACCAAGCAGCTGACTGGTGGCAGCAGTACAAAGACTCCAGGCCAGGTCGTGTGATCTCTTGGGAGGATTTCTGCAAGGACTTTCGCTCTCACCACATCCCAACATGTGTCATCGAGGGTATGCGTGAGCAATTCCGCAACCTGAAGCAGGGCTCTATGTCAGTCTCTCAGTATAATGTCAAGTTTCAAAACCTCGCCCGCTATGCTAAGCAAGACATTCCTGATGCCAAGAGCAAAATCTACCAGTTCCGTGGAGGTCTGAAAGATGAACTTCAACTTGCTCTCACCTTGTTCGAGCCCGATGAGTTTGACAAATTCTATAACATGGCTTTGAAACAAGAGGCAGCTCAGGTTAAGATGGATGCTTCTAAAAAGAGAATTTGAGATGCCGTTCACTCTTCCTCATCGTCTCAGTTGGCTGCGAAACAACAGAAATTTTGGCTTCCTCCTCCTCCAGTGATTCGAGCTCCATACAACAACTCCAACAACTCCAACAACAAGAACAACGGTGGACGTGGTTTCTCCCACCCACCCAACCCGAGCAACCAGTCGAGGAAGTCGTTTCAGTCTCAAGGCTCCAAGTCAAGTGGTTCTCATTTCCGTCCTCTCTCAGAAGTGACTTGCAACAAATGCACTCAGAAAGGTCACTATGCCAACAAGTGCCCCAACCCGAAGCGTCTTCCACCTCCTCCGCCTGTCAGTTCAGCTATTGTCAAGCATGATCCAAAGGCAGCAAGGGTCAATCTGATGAGTGCAGCGCAAGCGGAGAATTCTTCTGATGTTATTTTGGGTAACCTTCCAGTGAACTCTTTTCCAGCTAAAGTGTTGTTTGATTCGGGTGCTTCATGCTCTTTCATGTCATATCCATTTGCATCCAAGAATAATGTTCACTCTGAAGCTTTACGAAAACCTTTGAGTGTCATATCACCTGGCAAGAGATTGAGTTCTAGTATGATGGCTCCGAATGTTTCTATTCGCATGGGTGATTATCGCTTTCTGGCTAATCCGGTGATTCTCGGCAATTCTGACATTGACCTCATCCTCGGGATGGATTGGCTTTCTCAGCATGATGCTCACATTGATTGTGCACAGAAGGAAGTCAAGATGACTCATCCTGATGAAGATGTGATTATCTTTGCCTCCAGGGATAACACTATCAGGCTTTTCTCTCTCAATGATAAGGGTGAAATTAATGCCATATCTCAAATTCCAGTGGTGAATGAATATCAAGACGTCTTTCCTGAAGAACTTCCAGGCATGCCTCCACACCGTCAGGTGGAATTTGTCATTGAACTCGAGCCGAGTACTGAGCCAGCATGCCGGCGTCCGTACAAGCTCTCTCCCGATGAGTTGAAGGAATTGAAGAAGCAGCTTGATAAACAGGAGAGTATGGGTCTCATCAGGCCTAGTACGTCTCCTTGGGGCTGTGGTGTCTTATTTGTCAAGAAGAAAGATGGCACGGAGCGTCTCTGTGTTGATTACCGGCCATTGAACAAGAAGACAATAAAGAACAAGTATCCGCTCCCCAACATCAACGAACTCTTCGAGCAGCTCAAAGGAGCTAAAGTTTTCTCCAAGCTCGACCTTCGAATGGGCTATCACCAAATTCGCATTCGTGAGGAAGACATTCCCAAGACGGCCTTCAGAACGAGCTACGGCTCATACGAGTATACTGTCATGTCCTTTGGTCTCGCCAATGCTCCTCCTACCTTTTCGAGAATGATGCACTACATCTTCAACCCCTATACTGGCGAGTTTGTGCTTGTGTATCTGGATGATATTCTGGTGTTTTCCAAGAATGAAGAAGATCACGAAAAGCACTTACGTCTGGTTCTTGATCGACTCCGAGAGCATAAGTTCTATGCCTAGTTCTCAAAGTGCGAGTTTTGGCTCGATAAGGTTTTGTACCTGGGCCATATCATCTCAGCTGACGGTATTGCGGTAAATCCCGAGAAAGTTGAAGCAATTGTCAACTGGGAAGCTCCTCAGAACGTCAAGCAACTCCGCAGTTTTCTGGGTCTTGCCAGCTATTGCAGAAGGTTCGTTGAGAACTTCTCCAAGATTGCCAAGCCTCTCTCCAACTTGCTTCAGAAGAATGTCAAATACTTTTGGTCTCTAGAGTGTGAAGTGGCATTTAGAACTCTCAAAGAAAAGCTCATCTCTGCTCCAGTTCTTACTCCTCCAGATGAGTCCAAGCCCTATGAAGTATTCTATGATGCTTCTCTTCAAGGACTTGGTGGTGTGCTTATGCAAGACAAGAGAATTGTGGCATATACTTCTCGTCAGCTCAAGCCAAGTGAGAAGAACTATCCTACACATGATCTCGAGCTAGCAGCTGTGGTACATGCTTTGATTACGTGGAGACATCTGTTGTTGGGCAGAAAAGTCGACATCTTCACTCATCACAAGAGCTTGAAGTACATCTTCACACAGCCGCATCTGAACCTCCGCCAGACTCGTTGGGTTGAAATGATCCAAGAGTATAATCCCAGCATTGAATACACTCCTGGCAAGGCGAATGTGATTGCAGATGCTTTGAGCAGAAAGGCATATTGCAACAGCCTTCTTATCAAGCCGTTCCAGCCTGAGCTTTGTGAAACATTCAGGAAGCTCAACCTTCAAGTTGTTCCGCAGGGTTTTCTTGCAAATCTTCAAATTGCTCCTACCTTGGAAGATCAGGTCCGTGAGGCCCAACTCAGTGATGCCATGGTGAAGAAGGTGAAACATGGTATTGCAAAGGGCACTCCGAAATACAAGTGCTTTCGTGTTGATGAGAGAGATACCTTGTTCTTCGAGGACAGACTCGTTGTTCCCAAAGGTGATCTCAGGAAGCTCATAATGGAAGAAGCACATGATTCTCTCCTTTCCATTCATCCTGGCAGTTCCAAGATGTACCAAGATCTCAAGCAATCTTACTGGTGGACACGCATGAAAAGGGAGATTGCCCAATTCGTGAATGAATGTGATGTTTGCAGAAGAGTGAAAGCAGAACATCAACGTCCAACCGGTCTTCTCCAACCTCTTCCTATTCCCGAGTGGAAGTTCGACCACATTGAAATGGACTTCGTCACTGGCTTTCCTAAATCCAAGCGAGGGAATGATTCTATCTTCGTGGTGATTGACAAGCTTACCAAAGTCGCTCACTTCCTTCCAGTCAAAGAATCCATCAATGCAGCTCAATTGGCAGAGCTGTACACTTCCAGAATTGTGTCCTTACATGGCATTCCTCAGGTCATCTCCTCAGACCGTGGAAGCTTGTTCACATCCAGGTTCTGGGACTCCTTTCAGTCCGCCATGGGCACTAAGATCAGGTTCAACACTGCTTTTCGCCCTCAGACTAGTGGTCAAGTCGAGCGAGTGAATCAGATTCTAGAAGACATGCTCAGAGCCTGTGTCATATCTTTTGGCATGAAATGGGAAGACTGCCTTCCATTTGCCGAGTTCTCTTACAACAACAGCTCTCAAGCAAGTGCCGGTAAAGCCCCGTTTGAAATCGTCTATGGCAGAAAGTGCCGTACCCCTCTCAACTGGTCTGAAACAGGCGAACGTCAACTTCTTGGCAATGACTTGATCTCAAAAGCCGAAGAAATGTGCAAAGTCATACGTGAGAATCTCAAGGCCGCTCAGTCGCGTCAGAAGAGCTACTATGACGGCAAGCATCGTGATTTGGCCTTCAACATTGATGATCACGTCTATCTCCGTGTTTCTCCGATGAAAGGAACCCAAAGATTCGGTATCAAAGGAAAGCTTGCTCCTAGATACGTCGGGCCTTTCAAGATTCTTGGCAAAAGAGGCAATCTAGCCTATCAACTTGAGCTCCCTTCCAACTTCGCCAATGTTCATGATGTGTTCCATGTGTCTCAACTCCGTAAATGCTTCAAGGCACCTGAACGCATGATTCCGTTTGAAGAGATTGATCTTCAACAAGACTTGTCCTACCGAGAGCATCCCGTTGCTATTCTCGAAGAAACCGAACGCAAGACCCGCAACAAGTCCATCAAATTCTTGAAAGTCAAGTGGTCACATCACACCGACCGAGAGGCTACGTGGGAACGAGAAGATCATCTTCGTTCCGAGTACCCTTCCTTTTTCCAGTCCTAGATCTCGGGACGAGATATTTTTTTTGTAGTAGAGGAGAGTTTGTAATGCCCCGGATGTAATACTTTCCCTTTTGGGCATATAATATATCTCCGGCTTCATCTAATCCATTTCGGGTTCTTTGTCTTTCGGGTTTTCGTCGTTTTGTTGTGTGCGTGTGTGGCATTCATTCATATCATGTAGACATGTGCATCGCATTGCATTTGTGTTGTCGGTTGCATCCGGTTCCACGCGTTCCTTCCCGTTGTCCGTTTCGCGTTCCGGAGCTCCCTCACGTGTCCGTGGCGTCCCGTAGGCCTACTTTGGTGTTTGGCCGTGTAACGTTACCGGTTTGGCGCGAGACTTGTCGTGTGTTGTTGTTTTGTTGTGTGTAACCCGCCTGTCAAATCTCGTCGCGTTTCGAGTCCGTTTGCTACCCCAACAGTTGTTCTCGTGGGCTCAAAGTGCCTCCACTTTGAGGCCCAAGACACCCCCTCCAACATCCCACCAACCACTCCTAGCCACTTCTATCATCTAGGCCATCCAAATCTGATCCGGTGGCCGAAAACCGCACTCCATTTGGACAACCCTAGCTACTTGTGCCTATATATTTGTCCACTCCCCCAAATTTGTGCCCCAAAACAAGGAAACCCTAGACCTCTCCTTCTTCCACCTCCAGCCACCAGCCACCTCGCCGGAGTTCCACCGGAATTTCGCCGGAAGATCGCCGGAGTACCTCTCCTACACCTCCTCACCTCACCACTACCCTCTCCACCTCACCACCGCCGTCCTCCGGCCAGATCCGGCGAGGGGCCGCCGGATCCAGCCGGCCCCGAGTCCCTCCAGCCTCCTGGGACGCCACCGCAGCAGCCCCTATCGCTCGAAGGAGCCGCCGCCAGTTCGCTCGCTGGATCGATTCGATCCTGTTGAGTCAACGCCAGATTCCGTCGCTCCTTCCAGGCCGATCGCCAGCGGGACTCCTCCCGCATCGCCCTCGCTCCCCAGGCCCGAGCGATCTGGCCCAGTCCCGCTTCGCCAGCTCCCCGCCAGCCAGGCGCAGGCCGAGGCGCGCCGCCAGCCCATCCGGCCGAGGCCCCCAGGCGAGCCTCCGGCCGTCCGCTCCGGACCGGGGCCCGAAGGCCCAGCCGCCAGCGCCCCTCTCCGCCTGGGCCCTACGCCTCCTCCCGCAAGGCGCCCGCGCCTCCGGCCCAGTCCACCCCGTTCGCCTGGGAGCCGGCCCAGTTCCTGCAGCCGCGGTGGCCAGATCCGCCGGGCCGGAGCCGCCGCCACTCCGCAGGCCGCTTCTTCACCGGGCCGAGGCCCTCTCCAGCCGCGGGCCTCCAGCGCCCTCCTCCGCAGGCCCAGGTCGGGCCTCTCCAGCGCCGAGGCCGCGCCGGCCCAAGCCGGCGGCCCATCCCCTCCGCAGTCGCACCAGTTCCAGCCCGAAGCCCGTTGACTTCTTCCAGATCTCAGATCTAGGTTATTTCAAACTCCCAAGTCCCTGAGATGTTTTTGTTGTCTGATGCTATTTTCTAACTGTAATAACTTCTTGTGTGTAACTCCGTTTTGCGCAAATGAGGTGTCTAGACGTTCGTGGTGACTAGCACTACGATTCATTCCATTGTGCCATGCATGTTAGAGATCATCTAGGTGCTTATTTTTCTGTTGCAAGAGTGCATCCCGATATAAACTGCTGTTATGTGATGTTTTTATGCCACCTTTGCATAGTGATAAATTTTAGCTCGTTTATCCGATTGATGCAAATGACATGTCCATGTGTTCGTCTTGCCATGCTCTACATGTTGTTTGTGTTAGGTTGCATGATAGATTTAATCTTGCCATGGTTATCCTCGTTGCAAAGTGCTATGTGGCTGTTTAATTGTTTAACTTGTTATGAAATGCCATCTTGTTGAGCTCATTGCTATCGTTGTGTTTAGCTCCATGATGCATGCTTGTGTGTTTCGGAATCACCATCATGTGTACTTTGATGTGGTGCTTACCACTTGCCATGTTTAGTTTCGAGGTGACTTAAACTTGCTCTTTTAGATGCCATGATGAAACTGCTGTTTTAACACTTAGTGGATTTTCACTAAGTCTGAAATCTGTAACGTTCCGATGCCATGTTTGCTTGCTGCTCTAGGACAAACCATGATAGTTTTGGGGCGGATCTTGATGGTTCCTTGTAGTAGATATTGTTGGCTTTCCATTCAAGTTCTCACATGTTTATTTAAGTGGCCGTAGCATGTTTAACTTTTGCTCTAAAGTTTCAATAAAATTCTGCTGCCAGAATTTTATTGTCAAGTTCAATATGTCCAAGCTTATTGCTGTTGATCCGTGGCTCCTTTGGGGGTGCACCTTTGAACTTATTTTCTGTAGGATATGTCTAGTTGATGTTCATGCTCTTTGCCATGGTGTTTGAGTGCTGTAGCTTATTTTTCTAGTGCTCCGAAGTTGCTATGTTGCTGTTATATTCAGCTTTCGCCTATTTCTTGTTTCGGGCATAACTTTTAGCCCGTAGCTCCGTTTTCAGCAAGTCTTATATGAAACTTGATTGATTTTCCGTGTAGATTCATAATCTCCTATTGTTGCCATGTTTCGAAATGATTTGCTTGAGTGCTATTTTCCGTGCTCCGTGTGCTCCCTTAGTACATCCATCATGCATCCATCATTTTGGTGTGCGCATTGCATCTTGTTGATTTGTGCCTTGTGTGATTGTATTGTTTAGAGCCGGAAGCTGAGACCGAGTACGAGTACGAGCACGAAGTTACTAACGAGGTTGAGCACGAGGACCCTTCTTACGATCTGAACGACTACTCTTCAGGCAAGATGACCGAACCCCGATAACATTACTATTTTTGCCTATTGCTAGTAGTCTCGATCTATAGCTTTGCCTCGATGCCCATGTTCTTCCTGTCAGCCTCCTACTTGTAACCATGACCATGTCTAACCACCCTACCTATGCAAACCGTTGCTTGGCTAAGTACGCTTCGCTCAGCCCTTCTTATAGCATTGCTAGTTGCAGGTGAAGATCGAAGATGCTGGCTTCATGTTGAAGTTTGTTGGGTTATATCACACTATATAAATGCTTAAAAATGAAATCATCTATATATTGGCAAGGGTGGAAGGCTAAGCCTTTTGCTTGGTGATTTGTTCCACTCATGCCGTTAGGAACCGTTTAAACCGGTGTTATGTTCCTTGATTATGCGTTCCTAACACGGTTGGGGTGTATGGGACCCCCTCGATAAACCGCTAAGTGCTAAGTCTTTTCCAGCAAGTCCCAACATTGGTACTATTTGCCTAATAACTAATAAAACTTGCATAGGTCCTTGTAAACCCGAGTTCTTAATCAACAACCCCGGGCCAGTGCTCCTCATGAGTGTTGGTCCAAACCGGGTGTTCTGCGGGGTCACCACGAGGAAACTCGAGGATTGATATAAACCTGTAGAATCGCCCATCCGGTCGTGGCCTGAGACTAGATATGCGCGGCTATTGTCAGGGTGTCGGCACGCCGGCAGGATTTGCTGGATTAGCCTTACCTTAGTGCGAAGTATCTTGAGCACGGGATTCCGAGAATACTCGGGTCTTCCCACTTTGGAGTTGCGACTCTGCGGATCGTGGGCTTGTAATGGGCCAAGTTGGAACACCCCTGCAGGGTTATGAACTTTCGAAAGCCGTGCCCGCGGTTATGTGGCACATGGGAGCTTGTTAATATCCGGTTGTAGATAACTTGACACCATTGTTCTAATACACTACCAGCATGTGTACCGTGACTGTCAATTTCCGAATAGGGATTCGGGAGTTGAACACGGTGGGGTTATGTTTGTGGAGCTTTAGCTAGGATCACTTCGTGATCATCTCTCGACCGAGGCCTTCTCTTCTCGCACTCTCTCACGTAAGCTAGTTGCTAGTTGCTGCTGCAGACACTTATTCTTTTCTTCAGCCTTATCCTCTCCCAAGGCTTAAATAGTCTTGTTACCCGGGAACGGGATTGCTGAGTCCTCTGTGGCTCACAGTTACTTCACCACACCAGATGCAGGTCTAGTGGTGAGCTATCCAGGTGATGGCACCGAGCTAGACTGGGAGTATGACGAGGAGCGTAGTCGATACTATGTTCGTTATCCTGATGATCAGTAGTGGAGACTTCTACTAGGATTCGATCCGACCTGTGGATTTAATTAGGTTTGGTATCTTGCATTTGGATTTTACCCTTAGAGGGCTGTGATGTTTTATTGTATGATGATTTGAGACATGAATTGTATTTGTGTGACGTGGCGAGTGTAAGCCAACTATATTTATGTTTTCCATTCCCCTTTTTACATGAGTTGTGCAAAGATACCAGACTTGCGATCATTCCAGCATGGGGTTATATCTCTAAGTCGTGCCTCGACACGTAGGAGATATAGCTCCATCCTGGGCATTACACACTATTTACTTTTCGCTATTTACTTACTATTGCAAAAACTATCTATCACTACTATCATTGCTTTTAACCCTTTGTGAACTACAAGGCCGGAGAGATTGACAACCTCTCTGTACCCGTTGGGAGCAAAGTTATTTGTATCTGTGTGCATGTCCACGTTGATTGCTACTAATCTGGCGCCGTAGCAATTGACACCTACTTGTTGAACCTAGGAGTCTCTGGGGATTCGATCCTTGGCATCTTTGCTAGGGGAAAACACTTCTACTTACTGCATCTTACACCTTCCACTTGGGGTAACCAACGAGGGGTTCGAGGCCCATCACATGCCTCCACCCACCCCACGATGCACGCACCCCCACACACGCCCCCACCCACGAGGCCACGAGCCTGCCTGCTCCACCCACGGCTCCCATCTCCTCTCCCGTGCTCCCTCTTCTCTCCATTGGATCTCCACCTCCCTAAGCACTAGCACACCGCCGGCCAGTGCCTTCCTCTCTCCTGCTCCCTCCTCCCTAGCTACATCTCCGGCCAGTGCCCAGCGCCCGCCCGTCAACAAGCAGTCGCATGCCGCGGCCAGCGCCCTCCCGGCGTCCGTCCACCGCCGCGGCCAGCGCCCTCCCGGCGTCCGTCCACCGCCGCGACCAGCGCCCTCCCGGAGTCCGTCCACCGCATGCCCAACAACCTCCCGCCTGTCCGTCCGCCCCCGAGCAGCCGCACACTGAGCCAGCGCCCGCCCGTCCCAAGCAATGGCACGCCGCGGCCAGCTCCCTCCCACCGTCCGTCCATCGCCGCGCCCAACACCCTCCCGCCCGTCTGTCCGCCACCTCGCCAGCGCCGCGTGAAGGTCCACCTCACGAGCTCGTGTTCACCCGCCGGCCGTGGGCACCACAGCTCCTCCGGCCGGGCACCCGAGCCCGTCCACACTCCGAGCTCCTCCTGGTCGTGCGCTCCGCTTCACGAGCTGCACCGCTAGAGAAATCAGGCGCTCCGCCTTGCGAGCTCCGCTGGACGAGCACCGCCCATCCCCGGCCTCCCTCGCGTGCCTCGTCGTGGCGTCGGAGGGAGACAACTCCCGAGCACAGCTAGGCTGGAGCGACACGGCTGAGCAGGGACGGGCGATGGCGCACCGAGCAGAGCAGTCTAGCAAGCGTTGGGGCCGGGCGGCATGGCGAACAGAGCACTGCAGGGGAGAAGGACTCGATTGATTTTTAGTTTTACTTTTTAGGTTTCTTTGTGTTAATTTCCATGACTAATCTGTAGATTTAGTTTTTTTCGGGGTCATGTTTGCATTTTGTACTAGACTATCCTGGAATGAAAGCACTAAACACGGTCGAGCCTTTGCCTGTTAAAAAAACAAGAAGAAACATAGACAGTGCACTGTGTGCGTTGACCGTATCCCTTGGGAGCAGCGCTATTTTTTTAATTGGACCCTTTTCTTCGCCGTCTGTGATATAAAAGGCTGACGGCAAAGACACGAATAGCTGACAATGAAGAGGTAGTCTGGCTGACGGGAAAGTACTTTTCTTTGCCGTCTGTGATTTATAAGGCTCACGGCAAAGCAGAGTTGGCTGACGGCAAAGTCTTTGCCGTCTGTCGGATGAAAAGCTGACGCCAAAGTATTCGTTGCCGACTTATCTTTGCCGTCTGACTTTGCCGTCTGCTACTTGATGACAAAATCTTTGCCTTCTGGATTTAGGTCTTTGCCGTCTGTAATCCACAGACGGCAAATTACCTGTTTCCTGTAGTGATCAACGGTGCCATTAGAAAATTATTTGGCACCGCTTCAGCAGTTTGTGCAGCCAACTTCGGTGCACACATCCGAGCAGCCAAGTAATAAAATACTAAATCTTTATGGCACGAAGGAACTGGGCATCAGAGCAACTAGGTGCTCCAGAGTCCAGGTCCCTGATTTTTTTCTGCTCCATCAGCTTGCCAGTGCAGGGCACCGGTGCAAGATGTAGCAACAGTTGTCTTTACACTAGTTTAGGCATACATAGGGACGGCCTTAGTGCTATTAGTTCTATGTTACTAAATTTGTGCATGTACACATCTATTAGTATCAATTTGTTGTCATCCAAACACTATCGCTATGTTGTTGCAGTTATATTTACCTTCCTCATAAAATGTTCAATTTGTTATTTATTGTACATGAGTAAGAACTTGTAGCGTTGTAGTAGTTAATTATACCTTCTGATGTTTCAGAATTTAGTTGTTGTCTTAGTAGCCATTGATTCATTTGCACATTGATCTTTTTGAGAAGATAGGTTGTAATTAACATGTTTATTCAGTTTTTCAAAATAAGAATTGGTGATTTTCTATGTTGCAATAAACCCATTTCCCCTACAATTGTTACTGATCTAGTTTTAAATATTATAGGAGAACGGAAGTGTTCTTACTTGGAGTGGGTTGATCAAGAATGGCCATAGTCTTTGAAGATGTGCCTAGCAAAGCTCTGGAGCATGTATGAGGAAGAGAATAGAGGTAGGCTTAGAGAAATTGTTGTCAACGCTGAAGAATATTTGAAGATGCAGGATAAAAATAGGAAGGTTGAGAATGAGCTCAGATTTTTTAAATGAGACTTTGCTAAGGTGGTGTTAGCGAAGGAGGAGGCACTTTCCCAGTTGGCATGTGCAAAACAGGTTCTTACTAAACTAAAAGCAGAGGTGGATAAGATGAGCCTGGATGATCTTGATTAGGGAATGAATATATTGTTCTTATGAAGTTGAACTAGCTATATGTTGTACTATGCTGTTCTCATGTAGCTATCGTACTGTGATGTTATAATATATTTATGTGCCTGATATGAATTTGGCATACAGGTGTTCGATATGAAATGTGAATTTGCTTAATACTGGAACTATTAATTGTAAACTAATAAACCTACTAAATGTGTCATGGAACTTTGCAAACGGTTCTAGCAATAAAAGCGCTTGTGATGGATAGCCCAATGCCACACATTTTTCTTCATCAAATTGTGTGTGATGTAGTTGATAAAAGCAAACAGTTAACCAAGGCAGAGTGTATGTGATAGTTACACCTTTAACACACGATCCTACACATAAAACTGTGTGGGATGTACATTCGAACGAAAATGTTTTCCCTGGATTGATTGTGTGGGATATACACAAGAACGAAAACATATTCCTTGGATTGTCTGTGTGTGATATACATAAGAACGAAAACGTTTTCCCTGGATTGACTGTGTGGGATGTACATAAGAACGGAAACGTATTTCTTGGATTGACTGTGTGTGTGTGACATATATACGAACGGTTTTTTTTCTTCTGGAGTTCACCGTGTGGGATGTACATATGAACGGAATTGAATGGGTTTCGATGCCTCACCCGATCGCACACGAGCTCATTTTGAACCAGCCTGGGCCTATCCCTGACGGTTTCTGGATCGTGTGGGAAGGACCCCCCCTATCGCCCACACTCACTTGGCGACGGTTCTAAATTTTGGAATGTCATATTAAATAGATAGTTTTGATTACTTGTGTGATGTGCTGTGTGAAATTGAGTGAAATTTGAAACTTTTGAAAGTTAAATGAGAGGGAATAAAATGACTTTCCCAAAACTTTCACTTTGCATTTACGATCTCCATGAATTCAAATTCATTTCAACACAAAACCCTAAGAGTGAAGATGACACGACTTCTTCCATTTTATAAGTGAAAAGGGTTTTGGAGAGATTTGAATTCCATTTTGAATTCAGAAACTTTATGCAACTCAATGATTTTCCTAAGAGAATATAAAATGACTTCTTCAAAATTATGAGAAATATGAGTTGGAAGTTCCTTTATTGTATTTTGAAACTCAATTTTCAAAATTTGACTTATTGGGTTTTATTCAAATTATTTTTCTCCAAAAATAAAATATATGGAAAAGAGGGTAAAATGATTCCCTACAATAGAAATTTGGAGAAAAATGAGTTTGAAGTGAATTTGGTACTTTAAAATATTTTATTTTGATTTCTGAATAAACCAGAAACACTATTTGGTTTATTTAAATTTATGTGGATATTATTTGACTCTAGGAAAATATCCATGTTGTAGGAAATCTTTTTCTGAAAATTTTGGTATATAATATGCCTATATTAAATTAATATTTTATTTGGGTTTTTTTCTAAGTTTAAAAAAATAGGCCGAAGCCGATCGAGCCAGGTCGGCCCAACCAGAGGCCGAGCAAGCTCAGCAAGGCCACTCGCCCGTGCGAGCTACAGCAGGCCGTGGCCGAGCGGCCCACCGCACCTCACGGTCTCCCCCGACATCTTGCCGGAGTTCGGCTGCCACACGCATTGCCGGTGACGCCGTGTCCAAGCGGAACTCCTCCCCCGTTTGCCCCCTCGCCCAAGCATCGGCTCGCCCTCCTCCTATTTATACCGCCGCACTCGCCTTGCTGCTGCCGCCGCCGCAGCCGCCCTCGCTTCGCGCCACAACCGCTCGCACTTGCCGCCGCCGTTCCGCTCGCCGGAACTGCGCCACCGCCACCGGGGTCCGTCGGCCGAAACCCGATCCGCCGCCTCGGATCTGCCCCTGTCCGCTCGACTCGCCAGTTTTTGACGAAAACACGAACCGGTAATAAACAGCTATGGTTTTTCCTTTAGGTTTTCTTTTCAAAAACCCTAGATCGGTTTAGTTTTTTGTTTTAGTTATTTAACGAACGGTTACTGTTTAGGTCTAGTTAGTGAGCGTTCGCTCGTTAGTTTTTTCTTTTTATTTTAGTTTCAGTCGGGGACCTATTTGTAGATATTTGTTTTACAACTTAGCCCCTGCTTTTCAAACTAGCATAACTTTTTACTCGTTAGTCCAAATTGGGTCAAACCAACGCCAAAGGTTTCAGAATTGTTTTTTCTATGGAGAGAAACAAACTAGAATTAGTTTTGAAAGTTTTAAAATTTGAATTCAAATAGATTTGATTTAAACTTGTTTTTATCACAACTTGAGTTTTATAACTCCGATTTAGTTGATTCTTTTTGCAAATCGATGCTCTGAATCTAAACTTTCTGATAAGGCCAGATTCCTTTAATTTTGGTACTGTTAGAAATTGTTTTATATTGCAAGATTTATTTGCTTGATTTTGAAGTTTTTCGAAGTATTTCTTCGTTCTTTCCGATCTTCTGAGTGATTTGCTTATGTGTGGTTACTATTGCTTACTTACGATAGATTGATCGGAGTGTGACGAGTAGATCTATCACGAGTTATGAGTGCAAAAAATCTTCGTCAACAGTACAAGGCAAGTTCCTAATTTGATCATACTTTCCAATACCCAGTTTTACTTGCATTAGTTATACCCTCAAACAATTGCATGAGTAGGACTTGGTTACATGTGATATTGCTATGTAGTTCATGATGTAGGAACCCAATGATTTGAGATCAACCCCAAGAATATACGCTTTGTTACTTGTTGCCTAGCCATGCGTCGACATGGATTGGTAGGTGTGATTCATTAAAGTTTTGTGAGAGATATATAACTAAGAGAAACTTTAAGGTGGCAACTTTAATACACATCTGGGTGGATTGGTTGGGGCACCCTGGAGCACCCAGTGGTTTTCCCGGGCACCTAGAGAACCCAGTGCTTACCCAAGGGGATCTCAGAGTAGTGTGATCACCCTACTGGAATGCCACCCAGGCTCAAAGGGATCATATGATATTTTCATGCCTAGAAACTTCTATGTGCAGCCACAAGCCATTACGGGCTCTGGCATAGTTGAGTATATTGTGTGAGCTCTTTCAGTGGTGGACTAGAAGATGTAGGGGGAATGTAGGTGTACCGGTCTATCCAGGGTAAAGAGTGAATGCTTCTGAAAGACCGTGTCTCGATCATCCGTTTCTGAAAATCGGGCAGTGAGAGGAATTCAATGGAGGAGATCGAGTCTTGTGGGTAGGGGTGGCAATGGGTCGGGTTTGGAGCGGGTGGAGCTGGTCCAAATCCAAGGCATGATCCATCTGCCCGCTCTCTACCCATCCACCAAAGTATCAATGGGCACAACTTGTGCCCATGCCCAAACCCACTGGATACCCAGATACCCATGGAGCTCCATGGGCATAGAAAAATCAACATGAAGACTTCCCACAGGTAAAATTAACTCATCATTCATTCAAAAAATGTCAACATAAGCTACAAGCATAAGTAGGCAGAAAGTGCAATGTTCAGACATTGCCCATGCACACAATGACAACTCAAATTGTTTGATAGTAAAAAACTTGTATTAAATCTTATTACATAAAAAAACTGAAGTTGAACACAGAATGACAACTCACTTAGTCTCGTAGTTAAACACTTGTCTTAAAATCTTATTACATCAAAACCAAAGTTGCAAAGACTTACTACATCACAACTGAAGTTGCATACAAAAAGTATGTAACATATATAAAATTCAAATGCACTTCCAATAGTACATGCACTACTAATTAGAGACACAGCCGGATGTCCACAAGAGCACACTTGGTTCCAAATTAGTCTTTAGTAATGATGGGTTCATTTTCATCCTGAGATATGGGCCCACGTGTCATACGGGAATCCACTAGATATCCATGGGGTAGAAATGAAAATCGTGCCCAACCTAGCCGTTCATGGGTATCCATCCATGGATCCATGGGCAGAAATGCGCTCCATACCCTTGCCCAACTGGGTCAGGTATCCACGGGTATCCAGATCCATGGATAAAATTGTCATCCCTTCTTGTGGGGAAAAGTTCATAAACCTCTATATAGTGTACAAACTGATGATGATTAGCCGCGTCCACAGTTATGGACATCTTGAGTATCTAGAAGTGGATTATTTGTTGATCTCAACACTCTATTTAATTAATTTTGCTGGTTTACTAATGACATTGGTGACTTTGGGTTTGAGTTGGAGGAACCTTCTCAGTATTTCTTAATTCAACTGAGTAGTATATAAAATTTATTCCTTTGTTGTAGGAAAAAAAATAGCTTTATGCAAAATAAACCTTACAGCCTCCACTAGCCAAATATGCATGTAGTGATATATATTGTTATTCATTATTCTATGGTGTGGATTTGCCAGTACATTCAACATACTGACCTACATGGCTGCAACGTCTCATGTTGCAGGAATTATCCGACGAGTAAATGATACGTTAGGGTTGCGATGTCTACACTCAACTTTTCCATTGGTGTTGATGGCACTACACAACCTTTGTTACTTCTGCTATGTTGATTAAGGTAATAGTATTTACATTACTTTATACATGTGATTTACCTCTTCTATAAATCCTCGATGCCTGTGTGTCTCAGCATACCGATGCAGGGATGACACTTAAGCATAGAGACTTGATCCATTTGGGTCAGGTCACTACAAGATGGTATCATAGCACATGTTGACTGTAGGACGTGACCCTAGAAACTAGCAAGCCCATAGGAAAGGATTTCTCTAAAACTTTATTTTCAAAAAGATTCTTTACCTCTCTTCTTTTTCGAGCTTTGTCAAAAATATTTCCCTTTTACCTAAAATAGTTAGACAATACCCTTTTTCATTTTGACCACTTCGGAGTAAAGAAGATTTCACCATGCATTAGAAGGGTTGAAGCTACACCAGTGGATACTCCGAAGAATTGAAGAGTTGATGACTTTGAAGAGATATTGACCTATAGAAGACCAAACCCCTGTTATGTACTTATGTTAGATGTGACGATTGTGATCTATCATTTGTTTGATGTTTTTCTGACAGCCACAAAATAAAACATGTCTCTTCAAAACTATTGTTTGTATTGAGTGTATCTCTCTCCATTCCCGAATCTCATCCCAAAACCCCTGGACCCAATAGAGGATGAATGAAGATAGACTTGTATTCTCTGGACCGATGACCCAGCCGGAGGCAGAGCTATGGATACAAAACATTGAGGATCACTTCAGGAAAAATTTGATTGCAAGGAAGTATGAGGTTCAACACGATCTTCAGTACTTTACAAAAAATGCTGCAACATAGTGGAAAATGCATCAAGCCATACGAGGATGTAATGGAGCACAAAGTTGGGAGCAATTCAAGAAGACTCTGTTAAAATCCCGTATCATCCAAAAGTGTGGTGACAACCCGAACAAGAAACCTTGTGCCTACAGGATTTGTGGAGAAATAGGACACACCCAGGAGGAGCACAAGGATGAATGCCCTCGTTGTGAAGAAAGTCACCCAACTGAAGAATGCCCAACTAGGCAGATTACTTGTTTCTTGTGTGAAGGGACTACCCACTACCCTGCTCAGTGTCACATTTACCCCATGGTACAAAGAATTATCCAACAGAAGAAGGAAGCAATGAAAGAAGCCCTCGAGGAAGGTATTGACGATCCTGATGGAGAAGGCCTAAACAGATTTTACTCATGTGCTTTCTATTCATGTGGAGAAGAAGGACATTTTTCACAGTATTGCACGAAGGGAAGCCAAGAGTATCTGGGATACTTCCTGACAGAAGAGGTGGAGTTTGATCCACAAGAGATAGAAAAATTGGTCGGAATGAGGAAGTCGAGGAAGACAAAGAGCATGTGTCCCCAAAACAACTCAATTTCTATGGAAAAAGGACCTGAGTCACATTACATGTTACAGGTGCAAGTATTTAGGTCATTACGCTAGCAACTGCCTAGCAAGGAAGCCAAGAACCCAGTGAACCAAGAAAGTCCCCATGAAATCCATAGATTTGTCTGGTGTCATTTATTTACGCTGCAAGGAAGTGAGGCATTTTGCGAGAGAATGTTCAGACTTAAGGAAAGATTGATCACAGCGGTCGAGATCGTGATATTGGAATAATGCTTGAAAATAAATGTGGAATACACTTTTTCATTGAGATGATGAGTTAAGTGATGGAAAGGACATTGTAATAGTTTGTATAAGGTGATATGTTTGAAATCTCATATGAAATGTTATGAGTTGTTGGATGATTGAAAGTGCCTCTCTTGCTACCTCACCCGAACTAAAACCTTGAACCCATGGACAAGCTGACCCAAAACCTTTCTTGGACAAACAACGAGATTTCACCCAAGGAAATGCATACATTACCCGAGTACAAGAGCTAGTGGATACTTACGTCACACTTTGGAATGGACCACTCAATGCTGAGTCTGAGTAATTACATCATAATTTGTACCAACATAAGGAAGAGGATACATTACCATTGGACGGATTTAAGAATGCTAAGGAAGCTTGATGTTGGAAGAATGATCAATTACAACCCGATGATGAAACCAAGTGTTACTAGTGATGAGAAGGACCATAATCCATAGGCCCCAGGAACTGTCAAGGAGCAAGCACACTCTTGCTGAAGGAAAACCCCTGGATGAAGTTACGACTTTGATCAGCAGACGTTTCTTAGGAGGATACGTAAACCCCGAGAGTTGTGAACAACGATAGATGTTTTGTTTGGCTTGCAGAATCAATGGATTTATCCGAACTTAGTTCGTTGACAAGAGAAATTCTGCAATGCTTGTGAGAATGACCGAGTGTTAGAATGCGAGATTCACTAAACCATATACAATGGAATGATTTGGGTGCGGAATGGATTGATCACCATACCGACTTACTCTTATTATTCGCCTCTGTTATACGGGATGGTAAATCTGAGTGACTTACCCGACGATGATGTCAAAACCTTGTTTAAACCTTAGAATGGTACGACAAATTTTTTCCCTGTACAAGGCAGTTGTTGCCAACCGTAGGTCATACAGTGAGAAAGAAGCCCAGACCTGTTTTCTATAGGCACCCAATCAAATTGTTTGATGACCACCATGAGATTTTGATAGTTGTTTAGTATTGGCACCAGACCTGTCAGCTACAAAGAACCAGTCTCGAAAGAACCTTACCAAGATGAAAGGACACAAGAATTGAGGACAAATATTATGTCACTACCGGAATATCCCAGAGAAGGAATTACCTTGAGGATCTGAGAAGACCGACACTGCCAAAGGATGTAGTTCCCGAGTTTTGATGGAACGGTAACCATGCTTCTAAGTGTGGTAGCACACTCGACCATACCAATCAATGGATGTGTTAGGAGACTCCGACCCCGAACCCCAACCTATTTCTTGCTAGCCTCTTCGAATCTCGAGGACGAGATTCATTTTAAGTGTGGTAGGTTTGTAACATCCCAAAATTCTAAAATTTGGAATGTTATATTAAATAGATAGTTTTGATTGCTTTTGTGATGTGTTGTGGGAAATTGAGTGAAATTTGAGACTTTTGAAAGTTAAATGGGAGGGAATAAAATGACTTTCCCAAAACTTTCACTTTGCATTTACGATCCCCATGAATTCAAATTCATTTCTTCACAAAACTCTAAGATTGAAGATAATCCGACTTCTTCCATTTAATTAATGAAAATGGTTTTTGAAGAGATTTGAATTCCATTTTTATTCAGAAACTTTATGCAACTCAATGATTTTCCTGAGAGAGGATAAAATGAGTTCTTCAAAATTATGAGAAATATGAGTTGGAAGTTCCTTTAAAGTATTTTGAAACTCTGTTTTTAAAATTTGAGTTATTGGGTTTTATTCAAATTATTTTTCTCCAAAAATAAAATATATGGAAAATAGGGTAAAATGATTCCATACAATAGAAAATTGGAGAAAAATGAGTTTGAAGTGATTTTGGTACTTTAAAATATTTTATTTTGATTTCTGAATAAACCAGAAACACTGTTTGGTTTATTTAAATTTCTGTGGATTTTATTTGACTCTAGGAAAATGTCCATGTTGTAGGAAATCTTTTTCTGAAAAATTTGATATATAATATGCCTATATTAAATTAATATTCTATTTGGTTTTTATTTATTTTTGTCTAAGTTAAAAAAAGGCCGAAGCCGACCGAGCCAGGCCGGCCCGGCCAGAGGCTGAGCCCGCCCAGCTCAGCCACTCGCCCGCTCGCGCGCGCGCCGCAGCCGGCCACGGCCCAGTGCACCTCGCGGTCTTCTCCGACCTCTTGCTGAAGTCCTTCTGCCACATGCATCGCCGGTGACGTCTTGTCCAGGTGGGACTCCTCCCCCGTTTGCCCCCTCGCCAAAGCATTGGCTCGCCCCTCCTTCACCTTTCCTTGTATCAACAAGGGGGAATGAAAGAGGGGGGGAGAGGGAAGGAAGGGGGAGTCCTACTCCACACATTCCTTTCCCTCCCCTCTTTCCTTCTCCTCCTCATAGGGCCGGCTACTATAGGGGAGCACCAGCCCCTTTTGGGCTTGTGTGTTCCCTCTCTTGGCCCATAAGGCCCATAGATTTGCTGGGGGTGCCCGAAACTCCTCCCGGTGACCCGATAAGTACCCGGTACCCACTGAAACACTTCCGGTGTGCGAATACCATCGTCATATATATATCGATATTTACCGCTCGACCATTCCAAGACTCCTCATCATGTCTGTGATCTCATCCGGGACTCCAAAAAATATTCGGTCACCAAATCACATAACTCATATAATACTATATGGTCATCGAACGTTAAGCGTGCGGACCCTACGGGTTCAATAACTATGTAGACATGACCGAGACACCTCTCCGGTCAATACCCAATAGCGGAACCTGGATGCCCATATTGGCTGCTACATATTCTATGAAGATCTTTATCGATCAAATCGTTATGACAACGTACGCAATTCCCTTTGTCTGTCGGTATGTTACTTTGCCCGAGATTCAATCGTCGGTATCTCCATAGCTAGTTCAATTTATTTAACGGCAAGTCTCTTTACTCGTTCTATAATACATCATCTCATGACTAACTCATTAGTCATTTTTTCAAGGCTTCTTATGATGTGTATTACCGATCCCAATCTCGATCCATGCCAACTCAACAAACACCTTCGGAGATACCTGTAGAGAATATTTGTGATCACCAAGTTACAGTGTGACGTTTGATAGCACACAAGGCATTCCTCCGGTATTCGGGAGTTGCATGATCTAATGGTTGAAGGAATATGTATTTGACATACAAGAAAGTAGTAGCAATAAACAAAACGATCACATGCTAAGCTAATGGATGAGTCTTGTCCATCACATCATTCTCTTAATGATGTGATCTCGCTATCAAATGATAACACATGTCAATGGTTAGGAAACCTTAACCATCTTTGATCAACGAACTAGTCTAGTAGAGGCTTACTAGGGACCCATTATTTGTTTATATATTCACCCATGTATTTGAGTTTCCGGTCAATACAATTCTAGCATGAATGATAAACCTTTATCATGATTAAAGAAATATAATAATAACCATTTTATTATTGCCTCTAGGGAATATTTCCATCAGTCTCCCACGTGCACTAGAGTTGATAATCTAGTTCACATCGCCATGTGATTAACACCCATAGTTCACATCACCATGTGACCAACACCAAAAAGAGTTTACTAGAGAAATTATCTTGTTCACATCGCCATGTGATTAACACTCATAGTTCACATCGCCATGTGACCAACACTCAAAATAGTTTACTAGAGTCAGTAATCTAGTTCACATCGCCATGTGATTAACACTCAAAGAGTTCTAAGGAGTGATCATGTATTTGATCTACGAGCTAGTCTAGTAGAGGCTTACTAGGGACAGGGTATTTGTTTATATATTCACACATGTATTTAAGTTTCCAGTCAATACAATTCTAGAATGAATAATAAACCTTTATCATGATTTGGGAAATATAATAATAACCATTTTATTATTGCCTCTAGGGCATATATCCATCAAATAATATGCAAAAACCCAAGCTTGGGGATGCTAATTTTTATATGTCCTCTACTTATTGAAATGATCATGATTGGGGTGATTCTTCTTATGATCTTGAAAATTTATTTAATGATGAATATGTTTGCGATAATATTGAAAGTGTTTTTGGAAGAGTTCCAACTTTAGGTAATAATGATACCACTACTTTGGAGAATTATCAATCTCATGTATTTTTTTGATAAAAGTGGGCTTGGAGATGTCATGACTTTATTTGATAATAATCCCACTAATTTGGAAGAGTGTGAACTTTGCATGCATATCGATCATATAGAGAATATGTCATGTGATAGCTATATTATTGAATTTGATTATGATCCTATATGCAATTTTTATGAGAGAGGAAAATATGGCTGTAGAAATCTTCATGTTACTAAATTACTTCTCTTGATGCTTAAATTTTCAAAGTATTGTTCCTCTTCCTTGCATATGCTAGTTTTTGCATGGCTTGATAATTTGTTTGATTCTAAAATGCCTACGCATAGGTAGTATGTTAGACTTAGATGTGTTTGTCATGTGTTTTATGATGATCTCTTTGTGCTTCAATTCTTATCTTTCATGTGAGCATCATTAAAATTAGCAATGCCTAGCTGAAAGGCTTCTAAAAAGCGCTTGTTGGGAGACAACCCAATATTTTTATTTTTATTTTTTTAAATAAAAAATACATATTATTACTTCTGTAGTGATTGTATTTTTGGTGTTTTAATTAGTGTTTGTGCCAAGATAAGGCTTTGGGATTGATTTGGGTGAGAGTGGATTTAATTCGGTGCATCAACAGAAATTTTCGCGTCCAGTAGCAGAATTACTTTCAATTACTGGAGCATGAACAATTGCTGAAAATTGTACACATAATTTATATACAAATTCCCCACGTTTTCCTAATTTTCGATAATTTTAGAGTGACAGAAGTATGACTAAAAAAATACTTCTCTACAAACTATTCTATTTTTGATAGATTCTATTTTTGTTGCATCATGTGCTTATTTTAATGGGTTTGTGTCGGGGGGTATAAGACATGGTAAAGTTAGAATACAGTAGGTATAATGTAATAACAAAATTTGAATGTGTTTGCAACAGTACTTATGGTAAAGATTATTTTTATTATACTAACGGATCTCATGAGGTTTTGTTAAGTTTTGTGTGATTGAAGTTTTCATGTTTTGAGTGTGATCACGATGGATGAAGGAATAAGGTGTGAAAAGATCCTAAGCTTGGGGATGCACCATGGAACCCCAGGGTAATATTCAAGATGTATCAAGCAACTAAGCTTGGGGATGGCCCGAAAGGCATCCCATCTTTCTTCCAATGATCATCGGTAATTTTACTTGGAGCTATATTTTTATTCATTACATATCATGAGTTTTGCTTGTTGCGTCATGTATTATATGTCTATTTGCTTGTTTTACCTTTTAGTTTGTCACAATCATCCTTGCTAGACACACCCATTTGAGAGAGCCAAAATTATGCTATGATTGATAAAAATCGCTCTTTATGCTTCACTTCAATTTTTTAAAGCCATGGAATTGCTCTAGTGCTTCACTTATATCTCTTAGAGCACGGTGGTGCTGTTATTTTGAAGAAATATGATCTCGTGCTTCACTTAGATTATTTTTAGAGTTAGTAGAAGTTTTGAAGAAATCCTCTCATGCTTCACTTATATTATTTTGAGAGATGAATTGAAGAAATATGTGCTCTCGTTCTTCACTTAAATGTGTTTAAGAGCTTGCTATTAGCAATGGAAATTTGCTTGAAAATAATTTGGTCCCAAAGTGATAGATATCCAGGGAGGATATAATAAAAACTTTCATGAAGATCATTGGATATTAAACTTGATTCCTTGCAATAGTTTTGCGATATGATGATAGTGATATGTGAGGTATGTTGGTGAGTAATTATGCTTTAATAAGAAAATTGGTGTTAATGGTTGTGATTCCCTATGCAAGCACGTTTAGTCAATAGTTATGCAATGAAGTTACATCCTACTTGTGTTGCATTATTTGGTGTTAGTTATGTTTAATGTTCTTTTATGATGTTTTTCGTTCCTTGGTTGGTCGCTTCTCAATCTATTTGCTAGCCTTCACTTGTACTAAGCGGAAATGCTGCTTGTGGATCCAAATCCTAAAACCCAAGTTGTTCCAAATGAGTCCACCATACCTACCTATATGTGGTATTTCCATGCCGACCTAAGTAAATTTGTATGTGCCAACTCTAATTTTCAAAATAAACTTCTGCTTTGTGTGCTCGTACCGCTCATGAAGCGACGAGGGGTGGCCGATATTTTCCATGCTAAGTAGGTTATTCTCAAGATGAGTGTTTATTCACTTGTCACTGCACGGAAGTGTGGCGTTAATCGGGATGCCCAGTCTCGAAATGCAATAAAATACTATAATAAATTCCTTCGTATGTGTTGGTACGGAAGGCACCCGTGGATACGGTTAGCCATGGATTGTGAAAGAATGGTGGAAAAGAAAATAAACTTTATTTTATGTTTGGGAACCGCCTATGATTTATTTATCATGGAAGATATTGGGAACTCTTAGTCATTTCCGTTGACAGGAAAAGCATGGCACCCAAAATAATTTTATCTCTCAATTTAAGCTTTGAGCTCTCGCAGCTCTACAAATCTCTACTTCCCTCTGCGAAGGGCCTATCCATTTACTTTTATGCAATTTTTTTATTGTGTCTCCCTCTTCTCTTATAAAGACCAACTACGGAACACTATTATAACACTTCAGCATTGCATGTAGCTAATATTTGGATGTGTTTCATGAATGGATCAATGGTTGAGCATAATGGGCTAGGGATAACTTTGTTTAGCGTTGATATTTTGAAAGACATGGTTGCTTGCTGATATGCTTGAGTATTAGAGTCTTGATGTCAAATTATAGACTATTGCTTTGAATCATCCAAAAGTCCATATGCCCATGCTACAAAGAAAATAATATAGGATGAACATGTTAGGCAGCATTCCACATCAAAAATTCTATTTTTATCATTTACTTACTCGAGGACGAGTAGGAATTAAGCTTGGGGATGCTGATACATCTCCAACGTATCTATAATTTTTGATTGTCCATGCAGTTATATTATCATTCTTGGATGTTTTACAATCATTTTCTAGCAACTTTGTATCATTTTTTGGGACTAACCTATTGACATAGTGCCCAGTGCCACTTGTTGTTTTTTGCTTGTTTTTTACTTCACAAAAAATCAATATCAAACGAAGTCCAAATGCCATGAATTTTTTTGGAGATTTTTTTCAACCATAGGACATCCAAAGAGTCAAGGAAGCGCACGAGGGGAGGCCCATGGGGCCCACTAGACACCAAAGTGCGCCCGAGGCCCCTGGCACGCCCTGGTGAGTAGAGGAGCTCACAAGACTCTTTTCCACCAACCTCCAGCCCTATAATTACGGGAGAATTGCAGAAACCCTAGGGGAGTCGATGAAGAATTGTTTAGGCCGTTGGAATTTCTAGAACCACAAGATCCAATCTAGAGCCCTTTTCCGTCACTCTGTCGAAGGGGAACACGATCACGGAGGGTTTCATCATCCTCATTGGTGATCCTCCAATGATGCGTGAGTAGATTATCATAGACCTACGGGTCCGTAGGCAGTAGCTAGATGGCTTGTTCTCTCTTTTTGCTCTTCAATACAATGTTCTCTTCGGAGATCTACTCGTTGTAATTCTTTTGTGGTGTGTTTGTTTGGATCCGATGAATTGTGAGTTTATGATGAGATCTATTCATATCCATACATGATTATTATAGCCTCATATTTCTTCTTTGATATTTCAGTTTTGTTTGGCCAACTTGATTGATTTATCTTGGACTGGGAAGAGGTGCTTTGTAATGGGTTCGACCTTGCGGTGCTCAATCTCAGTGACAGAAAGAGACATGGCACACATGTATTATTGCTATTAAGAATAAAAAATGGGTTCTATTCATACATGAATAGATTTTGTCTACATCATGGCATCGCTCTTAAGGCATTACTCTGTTTCTTCATGAAGCTTAATACACTAGATGCATGCTCGATAGCGGTCGATGTGTGGAGTAATAGTAGTAGATGCAGGCATGAATCGATCTACCAATCCTGGATGTGATGCCTATATACATGATCACTATACTGGATATCGTCATAATTATTTTCACTTCTATCAACTGCCCAATAGTAATTTGTTTACCCACCGTATGCTATTTTCTCAAGAGAAGCCACTAGTGACACCTACGGCCCCCGGGTCTATTTCTCATCATATACATTCAGATCTATGTTTCTATTTGCGTTTCCAATTTATTTGCATCTTTTGCGTAGGTAAGAACGGTTCTTGCTAAGCCCGTAGCAGCCACGTAAAATTTGCAACAACAAAGTAGAGGACGTCTAACTTGTTTTTGCAGGGCATGTTGTGATGTGATATGGTTAAGACATGATGAGTTATACGGTTTTGTATGAGATGATCATGTTTTTGTAAAGTTATCGGCAACTGGCTGGAGCCATATGGTTGTCGCTTTATTGTATGAAATGCAATCGCCATGTAATTGCTTTACTTTATCACTAAGCGATAGCGATAGTCGTAGAAGCAATAGTTGGCGAGACGACAACGATGCTACGATGGAGATCAAGGTGTCGCACTGGTGACGAAGGTGATCATGAAGGTTCTTTGGAGATGGAGATCAAAAGCACAAGATGATGATGGCCATATCATGTCACATATTATGATCGCATGTGATGTTTATCTTATTATGCTTCTTATTTTGCTTAGTTCGACGGTAGCATTATAAGATGATCCCTTACTAAATTTCAAGGTATAAGTGTTCTCCCTGAGTATGCACCGTTGCGAAAGTTCGTCGTGCCGAGACACCACGTGATGATCGGGTGTGATAAGCTCTACGTTCAAATACAATGGGTGTAAGACAGTTTTGCACACGCAGAATACTCGGGTTATACTTGACGAGCCTAGCATATGCAGATATGGCCTCGAAACACTGGAGACCGAAAGGTCGAGCGTGAATCATATAGTAGATATGATCAACATAAGATGTTGACCATTGATACTACTCCATCTCACGTGATGATCGGACATGGTTTAGTTGATTTGGATCACGTGATCATTTAGATGACCGTAGGGATGTCTATCTAAGTGGGAGTTCTTAAGTAATATGATTAATTGAACTTTAATTTATCATGAACTTAGTCCTGGTAGTATTAGCATATCTATGTTGTAGATCAATAGCTCGCGATGTTGCTCCCCGTTTATTTTTTTTTTATGTTCCTGGATAAAACTAAGTTGAAAGATGTTAGTAGCAATGATGCGGAATTGTTCCGTGATCTGAGGATTATCCTCATTGCTGCACAGAAGAATTATGTCCTTGATGCACCGCTAGGTGACAGACCTATTGCAGGAGCAGATGCAGACGTTATGAACGTTTTGACAAAAGCTCGGTATGATGACTACTTGATAGTTTAAGTGCACCATACTTTACGGCTTAGAACCGGGACTTCAAAAACGTTTTGAACGCCACAAAGCATATAAGATGTTCCAAGAGTTGAAATTAGTATTTCATACTCATGCCCGTGTCGAGAGGTATGAGACCTCTGACAGTACTTTGCCAACTAGATGGAGGAGAATAGCTCAACCAGTGAGCATGTGCTCAGATTGTCTAGGGTACTACAATTGCTTGAATCAAGTGGGAGTTAATCTTCCAGATAAGATAGTAATTGACAAAGTTCTCTAGTCACTATCACCAAGTTAGAAGAACTTCGTGATGAACTATAATATGCAAGGGATGACGAAAGTAATTCCCGAGCTCTTCGCGATGCTGAAATCGGTGAAGGTAGAAATCAAGAAAGAGCATCAAGTGTTGATGGTTAACAAGACCACTTGTTTCAAGTAAAGGGCAAAGGGATAGAAGGGGAACTTCAAGAAGAATGACAAGCAAGTTGTCACTCCCATGAAGAAACCCAAAGCTAAACTCAAGCCTGAAACTAAGTGCTTCTACTGCAAAGGAAATGGTCACTGGAAGTGGAACTGTCCTAGATACTTGGCGGATAAGAAGAATGGCAAAGTGAACAAAGGTATATTTGATATTACAGATTATTGATGTGTATTTTACTAGTGTTCATAGCAACCCCTCGGTATTTGATACTGGTTTAGTTGCTAAAGAGTAGTAACTCGAAATGGGAGTTGCATAATGAACAGAAACTAGTTAAAGGATGAAGTGACGATGTGTATTGGAAGTAGTTCCAAGATTGATATGATCATCATCGCACACTCCCTATACTTTCGGGATTAGTGTTGAACCTAAATAAGTGTTATTTGGTGTTTTTGTTGAACATGAATATGATTTGATCATGTTTACTGCAATACGGTTATTCATGTAAGTTAGAGAATAATTGTTGTTCCGTTTACATGAATAAAACCTTCTATGGTCATACACCCAATGAAAATGGTTTGTTGGATCTCGATCGTGTGATACACATATTCATAATATTGAAGCCAAAAGATACAAGGTTAATAATGATAGTGCAACTTATTTGTGGCAGTACCGTTTAGGTCATATTGGTGTAAAGCGCATGAAGAAACTCCATAGTGATGGACTTTTGGAATCACTTGATTATGAATCACTTGGTACTTGCGAACCATGCCTCATGGGCAAGATGACTAAAACTCCGTTCTCCGGAACTATGGAGCGAGCAACAGATTTGTCGGAAATCATACATACTGATGTATGTGGACCGATGAGTGTTAAAGCTCGCGGCGGGTATCATTATTTTCTGACATTCACTGATGATTTAAGCAGATATGGGTATATTTACTTGATGAAGCACAAGTCTGAAACATTTGAAAAGTTCAAAGAATCTCAGAGTGAAGTAGAGAATCATCGTAACAAGAAAATAAAAGTTTCTACGATCTGATCGTGGAGGCAAATATTTGAGTTACAAGTTTGGTCTTCATTTAAAACAATGTGGTATAGTTTCATAGCTCACGCCACCCGGAACACCACAGCGTAATGGTGTGTCCGAACGTCGTAATCGCACTTTATTAGATATGGTGTGATCTTTGATGTCTCTTAACGATTTACCACTATCGTTTTGGGTTATGCATTAGAGACAGCTACATTCACGTTAAATAGGGCACCATCTAAATCCATGGAGATGACACCGTATGAACTGTGGTTTGACGAGAAACCTAAGCTGTCATTTCTTTAAGTTTGGGACTGCGATGCTTGTGTGAAAAAGTTTCAACATGATAAGCTCGAACCCAAATCGGAGAAGTAAATCTTCATAGGATACCCAAAAGAAACTGTTGGGTACACCTTCTATCACAGATCCGAAGGCAAGGTCTTTGTTGCTAAGAATGGATCCTTTCTAGAGAAGGAGTTTTTCTCGAAATAATTGAGTGGGAGGAAAGTTGAACTTGATAAGGTAATTGTACCTTCTCCCGAATTGGAAAGTAGTACATCACATAAACTAGTTCCAGTGATTCCTACACCAATTAGTGAGGAAGCTAATGATGATGATCATGAAACTTTAGATCAAGTTTCTGCTGAACTTCGTAGATCAACCAGAGTTCGTTCCGCACCAGAGTGGTATGGCAACCCAGTTCTGGAAGTCATGTTACTAGACCATGATGAACCTACGAACTACGAGGAAGTGATGATGAGCCCAGATTCCGCAAAATGGCTTGAGGCCATGAAATCTGAGATGGGATCCATGTATGAGAACAAAGTGTGGACTTTGGTTGACTTACCCGATGATCGGCAAGCCATCAAAAATAAATGGATTTTTAAGAGGAAGACCGATGCAGACGGTAATGTTACAGTTTACAAAGCTCGACTTGTTGCGAAAGGGTTTCGACAAGTTCAAGGAGTTGACTACGATGAGACTTTCTCACCCGTAGCGATGCTTAAGTCTGTCCGAATCATGTTAGCAATTGCCGCATTTTATGATTATGAAATCTGACAAATGGATGTCAAAACTGCATTCCTGAATGGATATCTCAAAGAAGAGTTGTATATGATGCAACCAGAAGGTTTTGTCGATCCTAAAGGTGCTAACAAAGTGTGCAAGCTCCAGCAATCCATCTATGGACTGGTGCAAGCATCTCGGAGTTGGAATATACGCTTTGATAAACTGATCAAAGCATATAGATTTATACAGACTTGCGGTGAAGCCTGTATTTACAAGAAAGTGAGTGGGAGCACTACAACCTTTCTGATAAGTATATGTGAATGACATATTGTCGATTGAAAATGATGTAGAATTTTTCTGGAAAGCATAAAGGAGTGTTTGAAAGGAGTTTTTCAAAGAAAGACCTTGGTGAAGCTGCTTACATATTGGGCATCAAGATCTATAGAGATAGATCAAGACGCTTGATAAGACTTTCGATGAGTACATACCTTGATAAGATTTTGAAGTAGTTCAAAATGGATCAGTCAAAGAAGGAGTTCTTGCCTGACTTGTAAGGTGTGAAGTTGAGTAAGACTCAAAGCCAGACCACGGCAGAAAAATATAGAGAGAATGAAAGTCATTCCCTATGCCTCAGCCATAGGTTCTATAAAGTATGCCATGCTGTGTACCAAATATGTTGTGTACCTTGCCATGAGTTTGACAGGGAGGTACAATAGTGATCCAGGAGTAGATCACTGTACAACGGTCAAAATTATCCTTAGTAACTGGATGACTAAGGAAATGTTTCTCGATTATGGAGGTGATAAAGAGTTCGTCGTAAAGGGTTACGCCGTTGCAAGCTTTCACACTAAATCCAGATGACTCTAAGTATCAATCTGGATTCGTATTGAAAGTGGGAGCAATTAGCTAGAGTAGCTCCATGCAGAGCATTGTAGACATAGAAATTTGCGAAATACATACGGATCTGAATGTGACAGACCCGTTGACTAAACTTCTCTCACAAGCAAAAACATAATCACACCTTATTACTCTTGGGTATTAATCACATAGCGATGTGAACTATATTATTGAATCTAGTAAACCCTTTGGGTGTTGGTCAAATGGCGATGTGAACTATGGGTGTTATTCACATAACGATGTGAACTATTGGTGTTAATCACATGTTGATGTGATCTAGATTATTGACTCTAGTGCAAGTGGGAGACTGAAGGAAATATGCCCTAGAGGAAATAATAAAGTTATTATTTATTTCCTTATATCATGATAAATGTTTATTATTCATGCTAGAATTGTATTAACCGGAAACTTAGTACATGTGTGAATACATAGACAAAAACAGAGTGTCCCTAGTATGCCTCTACTAGACTAGATCATTGATCAAAGATGGTTATGTTTCCTGACCATAGACATGAGTTGTCATTTGATCAACGGGGTCACATCATTAGGAGAATGATGTGATGGACAAGACCCATCCGTTAGCTTAGCACTATGATCGTTTAGTTTTATTGCTATTGCTTTCTTCATGACTTATACATGTTCCTATGACTATGAGATTATGCAACTCCCGAATACCGTAGGAACACCTTGTGTGCTATCAAACGTCACAACGTAACTGGGTGATCATAAAGATGCTCTACAGGTGTCTTAGAAAGTGTTCGTGGTGTTGGCATAGATCAAGACTAGGATTTGTCACTCCGAGTGTCGGAGAGGTATCTCTGGGCCCTCTCGGTAATGCACATCATAATAAGCCTTGCAAGCAAAATACTAATGAGTTAGTCACGAGATGATGTATTACGGAGCGAGTAAAGAGACTTGCCGGTAACGAGATTGAACTAGGTATAGAGATACCGACGATCGAATCTCGGGCAAGTAACATACCGATGACAAAAGGAACAACGTATGTTGTTATGTGGTTTGACCGATAAAGATCTTCGTAGAATATGTAGGAACCAATATGAGCATCCAGGTTCCGCAATTGGTTATTGACCGGAGATGAGTCTCGGTCATGTCTACATAGTTCTCGAACCCGTAGGGTCCGCACGCTTAACGTTTGATGACGATCGGTATTATGAGTTTATGAGTTTTGATGTACCGAAGGTAGTTCGGAGTCCCGGATGAGATCACGGACATGATGAGGAGTCTCGGAATGTCCGAGACATAAAGATTGATATATTGGACGACTATATTCGGACACCGGAAGTGTTCCGGAAAAGTTTCGGATTTAACCGGATTGCCGGAGGGGGTTACCGGAACCCCCCACGAGGGGGGATGGTCCATAGTGGGCCTTTAGGAAAGAAGAGAGGCAGCCCATAGAGGCTGGCCGGCGCCCCACCAGGGAATCCTAGTTGGACTAGGATTGGGGGGCGCCACCTCTCCCTCTCCTTCCTTTCCCCCTCTTCCTTCTTGGTGGACTCCTACTAGGAATAGGACTGCAATCCTATTCCTAGTAGGATTGCCTCCCTGGCGCGCCATAGAAGGCCTGGCCGGCCCCTCCCCTTGTTCCTTTATATACGGGGGCAAGGGGGCACCCTAGGACACACAAGTTGATCAGTTGATCTCTCCCAACCGTGTGCGGTGTTCCCTCCACAGAAACACACCTCGGTTATACCGTTGCAGTGCTTAGGCGAAGCCCTGCGCCGGTAACTTCATCATATCCGTCACCACGCCGTCGTGCTGACGAAACTCTCCCGTGAAGCTCAACTAGATCAAGAGCTCGTGGGACATCATCAAGCTGAACGTGTGCTGAACGAGGAGGTGCCGTACGTTCGGTACTTGATCGGTTGGATCACGAAGAAGTTCGACTACATCAACCACGTCACTAGACGCTTCCGCTCCCGGTCTATGAGGGTACGTAGACACACTCCCCCCTTGTTGCTATGCATCTAGTAGATAGATCTTGCGTGATCGTAGGAAAATTTTGAAAATACTACGTTCCCCAATAGCTCTACCTTTGTCAACCAAACCCTGGACCAAAACTGACCTTGCATCAAATCCAGGCTCTCTAGGGTCAACCGGAGCTCGTCGCCATACGGGCGCCTGTCATCATACCACTGGCGCGCGTTTGATCCGCCCCTCAGAGGGGTCATAGGCACTCGACGATGATCACACGAGGAAACTGATCATCATACTGCCCGTGACCTCGACCCAGAAACTGATCTAGACGGTTACCATGATCCTCATGTCGCGGAGGTGATCTTGGGTTATGCGCCGACAGATCTGCTATGAATCCTATTGCACGACTGAGAAACAGCCGAGTTTTGTTCTCCTGCTGCTCGGAGCAGTGCTCTGGTCTGCAACAAACCTCTGCCAACTTCTTAATGGGGCGGCTAATTGACTCTCCTATTCGCGTTGCTGCTGCAAGATTTTGAACTGGAGTGTTATATACCTGAGTTTCAGGCGGAAACAACTGCCGTGGTCGTCGACTAGACCTAGGGATTTACTGACGGGCGCATTGGTCGAGTGAGTATTGGAGATTCTCTAACTGCATGCGCTCAACCAAAGTGGCTAGGCGCGTAGCTTCAAAAGCTCGAGCCTCGGAAATCTCTCCAATGATGGGGGTATGGAGCGCCTCCTCGTTGCGACAATCCAGCTCCTCCCTCTACTCCGCAATGAGGGCTTGTGGATGATATTCATCGTGATCACGTGACGGGCTGCTGCCGCCATGGCCGCCGCCATCGAGACGGAAACCAGGCGGGCCACGTGGCGAGTCGACCATGAGAACTTCTGCCGCAGGGTCGCTCCTACCGCACTCGGAAAGGGTGTATGTGGAACCAATTGAATGGCCCATAGAGAGACTCGTCGGGGTCGATGGGCGCAACTTGAGAGATGGCCGACTAGCAGGCCACCGCGTGCTTCACCCACCGCTGGAGCCACGACCGGCCAGACCGCTTGCGTTGGCGTTGAACGGGGAGAGCAGATGACGCGGGAGCCAACCGATACTGGGTCGACGGCTGCAGCAGAAGGACGCCGCAGGAACTCGCGTGGAAATGAGTTGCCCCACAGACGGGTAGGGCCTCGGTGTCGAGGGGAGCTTCTTGGAGCTAGGCAGAGTCATCGGCGATGAAGACGAGCGCCCTGATACGGATCTCGTGGCCCAAAGCCAAACCGCCGCCGGAAACCATGTTGAGGGATATCAGAAAAATTGCAACCTTGCCGGAAGTTGCTAAGACACCTGCTCCACGTTTGGTGATACGTCTCCAACTTATATATAATTTATGAAATATTCATGCCATGTTTATAACAATTTTATATGGTTTTGGTATGATTTGCGTGGAACTAACCCGGACCGACGTTGTTTTCAGCACAACTACCCTGGTGTTGTTTTTTGTGCAGAAATGAAAGTTCTCCGAATGAGCTGAAATTTTTTGACGATTTTTTGGAACAAAAGAGGCCCCCGAAGCTTTGTGGAAGGACCAGAAGGTGAAGGAGTAGGGCACAAGACATCGGGGCGCGCCTGGGCCCTTGCCCGTGCCCCTATGGGTTGTGCTCACCTCGAGGCCCATCTGGACGTGAGGCCGACGCCAAAAATTCCTATAAACAGATAAACCATCAGAAATAGACCTAGATCAAAATTTATGTCGCCTCAAGGCTCTTTACTCCACGAGATCCAATCTAGAGCCCTTTCCGGCACTCCGCCGGAGGGGGAAATCATCATCGGTGGCCATCTTCATCATCCCGGAGGCCACCATGATGAGGAGGGAGTAGTCCACCCTCAGAGCTGAGGGTTTGTACCAGTAGCTATGTGTTTAATCTCTCGCTCTCTCTCTTGTGTTCTTGATATGCACAATCTTGATGTATAGCAGGCTTTGTTAATATAGTCGGATCATATGGTGTTTTCCCCTCTCTATCTTGTGATGAATTGAGTTTTCCCTTTGAGATTTATTTGGATTGATTACTTTTATGGATTTACGAACACTTGATGTATGTCTTGCAATTTAATACTCGTGGTGATAATGGGGCATCATATTAATCCACTTGGTATATGTTTTGGCACTCAACTTGCGGATTCCCGAAGAAACATCGGGGTAATCTATGCATAGGGTTTGATGCACATTCTTGTCTTTGTTTCTCCTGTTTTGGTGTTATCTTAGTACGAACTCTTGATAGATCGATCGGGAAGGATAACTTTGTGTTATCTTAGTATGAACTCTTGAAAGATCGATGGGAAAAGTTAACTTTGTGTTATTCTAGTACGAACTCTTGATAGAGAGATCGGAAAGGATAACTATATGTTGTCTTAGTACGAACTCTTGATAGACTGAACGGAAAGAATAACTTTGAGGTGGTTACATTGATGGGTGGTTATATGATCCAAAAAATATTAGCACTATTGAGAGATTGCACTAGCGAAAGTACGGACCCTAGGCCTTGTTTTCCATCATTGCAATACCGTTTGTGCTCATTTTTGTTACTTGCTACCTTGCTGTTTTTTATTGTTCACACTACAAAAACTCATATCTACTATCCATATTACACTTGTATCACCATCTCTTCACTAAACTAGTGCACCTATACAATTTCCCATTGTATTTAGTATGTTGGGGACACAAGAGACTTTTTATTATTTGGTTGCAGGGTTGTTTGAGAGAGACCATCTTCATCCTACACCTTCTACGGATTGATAAACCTTAGGTCATCCACTTGAGGGAAAATTGCTATTGTCCTACAAAACTCTACGCTTGGAGGCCCAACATGTGTCTTCAAGAATAAAGTTGCGTAGTAGACATCAAGCTCTTTTCTAGCGCCGTTGCCGGGGAGGTCAGTGCTTGAAGGTATATCGTAAGATCTTGCAATTGAATCTTTTAGTTTCTTGTTTTATCCCTAGTTTCATTTATAAAAATAAAACTAAAAAATGGAATTGAGGTTGCATCATATTATTGATCATCTTTATAATATCTTTCTTCAAAATGATGGATCGGAAAATTGTGCAAAATATCCAAAATGTTAGAAGAAGAAGTCAATAAAATGTTTGGCACAAAATATTTGAATGATGAGCATGGTTGCAATGTTTTTATTATGAATTCTTTGAATATCCAAAATGATAATGATTATTGCACTAGTCATGAGGAAAATGTTTCTTACAAGCATGTCAATTTTTGTGCTGTGGAAAGACTTTGTGAAGACATGCCTCATAGGAAGAAAGTCTGAAACCTCAGAGGTAGGGTCTGGAACAGCAAGCACACAAACTCAGGTCAGGAACCCACCCCGTTCCATCACAAAAGGGCGTCCAAAGGAGGTGAGATACAAATCAGGGTTGGAAATTCAAGCAAATCACAGGAAATCAAAGAAAGGAACAGGCAATTCGTAGGCAACTGTGGAGGATTCTAACTTTGGTGTTGGTGAAAATTTTGTAACATACATGGTTAAGGTTGTAAGAAAACGAGAATTTCTGTTGGTGGACAACAGAAATTGGAGAAAATGCCATGTATGCAGAACTAAATATGCCATGCAGTTGCCACTAGATCTGCCATGCAGCTAAAGCTGGATCTGCCATGTACTTGATACTAAATCTTCCGTTGCATAGCTTTCCATATTCAGTCCACACATTTTTGTTTCTATAGCAAAAAATAGTTGCGACAACACAACATTGTATTGTATACATACTATGTGGGAACTAATTTAAATATTCATGTACAAAAATAAGATATAAAATAGCTGTCATATAAGTTGTATTGGAATTGACATGCAATAGGTGACACATACACGAAGTTATGAACTACCATGCTAACCGATGTAGTTAGCACTACAAAAACCGAAAAAATAAAATAGTTACCTGCACTAACCGTGTGTGATCAACTATATTTGCCATGTTTCAGCCATCATAAACACCAAGTTAGGGAAACTAAGGTTACCACAAGAAAAAGGAAAATAGCAAAAAATATGAGACTATGTATTCCATAGTAAAAAATGAACTATACACACTGGGCCGGCCACAGTTTTACACATTTCAGAAAGTAGTAAAGAAGATGACAAATGAAAACACATTTTTTAAAGAGTTCCGAACCATCTGCCATGTCCCCTCAGAAAAAAAACATAAGACGAAAATCAAGCATATGATAAGAGAATTTCAAAACCACATTTTAGACAAGCCCGCATGCTCGTATTCAAACTGCCAAATCGTACTCGCATTCACAAACACATAATAATAGTGAACATAAAAGTAGTCCTTGTCACACCTAAACAGATTCAGGTCCACACTTATATTACAAACCTTAGACGGCATGTACACGCCACCACTATATACTATAGCTACGAGGGATGAAGTCATAACGTAGCACACGGGCATAGTTTCAGAGAGCGAGATGATACCTTACATTCCTCAGCCACAGAATCTAAGGGAGGCGTGTGCATGGAGCATCACGTGATCACTTGTACTTCTTATTCGCGCTTTTTACAACTCCCTCTAAGAATTCTCGTGCTAAAGCCCACTTGTTGAAATATTCATTCATCAACCAGTCCCAAGTATATATTTTACGGAGCTCGACGACCATTGCATTTGTGATCGTAGGGACCCGTCGACCTTCCCACTTTGCAAGGTATTCCAACATGTAAAACCCGCAGTCATGCCTAGAACGAAACAAAAATAGGTGAACACATGCTAGTAGAAACATGGTAAATTTTCATGAAGAGATGAAAAAGGTTAAGATCGAGGTAGAAAACACTTGAAAAGATATAGTAATTACCCGGTTTCCTTGCTTCTGAGTCGTGACGTACTCAGTTGGAAAATTACTGATCTGGACCTTTGAGTGTTCGTAATGACGGTTCCAGGTCTCTTTCAGGTTTTCGATAAAGAATTCAGCATGAGTAGTAATGTCCTTGTCATCTCTTGAACGGATTGAATCAAATACCTCAAAGCGTTGGTTCTTTAGGTCCAGGAAAATGGCGTAGTGGTGACCACACTTGTCATCTGGGCCATCTAGTGTAAGTAGCTGGAACATGGGGAACATGATCTGCAAGTAAACAAGATAAAAAGAGAAAAAGAAATTCACATCAAAATAGAATGATGTAGTTGCAAAAAAGGGATGTATGGAAAGCAAGCATCAAGTGGCTAGAGTGGACATGAGGAAAATGTTCATTTGTCATGTGTAATTAACAGAAGTTGCCATCCATGGGTAATCAAAGTTGCCCAATATTTTAAGAGAAGTTGCCACATAAGTTGCATTAAAATTTCACACTTCCTTAACATGAGAGCTGTTGCCACAAAGAACATCTGTCACGGACAATATGTAACACACATATCAAGTATAACTGTTGACAAAACAGAGCTTGGAAAAGGAAACATGTACAGTGAGAAGAAACACTCACATATTTTTTATTGTGAGCTTGAAATCACCATGCGCGACAAAATGTTTCCTAATGATGCGATGGTGGAAGTCACCATCCCATATTTTGCAGGTCACGTTGTACTGCATGATCACCTTTTGGGGACATATGTCCACATGCCTGTTGATGAAATAAATCCCACACACAACTACATTCTTCGACATTTTACCATTAGGTCTCTCAGACTCGGCAAGATCACCCAGGTCAACGTATGTCGCTTCACATTGTATAATTTTGGTTCTGTCCAAACATGAGCTGTATGAAAATGATACAACATGAACGATTCATGTCTACTAAACAAGTAAAAAATAAAAAGAAACAACGCATGGTTAACATGAAGTAAAGGGTTGTGTGGTGTGGATATTACTCTTTCAACTCCTTCATGTGCTTGCTGTTCGACCTTGCATTTCGAAAACACTTGAAAATATCATAGAGTTGGTTCTGCTCCTTTGTAGCCTTAACATCGGGCTCAAAGTCAACCTCTGGTGGCTCGTCTGCCTCATAGAGCCAGGAGTTGCACTTCGGACGATATCATCAGTTACTTGTTCAACTGGCACGTCAGAACTTGATTGCCCCCGATCCTGTAAGAAACTTTGGCACAACAAGTATCAATTTCAAATGTAACTTCGTAAACAAACGTTTGCCGTGTGAAAAAACAATGAATATCGGTTGCCATATTCAGTGCACTGCTGTTGCCATGCGAAAACAACTGCATTTCCCATGTGCAATGCGCTGCAGTTGCCATGCGGCAACAACTACAACTGCCATGTGCAATGCGCTGCAGTTGCCATGCGGCAACAACTATAGTTGCCGTGTACAATGCACTATAGTTGCCATGTGCAGTGCACCGCGGTTGCCGTGTACAATGTACTTAGGTTGGCTTGCAACGACAACTACATTTGCCATGTACAATGCACTGAAGTTGGCATGTGGCAACAACTACATTTGCCATGTGCAACGAACTACATTTTCTATGCGACAACATGTACAGAAAACAAAAACGTTGTCAACATTGTTTTGGCCCTGACGAAAAATATAAACAATGGTTGTCATCTCAGAAAAAAATAAGTTGCCATGTTACATCAACAATAACTGCCAAGTTAGGTAACCTGCAAATGCCGTGTACATGTGCATCCCATAAGATTTGCCATCACAATTCAAAAATCAAAGCTTGTGACGAGTGTCGGACAAAAAAAAAGAAACGAATGACGAACACACAAAAAAGTTTACCTTGCTCTATAGGTTATGCGAACTTCACAGCCTTCCCGCCGTCAGCGATGGGCTGCGCCATCATCGGAACCGTGCGTGCCGAGAAAGCAAAGGCGACAGGCATATGATCATGCATTGGTTCATCCCGAGTGCGATCAATACAAAGGCTACAACTTGGTGGGGTGAAAGCCATTGGGTGCTTCTCCTTCCTAGCAGCCGGGTTCTGGACAAATTGTTCAGCAGAATCTAGAGGTGAAAAATCAACAAACATGTCAGTGTCATTTGTTGCAGAATCATCAGGCTTATTACTAGGGCGGGGCGTGCTATCAGTGGTCTCAGTCACAGCCTTCTTGCCTATGTTCTTGTTTGGGCTGTACGGGACACCAATGTTGATAGTGAGCTTGGAAGTGCGCATATTTAAGCTGGTGTTCTCCCCAACAGTAAAGGATGCCGTCTGCTCTAAACGTCCACCTCTTTCAGTGGTGGATTGCTTACCACCTGCATCTGTTGTATTACGGACTTCCATCTTCTCGACTGCATTTGTTTTGTCATAAGGTGAGCACTATGTGGAAGCAGGCACATAACCGGAGTCACTTCTGATGCTCATAACTACCTCCGGTGCATTGGACAACTATGCAGTATTATTGCGGGGGCTAAAGCTAGGTGGTAGGCCAGCTTGCACAATGGTTGAAGTAGCAGCCTATGCACGAGTTGCCGTTGAAGCTGTTGTGCGATGAGATTCATTTTTGGTTGTCATGTCAGACTGAAATGTGGCCGCAGCCCCTTCTTTCCTGGACACATAAGTGCCACCGGCCACATGCTTGGAATCTTTATCAAATGAGCGGGAATCTTCCTTGTTCAGGTTAAGCTCAGGAGCGTCCACTTCAACACTAGTTGGTCGGGTGGCATGGGTGACAACATCATCTCTCATTGCCACAAGGGTAGGTAATATCTCAACAGTCCCGGCAGATACTGACTTTTCACAGCCAGATGTATGGATGCCTGCAGTTGTAGTCTGCACATGTGCAACCGATAGAGATGGGCGGCCGCTTGCATCAAAACTAACGGCAACAGTGGATGATGCGCCGACAGATTTGTCGGCTGACGGCTCATGAATATCTGTGTTGTCGGATGTCGACAGCTTGGAGTGAATGCATTCAAGTGGGTCTTTGGTAGTGCAACTGGTCAAGCGTGTCGTAGTCTTCTTCATCCTACAGAAAAATGTATCGAACGATAAGTCAGCCATTGAAGACAACAAATGAAAAGAACAAAAAGGGCGAACGACAGGAAAAAATAATTGCCATGGTAGCCATCATAACAATGAAAGTGTGTGATATGCCGCATTTGCCATTTCAAAACAAAGCAAGGGTGAGCACACATGTTGTGCCAACGGTTGAAGGGAGTTGAAGCTGTCAGTTGCCATGTGTGTGGGACAAGTTTTGCCATGTGGTATAGGAAGCAGTTGCCATGTAGAAGAAGCAAGAGTTGCCTTGCAGCACATCTGGATAAAAAAATAGCAGTTGTCGTGTGGGATAAAAAAGAGTACCCATGTGGCAAGTTTGACAATTTCCATTAGTGGCAGACAATAGTTGCCTCGTTGGGTGCGGTAAAAAGTTGCATGTGATTTGAAAATGCTGTCACAGCCCTAGAGTTTGCTTGTACCAAGTGGCTTTACATCCATGCATCATGTTCAATTTCAAGAAATTTGAAATGGGGATTGATAAACCCTAGCACAAATGCTTTCCAAATAGGTCCAGTTAAAAAATTGCATTCAATGTTTCCAAAGTGTTCTTATTAATTGTTTGATATTTTTGGCAAGGCTATTGCATCAAACCAAAAATAATGAACATTTTAGGAATATTTTGGGCACTGAATTTAAATCATTATTGTATTTGAATTTGGAGTTATATCCTTAATATATAGAATATATCTCCAAATAACTTTGAATTAATTTATGTGCTCCTGGAAAAGTCCATGGGAACACATAAAAATACTTAGAGGATATTTTGGCACTTATTTGAATTTGTTCAAATTCAAATAGTGGCAAAAGAAATAAACAAAGAAAAGAAAACAGACAACAGAAAGAAAAAGAGAGAGAGAGAGCACCTACCTGGGCCTTACCCAGCAGAAGCAGCCCAGCCCACCAGGGGCATACCTGTCTTCAACCTCTGCCTACTGGCAGAGGCGAGAGCGAGCACGGCGCCCGCGCGCGCCAGCACGCAGCTACGTGCCTGGCTCCCCTCGATGCGCCTGGATGACGCCACGGAGACGCCAGAACTCCCTGCACCTCTCCCTCTCTCCCCCGAACGCTATCCCTCTCCTTTGTTCTCCTTGCCGAACGCGCCCGCCGCCGCCGACGAGCACCACCGTGACCACCACCTCTCCCTCGCCCCCTGGAACTGCCCACGAGCTTCGTCTCGATGCGCTGGAGCTCTTCGCCGAGCCGCCTGATGCTAGGAGCCCTTGGAGCGCCGTCGTCGACCTCGTCTTCTTCCTCGGCCATAGGAGATCGCCACCGGGATTCCGACGCCGTCCGGCCTCCGCCGAGCCTGCTGAGACCTCCGACCGACCCCCTGTTAGCCCCTCCGTCGTTCCCCTCTCTCCCCTCTGTCGATCTCGACCCCTAACCATGCCAGTCACCAAGCCCGAGAACCCCTCGCCGCCGGCCATGTCGCCGCCGTCGTTCTAGCCACCGCCGCTCGTGTCCGAGCTCACCACTGCACTCAGTGCACCCCTGCGCGTCGAATTTGGCCACCGGTTGCTCCTGCCATGCGCTGCAACACCGTTTCAGTCGCAGCCAAAACTCCGGCGCCACCGCGAGCTCCGTTCCGACGAGCTCCGCCGCCCCTGTGTCCTCCCGTCGCCTCCATTAGATGCGCGAGATCCCCAGCTGCGCATAGCACCAAGCCGCCATCCAAATGGTCGCCGGAGCGGCGTTTCCGACGTCCTCCGCCACCTCGGGTCGTCGCCGGCGGCCTAACTCCAGCGGGTACGCGCTTAGTTAGTGCTAATGACCCCCCTGGGTCAATGGCAGGTGGACCCAGGCCCCTAACTAATTAAGGACTAGATTTATTTTAGTGTTTTTTTATATTTATTTCTGTTAGTTAGTTTGGACACTAACATGTGGGCCCTCGGCCCACTGACAGTTTAGTTAGTGTTAACTTAAAACTAACTAACCCTGTTAGTTAGTTGTATCACTGACGTGCGGACCCCACACGTTAGGTTTAACCCTGGCCGCCCTGTTGACTTGCTGATGTCACACAGACGTCATGCTGACGCAGTAATGTTTTCTGGAATTTAAAATAAATCTTAAATGATTTATTTATTTCAGAAAATAGCCAAAACTTATAAAAATCATAGAAAATAATCTATAACTCCAATGAAAATAATTTATATATGAAAAATGATCAAAAAAATTCAAGGAATCTGTTTATGGCATTTTCATGCATGTCTGAAAAAGTTAAACCTACTGATCAGGTCAAATCAATTAAATGACATTTAAATAACCACATGTGGAGTTTGAATTTGAACCTTTGGTTCAAACCAAGTTCATTTAATATGGTTTCTAGTTGCATTAGCTCAATCAACAGCATATTGCCATGCCATGATCATGCATCATATTGTCGCATTGCATTGATTGTGTTCTCTCTTGTTTGCCGGTGTTTGTCCCCTCTCAGTAGACGCTGTTCCGACGATGTGATCGATGACACCGATGAAGACACATTGTTATCTTCAGAAGTGCCAGGCAAGCAAAACCCCATTGAGCATTCCGATACAATCCCACTCTCTCGCTCTTGCTCTCTTTTACCGCATTAGGACAACAATGCTTCAACTGTTACCTGCTGCGGTAGTTGAACCCCTTTTCCTCTGCATGACCTGTCATTGCCACAATAAATAGTTGAAACCCACTAGCATGAGTAGGAGTTGTTTGAGCCATGTTGTGCCTACTCATTCATGCTTTCTGTTTATGCCTGCTATTGCTTATAGTTTTGTCAGGTCTGATTCATCGGGGATGAATTGGAATGGTGATGAACATGTCCTACTGTGTATGAGCTAAGTGTGTGAACACGATTTGGTAAAGGTAGCGATGAGAGGCCATGTAGGAGTACATGGTGGGTTGTCTCATTGCAGCCGTCCTCAGGAACTGAGTTCTATGTTTGTGATCCATGAAAACAACTACTACCACACATTGGGATCCTTAATTGACTCTCTCGACTTATTAACTGCCCTTGTCCTCTGTCCAGGAGTTGCAACTAGTTTCTGGTGTTTGTAGTTTACTGGAGGTCGTGCGCAGCGCTGACCCTCGGGGTGGGCTGTGACGCGGCAGGTACGTGGCACGGTGTACTGGTCGCCCGTTTGGTGGCTCGGGAACCCTGTACACATCGTTTGGGGCAGTGAGCGACACCCCGACCGGATCTCCCCATTGATGGAACCCAAATAGGCGATAAACCTGGACTAGGGACTTGTGTGGTTAGTCAGGTCGTGGCCGACACCCTCGCTGGGCTTCCGCTTGATGGTTGCCGAGTACATGTCGTGTAAACGGCGATAAGTGGTGAGAGCATGTGTGAAGAAGTACACCCCTGCAGGGTTATATATGATCTATTTGAATAGCCGTGTCCGCGGAAATGGACTTCTGGGTTACCTGTACAGTTCATAGACAAGTGAAAGTGGATACTCTAAAACACGCAAGATAAGCGTGAGTGCTATGGATGGCCTTCTCATAGGGAGACGGGAGCGGATCCATAGTGGTGTATTGATTGGTGAATATGTGGACTCGTGTGCGCCACCTCAAAAGAGTTACTTGCAGACGTAGTTCAGGATAGCCACCGAGTCAAAGCTGGCTTGCTGCAGTAAAACTCCACCACCCCTTTGTTGATACTGATGCATATGTAGCTAGTTCTGATGTAAGTCTTGCTGAGTACCTTTGTACTCACGTTTGCTTAATTTATGTTTTTGCAGAGAGACTCCAGTCTCACTAGTGGTTCCGCGTGGACTTCGACGTTTAGCTTGTTACCTCAGCTACGATCTTGTACCCTTGGGAGGGTCTTGTAGATAGATAGGCTTCTCAGCCTTTTTCATTTGTAGTTGTCTGTACTCAGACATGTTATGCTTCCGTTGCCTGTATGCTCTGTATGTTGGGTCATGTGACCTCAGTTTGTAATAAATGTTATGATGGCTCTTCTGGGCCTTATCTATATGAGTTGTTGAGTTATGTTGTGATGCCATGTTGTACAACACATACTTGCATGTTATGCGTACATGTAATGTGTATTGCTATGTGTGGGATCCGACACCTAGTTGTTTACCCTTGGTAGCCTATCTTACAGGGAAATGTCTCCTAGTGCTTCCACTAAGCCTTGGTAGCTTGCTACTGCTCCGGAACACTTAGGCTGGCCGCCATGTGTCCTTCTTCATTCCTGTGTCTATCCCTTAGGGGAAATGTCACGCGTTATTCCTTTAAGTCGTTGTAGTTGCTACGACTTGGGTTCATACGTTGATGACCGACACGTTCGTTGCTGGGTCATGTATGCCTGTCTCTGTAATTTAGTGCCACTTTTGGTTTATAACTAGTCATGTCGGCCCGGGTTCTCTGTCATATGGATGCTAACGACACTATCATATACGTGTGCCAAAATGCGCAAACGGTCTCGGCCTAGGTAAGGTGGCACCCGTGGGGATACCGGGCGTGGGGCCGCAAAGTGATATGATGTGTTACAGGCTAGACTTGTGTGACTTAGGATCGGGGTCCCGACAGCTTTGGTATCAGAGCCTGACTGCCTGTAGGATTAGTAAGCCAAACTGATCGAAGTCGTGTCTAGAAATTCTTTAGTTATAATAAGAGAATTGATTGTGGAAGGGAACGTAAGGCTCTTTTTACTCCTTTACCTTATGACCTTCTGATCTGAGTCACCTTCTTTTTCTACGGGGATTAAGGAACTAGGCTTCCTCTTATGTTTATCAGGATCACGTTAATGTGGATTCAACTCTCAGTTCAGTCTCAAGTACTTCTGTTTATTCAACTGTTGGTCTCATAACCTTGACATTATGATGTTGAGTGGTTATGCTATTTTGTGCATGGGTTTCAAAAGTCTTTTTGAGCATTTACAGTCGTTATGCTGTCCGAGTCATCCCAGGTTTCTAAATAGTCTCATGCATTTGCAAATCTTTCCTTCTTGTTCTTAATGTCCTTTTAAGCCAGATTAACCACACTAGTCATTTTGTTGAGGAACTCCATTGCCTTGACATACATGTTGGAGTTATTATTATGACCGTAGGTGTCCTAGAGAATCACCCAGTAATCTAGCAATACTCTGTATTCCCAGTGTGATGATTCAGGCCATTATTCTCGAAAGCATCCCGTGATGCCATTTAGTTAGTAGGCATTCTATTTCTGGGTTCTTGAACCCAGGATTCATTCTACCTACTTCATGTTGGTAGTATTTGCTCGTCCCTTCAGGATATTAGTAACCTGGTGATAGTCCTCGAGGACCGTGGTTATCGTTCTTCCAATACCATGAACCATCATGGCAGAAGTTCTTCTGAACCAAAGATCACAACCAGAGTGCTCTTGAGTAGTACTCCATTCTTACTGTGACTCTTCCAGTCCTACCTTTCTACGTGGATTATCCGGAAGAAATATGTTGAAAGTTCGGTATACTAGTCTATGAATCCACAACTCAGAAAGTTATATGTTCCTTTGAGTTGTCCTCTTTTGGGTGTATTATGACCCTCATCTATCAGTTGATAGTCAGGAGTAGCTGCGCATTCGTGTTCATCGATGCCTTTTACTCTTGTGGTCCGTCAAGCCATTCTATTCTGGAATGACTAGGAGAAACAAACTCCAGTACCTTATCCATATCCAGGATTGGTCAAAGAAGTTGTACTTCACAGATGAAGAATGCTAATCCAGCTTCTAATCTGTTCTATCGTAGAGTATTACCATCCTGATGTCAAGAATGTCATGGGAATTGCACCACCTCCTATGAACTCTTGATACAGTGATACTTCTCACCATCATCGTTTATTCCTCGGTCTCCGTGTTATTATAACCGGAATACTGACAAGTGAATCGTGATGTGTGAAATTAATACTCCTAGCAACTCCGTTGCTTGGTAGTTAATGGACGATAATCTCATTCTTAGCATGATGGTTACTGAATCAGCATTCTAAGATTGATCGTGCTACCTAGTCCATATTCTGTTGCACTCTTCGATCAATGAGTTAGGATTGTGTCAATCTCTCGCTCTTTTGATCATATCGTCTTGCCCTGAAAAGCAAGATTGTTCTCGAGCTTCTTAACATATCGGTGGTTCGTGATTTTCCGAATATCTTCTCGGGAGTATTACCAGGTTGTTCCCTGACCGTTATGCTGAGCTCGTGATCAAGTTGGTTTACCTATAAACCACCCCTTCTCCAAGAATCTATGTTGGATATCCTGAACTACTTGGTTAAGCTAAACAACAACTTGGAGAGTTGGAAGATAAAAGCTTGCCTGACCTAGTTCATTGCCAAAGGGATATCCTTGTGTTTGTGTGTTTGATGGAGAAAGATGATATCTTCATTGATTGATCCCCGTGGTCAATTGTTGGATCTATTGTCTTATCAAGCCTTGATTTGAATGTGGGTTATCGTCAAATCAAAACAGAACCAACGATGGCCGTAATGTTGTCTTACTCGTGGTTGTCTCCTCGAGCATACACCATTATATCTTTTGGTCTGACCAATGTTATCATCGTGTTCACCCAATTGTGGAACTCCAATTATATGGAAACCGGGATGAATTGTTGTTGAGCCCCTCAGGAACATTGTTATATTTTCCATGAATTGTGTTGCACATCCAGCTAGTATTGGAAAACTTTGTAACCATTGCCTTCATGTTGCATTCATGAGGTATATGTTTGGTGCAAGAAGTGATTTTCTCCCAGTTCACGTGCATTAGGTGCAAGTTGCCGCCATGAATTCGAGAACGTTAGTTTTGCTTCCTCTGGAATCATTCCAAGTCATTCATGCAAGTGCGAATTATACTATGGCTTGAGAGATTAGCTACCTCCATTCCATCGGTATTTCCTAGCACACCAAGCCACTGATTGATTTGTTCAAAGAAAAGAAGTTCATGCGCTAATCCCGAAGGGCCCGGCCGGACATGCACAAGACTTCGTTATCTCAATGATGGTTCCCAATCTAAACTCGATAGTATCTTATTATAAGACTACTATGTGGTCATGCTTGTCTTAGACAACGTGTTCACAGGTTTGTAGCAGAACTGGCTCATGTTTTGGAGCTTGCTATCGTAGTTCATATACCGAGAATCTCACAACGCCGTCTCGTCGATTTGTGTTGCAAACTTTCATTTTTCTTTCTAGACTCGATGAGTCTGGAATATCCTGGCACCAACCAAAACTAAATCTCAGGCAGATATGATGGTTGGAGCATTTTCCAAGAACTATAATATTGGTCTCTCGATAACCGGTAAAGTGGATGTCGTGGCCAACACACCCAGCTGGAAGATCTATTGTTGTAGTATCTTGATTGAAGAAGTTGGCCACCTCCCCATAAGGACTTCGCAGGATTTACTCCCTAGTTGTTCCTTATGGATTTTTGTGCTCCTGAAGTCCGACCTTTTACTTAACGTTCTAGGTACCAAACCATTTTAATAAATGGGTTGCGCTAGCACATCAAGGAGAACATTAGAAGCGGAGTGCTAAATGTCTCTCGGTCGATCATCTAGATTTTGCCCCTTTGACCCCGCTAAGGTGAAATCTGAGAAAGTGTTATCTTCCTTTGCACCTGCACCATCCATCATTATTCATCATGGTAGTATGCGGTGTTGCCAGGATCCCTGACACGGATATTGGTAAAACCTTGATGAATATGGGAATGCTCAAGTTCTTGAGAGCATGCACAAGCACTAGGTGTTATCACTGGCACTAACCGGGATTGCTCCCAGTGTTCTTGGTTATGCTATAACCTCTCAAAGAGTAGATTTACTCTCTACTGTTGGGATTCACCCCAGTTACCAGAATCATTCCCAGCATTTGCATTTTGTTCCCAGCTTGCACCGCCAATGTGCCAATTTTCCATGGGTTGCCTTTCTCAGCCACTGCTGTCCTAGATCATCTTCAAAGTGGACTTGCCATGGGTCCCATCCATTTCCGGTGATAGGTAAAAATAACTCATTGCGTTGTCTTCAACAAGGTAGTCCACATCATCCATTCTAATCGGAGTATGTCATTCTTTTGGACTCCTTCAAATGGTCGCTTGAGTTTTACCTTAGGTTGGTATAGAGGGTTACAATGATCCCTATATCAAAAGCAATTCTTTTTGCCACTTCAGGGAATAATTCTACGAGTCACCTTCTCTAAGGTGCACCGTCTGGTGATATCAATCACCAACTTCCTTAGGTGTGGAATTATTGCCTACCAAGTGAACCTTCTTGATTTGTTTCCCTCCATCCCTCTGGATGTGTGTTCCGTGTCTCAGCTCAAGAGATGTTCCAATGTCTCACTCCATGAGTTGATCTCGAGTTGCTCAATCTTTCACAACATCAATTACCGCAGAGTTTCTTTCGTCGTCACCGTGTTGGACAAAGACCTCGAAAGCAAAGATGCCAAGATCAACATGATGCAATGAATACACAACTTCGAGGAGGACAGTTGAATCGAGAAGATTGTGATGGCTTTGTGTCCCCTGTGTCTTCTTACCTCACGTTTCGAATCTCGGGACGAGATTCTTGTTTAGTGGGGCTGAGTTGTCACAACCCTAGAGTTTGCTTGTACAAGTGGCTTTGCATCCATGCATCATGTTCAATTTCAAGAAATTTGAAATGGGGATTGATAAACCCTAGCACAAATGCTTTCCAAATAGGTCCAGTTAAAAAAATTGCATTCAATGTTTCCGAAGTGTTCTTATTAATTGTTTGATATTTTTGGGAAGGCTTTTGCATCAAACCAAAAATAATGAACATTTTAGGAATATTTTGGGCACTGAATTTAAATCATTATTGTATTTGAATTTGGAGTTATATCCTTAATATATAGAATATATCTCCAAATAACTTTGAATTAATTTATGTGCTCCTGGAAAAGTCCATGGGAACACATAAAAACACTCAGAGGATGTTTTGGCACTTATTTGAATTTGTTCAAATTCAAACAGTGGCAAAAGATATAAACAAAGAAAAGGAAACAGAAAACAGAAAGAAAGAGAGAGAGAGAGAGAGCACCTACCTGGGCCTTACCCAGCAGAAGCAGCCCAGCCCACCAGGGGCATACCTGTCTTGAACCTCTCCCTACTGGCAGAGGCGAGAGCGAGCACGGCGCCCGCGCGCGTCGGCACGCAGCTGCCTTCCTGGCTCCCCTCGATGCGGCTAGATGACGCCACTGAGACGCCAGAACCCCCTGCACCTCTCCCTCTCTCCCCCGAACGCTCTCCCCCTCCTCTGTTCTCCTCACCGAACGCGCCCGCCGCCGCTGGCGAGCACCACCGTGACCACCGCCTCTCCCTCGCCCCCTGGAACTGCCCACGAGCTTCGTCTCCACGCGCTGGAGCTCTTCGCCGAGCCGCCCGATGCCAGGAGCCCCTGGAGCGCCGTCCTCGACCTCGTCTTCTTCCTCGGCCACAGGAGATCTCCGCCGGGATTCCGACGCCGTCCGGCCTCCGCCGAGCCTGCTGAGACCTCCGACCGACCCCCTGTGAGCCCCTCCGTCGTTCCCCTCTCTCCCCTCTGTCGATCTCGACCCCTAACCACGCCAGTCACCAAGCCCGAGAACCCCTCGCCGCCGGCCATGTCGCCGCCATCGTTCTAGCCACCGCCGCTCGTGTCCGAGCTCAAGACTGCACTCAGTGCACCCATGCGCGTCGAATTCGGCCACCGGTTGCTCCTGCCATGCGCTGCAACACCGTTTTCGCCATAGCCAGAACTCCGGTGCCGCCGCGAGCTCCGTTCCGACGAGCTCCGCCGCCCCTGTGTCCTCCCGTCGCCTCCATTAGATGCGCGAGATCCCCAGCTGCGCGTAGCACCAAGCCGCCGCCAAGTGGTCGCCGGAGCGGCGTTTCCGACGTTCTCCGCCGCCTCGGGTCGTCGCCGGCGGCCTAACTCCGACGGGTACGCGCTTAGTTAGTGCTAATGACCCCCTGGGTCAATGGCAGGTGGACCTAGGCCCCTAACTAATTAAGGATTAGATTTAGTTGAGGGTTTTTATTTATTTATTTCCGTTAGTTAGTTTGGACACTGACATGTGGGCCCTGGGCCCACTGACAGCTTAGTTAGTGTTAACTTAAAACTAACTAACCCTGTTAGTTAGTTGTATCACTGACGTGCCCAACACGTCAGGTTTTACCCTGGCCGCCCTGTTGACTTGCTGACGTCACACATACGTCATGCTGACGCAATAATGTTTTCTAGAATTTAAAATAAATCTTAAATGATTTATTTATTTCAAAAAATAGCCAAAACTTCAAAAAATCATAGAAAATAATCTATAACTCCAATGAAAATAATTTATATATGAAAAATGATCAGAAAAATTCAAGGAATCTGTTTATCGCATTCTCATGCATGTTTGAACAAGTTAAACCTGCTGATCAGGTCAAATCAATTAAATGACATTTAAATAACCACATGTGGAGTTTGAATTTGAACCTTTGGTTCAAACCAACTTCATTTAATATGGTTGCTAGTTGCATTAGCTCAATCAACAGCATATTGCCATGCCATGATCATGCATCATATTGTCGCATTGCATTGATTGTGTTCTCTCTTGTTTACCGGTGTTTGTCCCCTCTCAGTAGACGCTGTTCCGACGATGTGATCGATGACACTGATGAAGACACAGTGCTATCTTCAGAAGTGCCAGGCAAGCAAAACCCCATTGAGCATTCCGATACAATCCCACTCTCTCGCTCTTGCTCTCTTTTACTGCATTAGGACAACAACGCTTCAACTATTACCTGCTGCGGTAGTTGAACCCCTTTTCCTCTGCATGACCTGTCATTGCCACAATAAATAGTTGAAACCCACTAGCATGAGTAGGAGTTGTTTGAGCCATGTTGTGCCTACTCATTCATGCTTTCTGGTTATGCCTGCTATTGCTTAGAGTTGTGTCAGGTCTGATTCATCAGGGATGAATTGGAATGGTGATGAACATGTCCTATTGTGTATGAGCTAAGTGTGTGAACACGATTTGGTAAAGGTAGCGATGAGAGGCCATGTAGGAGTACATGGGGGGTTGTCTCATTGCAGCCGTCCTCAGGAACTGAGTTCTGTGTTTGTGATCCATGAAAACAGCTACTACCACACATTGGGATCCTTAATTGACTCTCTCGACTTATTAACTGCCCTTGTCCTCTGTCCAGGAGTCGCAACTAGTTTCTGGTGTTTGTAGTTTATTGGAGGTCGTGCGCAACGCTGACCCTCGGGGTGGGCTGTGACGCGGCAGGTACGTGGCACGGTGTACCAGTCGCCCGTTTGGTGGCTCGGGAACCTTGTACACATCGTTTGGGGCCGTGAGCGACACCCCGGCCGGATCTCCCCACGGATGGAACCTAAATAGGCGATAAACCTGGACTAGGGACTTGTGTGGTTAGTCAGGTCGTGGCCGACACCCTCGCTGGGCTTCCCCTTGAAGGTTGCCGAGTACATGTCGTGTAAACGGCGGTAAGTGGTGAGAGCATGTGTGAAGAAGTACACACCTGCAGGGTTATATATGTTCTATTCGAATAGCCGTGTCCGCGGAAATGGACTTCTGGGTTACCTGTATAGTTCATAGACAAGTGAAAGTGGATACCCTAAAACACGCAAGATAAGCGTGAGTGCTATGGATGGCCTTCTCGTAGGGAGACGGGAGCGGATCCATAGTGGTGTATTGATTGGTGAATATGTGGACTCGTTGTTGTAGGGTGGAACCCTAGGTGGAGATCTTTCACGAATTGGAGGGGAATCCCCAAGAACAAGAGGAGCACAAAGGGAAGAACACAAGAGAAACACTCAAGAACAAGTCCAATCACACATCCACTAGACTCACAAACACATGAGATCCACAAGGTACAAGAACAATCAAAGGGAAATAAGATACATGGTAGAGTTCATCCCAATCCTATGAGGAGAGAGGTCTTGATAATCCACAAGGATTCTTCTCCCTTGGGAGGTCTTGCATTCACTAGGGATCTTCTCCAAGGTGGAGGTCTTGGCCTCCAATGGAGTAGTCTCACTCTCTGAAGAGGAGAAGGTAGGAGCAAAGCTCACATACAAATGAGCTATCATATTTGCTAACCTTAGAAAGGAGGTGGAGGTGGTCTATTTATAGTCTAAGCCACGAAGGGGTAAGTGGTGAGGGATACAAAGCCAAAGGCCCGCGGCTGCGCACAGGCGGGGCGGTAGTACCGGACCTTGGGCGGTAGTACCGCTTGGGAGCGGTAGTACCGCCTGTAGGCGGTAGTGCCGCATGGGGGCGGTAGTACCGCTTGTAGGCGGTAGTACCGCCCGTTCCGGACTGGACATGCCCTTCTTCGCTTGTGTCGCTCCTTTCCTCCTGCTTCTCGTACGTCTCCGTGTGGACTTGGTCGTGCTCCCCGGCTTCATGGAGGTGGTCGTCCTTGTACCTAAAGATGCATGATGTTTCGTGGTGAGGTAGTGACCAAGTCCAAATGATATTCATGTAACTCTCGAAGAGGAGCGAGTTCACCTTAAGTCCGGTAGGTTCACTTGGGGCTTGAGGAGCTATGACGGTGTACATGGAGATAGCCGTAGGATGCTCCGCATCATCTCTCCCCCCTTGGGAAAGATCCGTCCTCGGATCGTGAACCATATCGTCATGTACACGGTAGGCATGGATGAACTTGGAGTTGGACGACTCCAAGATGTCGTCGGAATGGTAGACATGCAAAAAGAGCAAACACAAGGGACACTTGGAAATACAATGGTTAGCGGACGCAAGGTGTCTATTATTTAAGCATGAGTCCGTCCAAAGAAATCGGTAGTGGCAATGAGCATGAATTGTAGCAAAATGAAAGAGAATGGCATACAATGCATTCATGTGATCAAGCTCATTGTGCAAGAAGTTGCAAATGCTACCATTGTGCAAATTGATGTCGTAATGGGATTGTGTATCAAAAGCATGAACATGGTAAATGATGCTCAATGTGAGTATGTGATCATGCAATTGATGCTTGGCGATGTGATCAATATGTATGAAGAGTCCATCAAGAAAGATCACAACAAATTTGCTAAGAAAATGCACAAGCTCATATATCATGGATGACATGGGAATACAAGATGCAACAAGGCAATCATAATGGGAGTCAATCCATGCGCAAGATGCAAATTTGTTATGGAAATGATATGTCCATGGAGCATGGCATGCGAGCACACAATCAATAAATATGAAGGTCTGGATGCGATGTGCCAAAGGAGTGTTGATATACCCATGCTCAAAGTCGTGGCAATAGTGGTAGACCGGTGGTGCATCCATGAAATCCAAGCATATGTGAGGATGGCTCACTAGGAAGGAATGCACCTTGATGAGGATGTCGAAAATGTTGTTGTCGCGCAACGTGTATGCCTTCACATGCCCAAGATGCCTCGTGATGGTACTGCCTTGTGAATCCTTCAAAATGAAAGAACATGACAAACACTCGAAAAAACAAATGAGGTTAGCGAAGATGCAAAACCTATTCGTGTGGTGAGTCACCCAATAAGTATGTTCGTCATTCTTATCATAAGAAAGGACAAGGGGACATGGCAATGTATGGAAGCATATGATGTGATAACAAGCAAATACATTTGGCTCAAACAAGCAAGCATGCATCACAAGTAAGGTGTCCGAATCTCCGAGATCAACAAGTATAGCATGGTTGCACTCACAACAAGTGAATATGAGAGATGCAACTATTGGATACAAGTGACAATGATCAAGATATATCATGTGAAAGGCATGAACATAGATGTCATCAACCCAAGAAAGCAAGTACGAGTGGAACAAGGGTGATGCAATATAGCAAGCAATCATAGTGATCAAGTCAAACAAGCTAGTAGTGCGAAGATGCAACATACTAGAGGTAATCATGGCAATCATGTCATGTGTGCAAATAGTAGGCATGAATAATGCACATGGCCTATCACAAGCATGAAAGCGAGAAATGAACAAAGTCTCATCAATCGCATGGGGCACAACAAAATCATGGCAATAGCTACAAGTACACTACTAGGAAAAGGCCTACTAATGGCGCACCTAATTTGGCCATTAATGGCGCATTAGTGATGCGCCATTAGTGCCACGCCATTAGTATATTTTACTAATGGCGCACCTCTGGTGCGCCATTAGTATCTGGTATACTAATGGCGCACCACAGATACGCCATTAGTATGCACAGTAGTGCGCTATTAGTATGCCTCCCAGGGGGCCATGTATACCCAGGTGCTTTGGCATACTAATGGCGCACGCCAGCAAGATGCGCCATTAGTAACTTCGGCATAGTAATGGCGCACTGTCTAATGATGCGCCATTAGTATCCTTTGGCATACTAATGGCGCACTGTGATGTGATGCGCCATTAGTATGAATATTAGTTTTTTTTTTCTGTTTTTTGCATAGGTTACAAAATGTATAATTGGACAGAATATAGACAACACACATCAACAACAGATTCATCGAATACAATAGAAGATTAGTCTCTGAATACAATTCATCATATTAGTCTCCGAATACAATTCATCATATTAGTCTCCGACTTGAAAAGACCGAACAAAGATAGAACATTATATTACAAGTCTCGAGACCGCGAGTAGCGAGTTTGTCTTCACATTACAAGTCGATATCGATCATCTAAACTACCATCACATAGAAGAGAGCTGCGGTCATCACGATGAGCATCATCACGATGAAACTCATCTTCATCCAGTTCCTCCAACGCTCCCTCCCCTCTCCCGCTAGATAGCGGGCGTATCTAGATTCGGCCTCGGCCCTAGTGGTGTACCCTTTGTAACTGTTACTGCTGAATCGGTGAACTTGTCTCCGACACTCCTCCCAGTCGTCGTAGACTCCGGGAACCTTACCCTTGTACACGACATACGACGGCATCACTATGCACTAGCCAAACGAAACGTTAGTACCAATTCACAGACAATACATAAGCAATATATAAGTATGCAACAGAACGATCGAAAGAGAAAAGCAAGACATTAATAGCATCGATTAAATCTAAGTTGAACGACTCTCGAAACCAAAGAGACATACTACAAGTTCATTAAAGTTTAATTACAACATGAGCCAATCGATGTTTTAGAACTAGACACAGCATCACTGCTTTCGACTCGACTCAAGGGACCGGAGCGTGGATGAAGCCGCCGTCTATCGTGGGAGTCATGAAATCACGGGCGTTGTCAGCCTGCATTTGTAGCATTGTGTCGATGTCACTGTTGGACGGTTGATTTCTGAGGTAGAACTGCCCCGAGGTACGAAGGACATCTTGATGGATGATTTCCGCAAACTCCGACTGGATGCGAAAGAATTCTTGTCTGATGTCCGCGTCCTGGATTGCCGACACGCTCGCGGCCCAATCTTTGAGTTTACTCGGCAGCAGAAGTTGATGATGGTCCCGTACGATCGCCCGCATGTGATGGATGGCGTAGTAGGCACCCTTCTGACCGCCAGGCGGCTGCTTGATGCAGCAGAACGTCGTATTGTGGGAGAACACGTGCTTGCCGGTCTTACGAATAGGCCTGGTGAAGGTGCCTCCAGATTTGGCGTAGCCGGGGAGAACATCATCAAGAACCTTCTTGAAATTTGTGTAGTCTACGTTCGACTGACGGTCCGGGTCGAAATACGTGGCCATGGAATATTTGGGGCTTAGGAGGATGAGCGTGCAATGTGTGTCCCTGCAGAAAACACGGAATGTTAAAAGAAAAACGATCAAAATCTAAGAATTCATATGTTACGGGGCGGTTGAGGCGGAGGACTTACTCGGGAAAGTAAGGCACGAGGAAGTTATCCTTATCTCGGTTTGCCAGAATGACGCCTTCGAGGTAAGAACTCGCGACTTGCCGGTCCCCAGCGCTGCCCAAGGTCTTGGCACGCATGTAGAAGGGGTCGACTATCACGATGTCCGGGGTCTTGTTGCGAATGATCCGCATCTCCATACTCAGCGAAAATAGCCGAACGAAGGTGTAGTGCAGCGGAAGAAGGTTCAACATAGCGTGGATGTCATCAAACCGCAGGACGATCGTACCCCCGATGGAGTTATCCACAAAGCCCTTGCCCTCTGGCACCTTGGCCGCGAAAACCGGGTATGCCACATCCTTCTCTCTGAGACGCCGCTTCTCCAAAGAAAGAACACTGTCATGCAGACTCCGCATAGCACCGGTTGCAGCATCGAGCATATTTCTCGGTAGCATCGGCCTACCCGCCACATGCACCCTCCTCATTACATCCTCAGGTGAAGGTGGCCCATCCTGAGCACGGATCGTACTCGGTGCCGGCTGACTCGCACCCTTGTTAGTCTTTCTTTTGCGTGCCTTCTTCTTCTCCTGTAATGGGACCGAGTTCTCCTCACAGACCGCCTTCTTGAGTGTGTTGGGGCTGATAATATTTCGCACGTTGCCTATCTGAGGCTTGGTGAAGTCGGCAGCTGGAGGCGTCTCCTGAGAGCTGAACGGCAGACGACGCCTGTTGCAACTTGGCTTCTCCGCGGTACCAGCTAGATCGCGCACGTATTTTGTTGGGTTGGGTTCTTGAGAAGGAGGCTCCATGAAGTCGCCACCGTACCCATGATCGGCAAAGTACTGATCGACGTTGGCAAATGTATCGTCGTCGTCATCGTTCTGATCTTGTGCCATATGCATGTTTGGATCCAGTGGCATAGGGATGTCCGACATCGTTGCGGCGGTCTTGCCATGAGGACGACTTGGCGCCGGCACGACTAGCGGTGTTGTCTTTGGGGTGGTGTCCCCCGCCCCAAACGAATCTGGCTCTTCGGCCAAAGCAGGGGCCAGCTCAGGCATGCGCTGAGGGTCATCACGTCATCATCGTCGGCCCCGACGGGTCGAATCGGAGGTAACACCTCATCGCAGCCTGGCAGCACCCGAACCAGTTGAACCCTAAACAAGTTGGGTGGCATCTGGGTACCGTGGAACAAGGGGTTGCCCGGTTGAACGATTTTGCCCTTGGCGACATCGACCAACTCGTTGTTCACGAAGTGCAGGAGAGTGCACGGAACGTCGGCGGCGCCCTGCGAAAACATGTAGGGCGTCAGGGATGCCTAGTCAAAGGCAAGGAGATGAAGTCCTCAGCCGAGAGAGGCTTAATTAGTTACCGTGATGATGGCGTCGAGCTCGGCTAATGTCGAGGCACCACCAACGGCGGGCGTGCAGTTGACGGAGGGGCCGCTTGCTGCGGAGGTGCCGGCCGGCGTACACCCGGGTGCATTAAGCTCCCGTGCCGGCGTCGGAGACACCAATGCCGCCTCCGCCGGAGACACCAATGGCCCCGCCATCGCGTTCTGCGAGTTGCTGGCCGTGAAGCTAGGAATCGGGGGCGGCCCCTGTTGTCCGCCCGCAATCCACGCACTCAACCCCTCGATCAAGGTAGGCACAATGGCGGTGATCATCGCTCCGAGCTGTTGTTGCACTTGCTCTTGGACAATCTCCGGAATCCGCGCCACCTGTGCCTTGAGTTCTTGAACCTCACGCGCCTGGCTTTCCGAGCTGGTCTTTTTCTCCTTTCGCCTACCAGCGTTATAGTATGACGACCATTTTGTCGACAAGCCTTTGCCGGCCACACGACCAGCTGACGTCGGCTTACTGAGCTTATCCTTATTCTTCATTACATTCAACGCCCTATTTAGAGTCGTGTCCCAAGGATTTCTCTTAGTCGACCCTGCGCTACTGCTTTTAGTCGCCTGCGGAAGGAATGTGAACCATTTAGAAATTTGGCTTCATTAATTAGAATGCAACCATATGGAGCTAATTACGCGGGGGTGTATTCCTTACCAGAACAAGCTCAAGCGCCCTGGTCTTCGGATCCGTGGTAAGCTCCTTTCTTTTCGGGTCCTTCTTGTACCGGGCCTTGACAAAGTTCCTGGTTTGCTTGTCACCATATTTATCGAAGAGGGGCGGTAGGCCTTGCTTGGCACGGTCCGCCTCCTCCTTGTCCCATATAGGCTCCGCCACTCTGTAACCGCCGGGACCGAGTGTGTGTTCCCCTAAGTTCAGCTCCCGCATTTCTTTCCCCCACTGACTTGATTCGGAGTGTGCGGTGCTCGAGCAATTGATCTTGAATTCGTTGTAGTCATCTTCGGTGATCGAAGGATTTTTCTCCTTGATCTTCTCATAACTCTCACCTTTCTCGATCATTCTCTTCACATTGCTTTTCCAAGTAGACAGGGCCTTGCTTATCTTCGTGAGGGCATCATTGTTCACTTTATTCCCTTTGAGGCTTGTGTTTTCAAATTCAGCGGGGAACTTGTATCGTTCGTGGACCTTCGTGAAGAGGAGGTTGCGCAAATTTCCTCGGTCAGGATGCCTCAGGTTCTCGGTGTTGATCGAGACGGTGCTCCAGAGAATGCACCTGAGCTGAAGCGAGTACCCCTTGACTATTCGTTCGGGCGCCGTTGGATTCCCGTCGGAGTCCACTTCAGTAACTTCCTCCTTGAGGGTGCGGAGCACGGTCGGGCGCCGGTCCTTCCGTTGCCTCTTCGGTTGGCTGCCATCTGTGCGTGCGCCGCCATCATCAGTGGTGGCATCCTCGGCAGCACCATCAGTGGTGGCATCAGTGGGGTCATCCTCGGCGGTACCATCAGTGGTGTCAGGATCGGTGGGGAAGGCGGCATCCTCATACAAGTGAGGTTGTTCCTCCATCTCCTGGGACAACTCCCAGAATGCCTTGCCACCCGAACCCCCGGCCTCATCGTTGTTGGCCATGTTTCTCTCTAAATAGGAACAAAGTTTTGTCAAAAAGTTGGTTATTGTCAAGGAACAAGATCATGGTCTCATCATTTAGGGTTTGTCGACACCGAGGCATCCTAAAAGCTAAGCTTTTATAATTGACGGTTTTTCGACGCCGAGGCACCCTAAAAGCCTAAGCTTTCATCATTTCGGTTTTTATCGACACCGAGGCACCCTAAAAGCCAAGGTTTTATAATTTATGGTTTGTCGACACCGAGGCATCCTAAAAGCTAAGCTGGGAAGGAGAATTCTATGTTGGGACTAATCACTTGGCTCTATTGCCGCCTATGGTTTAATGCAGGTAGAATAAAGGGGCACTTGATCCTACTTAATTAACTACTAAGATACCCCGGCCCATGCATTAGTCACAAGTACCCTATATGTCCTATTTTTAGCAAAGTCATGCTAAAATTCACGGAAAATTTCAGCATGACCTTTGCTGAAAATAGGACATATGGAGTACCCGAATTTGCCAGAACAGAAGTTAATCGACATTCCAGCAAACTCAAGGGCCTCTCGGGGTACCTGCAAAATCATTATCCCCGCCTAATGAAGTCGCCAATGGGTCATTTCAAAAGATCACAAGTAGCATCATCACAAGTACAACATCATGACAAGTACAGTAGCAACAGCAGTGAATACAGGCATAACAGCAGCATGAACAGTTAAGAAAAAGTTGCAGAAGCTTGTAAAACAATAGTTTGAAGTTCAAATATTTACAACAAGGAACCAAATACATGACCACCATTATTATCATTGTGCTAGTGTGACATACAAGTAGTACTAGTGTACATGAAAAAAAAACCTAAAACCTAAAACCCCAACAGAACATCAAGCCCACCAACCGGCTAAACGAACTAAAGACCTCACTTGGGATGACAGCGAATAAACGTAACCAACCCTAACTCCAAATTAACTAGAGTTGAAGCTGGTAAACAGGAGAACAAGAGCATTAGGTAAGGGTCCACCAATGTTCAAGCATCTTTAATTTAGGATCAAATTAAGCTCCACAGAGATGTATAAATACAATATATATGAGACTATAAACCGTAAACCATGCCTGAGACTGAGACCAGATTCAGAAATGAATAGTAACACAAAAGACAGAAATTGTGCAAGATACTCTTGGCAAGTGTAACTTATGCCAGGTCTGAATTGCCATATATGCAGCAGTAATTAAAAGGAGTCAAATGGAACAGGCTGCTAGCTGAGAGTAAGAGCACAACAACCAGATCAGACTTAGCCTAGTCTGAGAAATACTAACTAGGACTAGCCCCTTGTAAGCCTATTTTGAATTAACGAAAGATTAAAAGTAGCAGGTCTATTCGTAAGGCTCCAGCTCTAATTGCTAACTGAATATTTATTTTGTAATCAACTAGGCCTTGCAAATAAAGGTTAGTATCGCAGGGTGGCTCCCGCTAACTGCTCTCCCCGATCTAGATGACCAGACATGCTAGTATCGTGACACAAACATGACTACCATACTAGTAAAGGCAAGAGCCAAAGGGGTTCTGAAAAAGATGAAATTGTCACCGACTATGGCATGCCAAAGTATGACAACAAGCACTAACATGTCTTCCAATAAGATAGAAGGAGATAAAAACTAACGAGCTCTTTCGCAACACCAAACCAAGTGCTATCGAGACGACTCTGGAGCCAGATGACTTATTAAGCCATCTTTTAGATTTTAGTGTGCTCAGTCATTCACATTATTTTGTGGTGGTGATTTAGAGAGGAAGGAGATGAGTGAGTGAGTGTGAGTGAGTGTGAGGGGTATGGTAAATGGAGATGTAATTGTAATTGGATTTGACTAATGCTTTTGATTGCTCTGTCCAATTGTAATTTGAAAAGGAAAAAAATGCAGTACATCATCACTTAATATACTCTTCTGATTCAGGCTATATATGAAACACAGATATGATTGTTTCAGGTTTGTTGCATGGATTATCCTAGGGTGATATTCTATAAAAAAGAACAAAAAATATATTCCAGAGTCACATTCTCTAAATAACAAAAGATTATCCTAGGATCATATATTCTCTAAAAAGATGACATGAGTTTAAAGTTATCTTGAAATTTAGCTGCACCTTGGTTTACCGCACAAGTGCTGGATGCCACTACTATTTCAGTGAATCTGCATATATACCTTAGTTGCTAATTGAGGTGTAGTTAAGTTTCAACTTCGAAGACAAGTAGTGCATTGCAGGTTAAGCATATGACATGAGTAAAAGCTTGGTGAAGCAACCTATTTGCTTCCAACACAAGGCAACTGGGTGTAGTACTGCAGCATCTCAAATATATTACTCCGTTCCTAAATAGTATAGGTCTTTCTAGAGATTTTAAAAAGGACTACATACGGAGCAAAATGAGTGGATCTACACTCCAAAATATGTCTATATTCATCCATATGTAGTCCCCATTTGAATCTCTAAAAAGATTTATATTTGGGAATGGAGGAAGTATATATTCTTGTCATAAGAGTGCATTGTCTAGTTGGCCAGGCCTCTGCTTCGTTCAAAAATAAATAAATCCTACACCTACATAAACTTACAAAAGTTTTATTGTTAGTTTACATTGAAAAAAAATCCCCTTAGGCCCAATCCTAATCTTCCACGTATGTCTTCCTGTTAAAACATTAAAATCTAAAAGATGGCTTAATAATTCCTAAAATGACTTAGCACACTAATTGAAAATCCCGTAACCAGAGTCTAAACCATGACTTTCTTCAAATGTCTAAACCTAAAATTCCTAAAATGACTTTGTGGTGGTGATTAGAGAGGAAGGAGGGAGGAGTGATGGCTACGTGCGTATGGAGTGGTCGCCGGCGTAGCTCCAGGCGGCGGCGTTGCTGCAGAGTCGGGGGAGGCCGCGGCAGAGGGCGAGGGGCTCGTCCGGGGGGG
>LR738709.1:206026102-206042714 GCA_902687465.1 Secale cereale | reverse complement strand
AGGGGAATCGAGGGTGCGGGGGGTCGGCGGCGGCGGCCGGTGGACCGGGGGGTGCTCGGCGACGAGGGGGACCGGATCTGGCGAGGTGGGATAGCAATCGAGATGGAGGGGGGGGGTCGAGATCGAGTGTCCATGAAATTTAAAAATATTCATGATAGTTCAAAAGGTGCCCACGAAATACAATCGAGAAATGAAGGCTACGATTTAAATACAATCGATCTTAGCTAGCTATCTGTTCACAATCTTCTTGCCCTTCTTTTTCGCAAATGGAGTTCTTCTGTGGAACGGGCGTCCTTTAGGTAGGGTGGTCCTGCTTCTTCTTGTGGTGTATGCTGCTACTTCATCATCGTCGTCATGTTCGATCCTCGGGTCGCCGTACTTGTCGAAGTCTTGCTCATTGGCTACTCCATCCATTCCGATGATCTTCCTTTAGCCTCTCCTCACGACAACACGACTGGGCTTTGACGGGTCGGTAATGAAGAAGCATTGGTCAACTTGGGAAGCCAGTACCCATGGCTCATTTTTCGCGGTGACGTTTGCGCCCGCGGTCTTGGATTTGGCTTCGGGTATAACCATGGTGGTGAAATACCGGTCTTCTTTTAGGACGCTCTTGGCCCATCTGACACGGAACATCGGGACCTTCTCTCAAGCATAGCTCAGCTCCCAGACCTCCTTGATCCTTCCGTAGTATCTGTCCTTGTCATTACCGGTGTAGGATTCCATCGTTACCCCAGAGTTCTGATAACCATCGCTCTTCATGTCCTTGGCCTCGGTGTAGAATGTGTAGCCGTTGATATCGTACGCCTCATAGGTCATCAGGTTGTGCTCGGCGCCCTGTGACAAGGCGAATATGAGTTCTTCCGCGGAAGAATCCTCATGTAAAGGGTACGACAGAAGCTTTTGCTTGAACCAATGCATGAAACATGAGTTGTGCTCTTTGATTATATCTCCGTCCGTCCTCTGTTGGCCTCGGTCATTGTACGTCTTCTCAATAAAGGTTTTGTGCTCTACCACCCAAGGAACGACCACGTCTATGTGTTGTAGCGCGACTAGGTTTGCTCTTTCAAAGTCGGCGAGTCGACCCTCGAAGTCGACATGCATTTCGCGGCGACCATCACGGTGACCCCATCCAGCGAGCCTGCCGAGGTGCCTGTTGACGGGCAGACCAACGGGGTTCTCGATGCCTAGATAATTCGTGCAGTAGGAGATGCACTCTTCGGTCAGAAAGCCCCTGGCTATGCTTCCCTCTGGACGTGACATGTTACGAACGTATCCTTTGATGACACCATTCATCCTTTCGAACGGCATCATGCTGTGCAGGAACGTCAGCCCGAGTTGGATGATATCGTCCACGATATGGACCAGCAGATGCACCATAACGTCGAAGAATGCGGCCGGGAAGTACATCTCAAGCTCGCATAGTTTCACCATGATCTCTTCCTGTAGCCTTCTGAGTTGCCTCACGCCAACAGACTTCCGAGAGATGACGTCGAAAAAGTTGCATAGGCCAAATAGGGTTTCACGGACGTGCGCGTCCATGATCCCACGGATTGCAACTGGAAGTATCTTCGTCAGCAGCACGTGACAGTCGTGAGACTTCATCCCGCTGAACTTCAGCTTCGCCCGGTCTAGGTATCTGCTTATCTTCCTCGCGTAACCGTAAGGAAGTTGTACTCCTACGAGGCAGGTGAAAAACTGCTCGATCTCCTCCTGACTTAGAGTGAAGCACGCGGGAGGGTAGTCATTTCCGGTCTTCTTGGCCTTTTTGCCTTTGCGACGACTTTCCGTGTCCTGCTTCGCCTCATCATCATCCTCATCATCATGATCATCATATATAGCGTGAAGCTCCTGCCTGATGCCCATTGATTTCAAGTCTGCCCTTGCTTTCGGCCCATCTTTGGTCCTCTCTGGCATGTTGAGCAGGGTACCAAGCAGACTCTCGCACACGTTCTTCATGATATGCATTACATCAAGGGTGTGAGGCACACGGTGGATCTTCCAGTACGGCAAGTCCCAGAAAACAGACCTCGTTTTCCATACCTTCAGCAGCGGCTCTGGCGCCTTTCGCTTCTTTCCCGGCTCCGGCGCCTTTTGCTTCTTTCCCGGCAGTGGGCAATCTTTCCAATTTTTCAACAGCTCGTCTATTTCCTCGCCGCTCCTCGTACGCGGGCGTCCTCGGGGTTCGGTTTCACCATCGAACAGATCCTTGCGTTTTCTCCACAGGTCATCGTCGTGAAGCCACCTTCGATGTACCATGAACACGGTTTTCGAAGACCCGGGATCTCTATCTAGCTGGCGATACGTTGTGTCATCCATGCACCTGACGCATCCAGAAAATCCGTGGACCACCTGCCCCGCGACATATCCGTAACCGAGATAGTCGTGCACCGTCGTGAGCAGCGCGGCTCTCATAGGGAAATATTCTTTCTTTGCGGCGTCCCATGTATTGGCTGGCGTTTTCCACAGCGTGTCTAGCTCCTCTTTCAGCAGCCCCAGATACAGATTGATGTCGTTCCCTAGTTGTTTCGGTCCTTCAATTAGCATACTCATGTGAATGTACTTCCTCTTCATGCACAACCAGGGGGGAAGGTTGTACATCCACACAAACACAGGCCAGGTGCTATGTGTGCTTCTCTGGCTGCCAAACGGATTGACTCCATCCGTGCTCGCGCCCAGCACGATGTTCCTTGGATCGTTCCCAAATTCTAGGTCTTCGAAGTTCAACGCTTGCCACTGGCTCGCATCCTTAGGGTGACTCAGCATCTTGTCTTTTTTATCTATCTCCGGATCATTTGCGTCATCTTCTCGCTTCTTCTCCTCCCTATCCGCGTGCCAACGCAGGAGCTTTGCTACCTTAGGGTCCGCAAAATATCGCTGCAGATGAGGAGTGATCGGAAAGTACCACACCACTTTTCGAGGAGCTTTCTTCCTCTTCTTGTATCGAGTGACACCGCACACCGGACATATGGTAGACTCCGCGTGCTCGTCCCGATAAATGATGCAATTGTTCATGCACACATGATATTTCACGTACGGTAAATCCAGAGGACACGCGATTTTCTTCGCCTCCTCCAAACTGGTGGGCACTTGTTCCCCTTGGGAAGACGTTCGTGCCAGAATGACATGTTCTCGTCGAAGCATGCGTCGGTCATTTTGTGTTTTACCTTCATCTCCAGAGCCATGAGCGTTACATTCAGGCGGGTATCCTCGGGCCTGCATCCTTCATACAATGGAGTAACCGCGTCTAACTCAAGTTGATCCATCTTGGCTTTCTCTCGGGCGGCAGCTCTTGCGTTATCGGTCTGCTTGAGAAGCAGCTCTTGAATATGAGGGTCCTGCACCCAGCCCATCGATGGTCCAGCGTCGTCTGCTCCGCCGGCATCATCATCTTCATGATCATGCCCGTCGTCTGCTCCGGCATCTTCCTCATCATCATGTCCTGCATCTTCTACATGATGATTGTGTACAGCATCACCATCGTGATCATCTCCTGGGGATTCTTCGTCTTCTCGCCCGCCCGAGCCGCGGTGGTTGTCTTGCTGCCCTTCCTCATTTCTTGCCCGGCCCCCATGGACGACTTCGTAGTCATCTTCATCACCTTGCCACCGATAGCCATCCATGAAACCACGCAAGAGCAGGTGGTCCCGCACCTGCCCGGAATCCGGGTTCGCAATAAGGCTCTTCAGCTTGCATCTTCGACACGGACATCTTATCTCTGTCTCGTTCTTTTGAAGCATCTCGGCCTTCGCGGACCTCAAAAACCTATTCACGATGCCTTCGGTCATCGTGCGCACCATGGTCGCCTGCGGGGTAGAGCAAAACGATATTTTAGAACCAAGAAAAAATATGCCATGACTTTCCCTAAAAATAGGACAAAAAAGAATGCTTAATGCCAAAATTCTCACCGAAACGGAAATGAATGAACATTCCGGGAAAATATTGGCAACTATCGCATTTCAAATACCAGTACACCTCCAAACACAAACACATATGCAACACAACAAACATATGCAACACCACGAACATACATAGATCTAGCTAGGCCATAAAAAGTGCATGTGCACATTGTTGTATGGAGAACAACAGAAATATAGCTTCCCCCCTTACTTACCTATCAAAACAAGGTAATTTAACCACTTAATTTGAATGAATCTATGGTGGAAATGAGGTGAAAAAGAGGAGGGACCCGAGACAAGGAGGAGGTGGAGAGAATGAAGTGGGGAGAAAGTGAGTGTGGGCAGGAGAGGCTGTCCAAAATATCTTGTTGCTGCCCACTTACTAATGGCGCACCCACTATAAATGCGCCATTAGTAATCAAGGTTACTAATGGCGCATCTTCAGTTAGTGCGCCATTACTAGTTTTGAAAAAAAAAACAATACTAATGGCGCACTGTCGCACAGTACGCCATTACTAGTTTAAACTAGTAATGGCGTACTGTAGAACAGTGCGCCATTAGTAGTTTTGCAAAAAAAAAGAATAAAAAATATAATAAAAAAAGAACATTAATGGCGCACTTTACTGCTGGTGCGCCATTACTATTTACAACTAGTAATGGCACACTTTGTCTGGATGCGTCATTAGTATGTTTGGACAGGCGCACTAGTTCAAAAAAAAACTTTTTGATACTAATGGCGCACCCTGGGCCAGGTGCGCCATTAGTAGTTTGAACTCTAATGGCATATCTGAGGTTGGTGCGCCATTAGTATATACTAATGGCGCACTGCTTGTCTGGTGCGCCATTAGTATCAATTCCATCTATAGCCCTTTTCCTAGTAGTGGTATCTCCACCAAGCATGCAAATACACATAGTAGTATCATAATGGTGAATCATGGGTAATTGCAAGCAAGGGTCACAATTGCATGGCAAGATCATAGCAAGAGGCATAACATGCCAAGTGAACATGATAGTATGGGCATAATGTGACAATTGGCAAATAGCCCATAGCCGTGTGAGAGCCAAGTAAAAGAGATGCACATAGTGGTTGCGCGAAGAGAACGGTGGTAGGGACAATCCACGGGATCCCAAATCGTCGTTGCTCTCTAGAGCTCGTTTCATCAACTCATGGGATTGTGAGGTTGGCGAGTTTGAAAAAGTACCTACACAAAACAAAGACAAAGGAAAAATCGTATGTGCGTGGTATATGTACACATCATCCATCATGATGCGCACGTGCATGTGTTCGTTAGCACAAAATAGCCAATGCTCAAATAAATGAGATGCGTGATATAGAAACATGTCATCCATCATGAGAGGTTTGTTGTTATCTATGGCATAATGGAGACTCATATTGTGTAATACATCATGAGAAGTATGTAGAGCATTGTTATTCATGGAATGCATATGGTGCACACAATCATGGTAATCATGCAAGGAATGGAATGCATCAAGATCTCCTAGTATGTATGAGGAAACTATGGGGTCTCCTCATGAGCATCATTGGAAAGTTCACATGGAGAATATTGACAACATCCAAAGCAAAGCATATTTGGAACAATGTGTTCATGGCATGGCATAGTTGATAAATTGCGCAAATCATGTAAAGGGAGCATGGCAATATCATCGCAAGAGAAACACAAGCCAATGACCATCATCTTGTCATCTATGCCACAAGTGCAAATAGGATTTACTTTAATGGGGCATGCACAACTACTATGTTGAGATTGAAATGATACAATATGTGAGATCTCACTCATAGCATATGACAAGCTCAAAGGATTATCAAACATGATGTGACCAAAAGAATTTTCACATGATATCCTATGCAGCATAGCATCACAACTAGGCAACTCAACATGCTCATCATCATATTCATCATAAATAGGTAAGTCAGGACATGATGAAGTCGCACTAGCATGAAGCATGGCAATAGGTGTGTCAACATCATGCAAGCAATCATTGTCAAGATAGTCCACTAGTGGGACAAGAGCATCACCTTCACCTATTTTACCTTTGGAGTGTCGCTCATGCGTTGTAGGTGAGGTGCTCAAGATCCAATCGTTCTCATCTTCATCATGATGGAACCATGTGGGTGGTGCATCTTCTTCCACCATAGCCATCGGTTTGTCCATTGGAGGGATGGACTCGTCGAGGGTAGGCATGTCGTCATGTAGGAGACCTAGCACCAAAGAAAACACACTCGGAGTAGAGGTTAAGTCGTTAGAAATCACAGTGGCCTCAAATGCCCTCTCAACTACCTCACTAAGTGGTGTGGCTCACTCACTTCCTCTTGGATGCTCTCACTCGTATGGTTGGTGGAGTCACTCAAATGGCTCTCAACCTCACATATGATGTGTGGCATGCTCTCATGTGTGGGGATAGTGGTGATCACTCTCGTCCTCACAAAAGAAATGCTCTCAATCTCACATATGGTGGAGTCACTCATGTCACTCATATGGTGGTGTCTCTCCTCACATGGAAATTGCGGCATCTCATGATATATGTGTGTCGGAGAGATGTAGGTGCACACGTCTCCAAACTCAACTTATTTCGCCGCCTCATCCATAACGCCTCCAAAGGTGAATGCCGTAGGGTGTGGCAAATCATCACTCTCCTCCGAGACCAAAGGAAATGTCTCATGTGCGCTCGCGTAGCTTGACTCGGAGTAGTCGTCATATTTGGGCGCCGTCTTCATGTTGTTGAAGAGGTTCATGCTCGTCGCCGTAGTCAAAGGGGATGGCCCTTGATCGACAATCTTGTCGCCGTCTTGATGTGGGAGCTTCCGAAGATGGAAGTGTCACCCTCGCTCGTAGGTGGTCTCCTTGTAGTTGGAGATGTCGATGTAGGCGAACTCATGGGAAGTAGGCGAAGATGCCGTACGTCCGAAGGAGAAGATGCCTTGCTAGCACTTGGCGAAGATGCCGAAGTGGTGGTTGTAGCCGTAGCTCCGACTTGGGTGTGCTTGTTTCACGGTCTTCTTATGTGCTCTTGAAGTTTGTGACTTGAACGTCGCCGCCGAGAAGATGACGAAGTGAAAGAAGACTTGATGTCGGCCGCCATGTGTTGGAAGTCGATGGCGATGTTGTCGACGCGCTCTTGCATTGCTCGTTGTAGTCCGATGGTTTGCGCGTGGATGTAGTTGTTCGCGCCATCGATGTCGAAGACCGGAGATGATGTGCTTTGCATATCCATCACAAGACTCATGTAGAGGGTGAGTAGGAAATGAGATAAACAATACCAAGATACCGTTTCCCAAAGTTGAGGATGTATCCCGTTTCACTCAATGTGAAATGAAGAATAGTGGAATTGGTACCGGACTTGTTCACTCACACCTATCAAGTAAAGCTTATCGAATGGCTCGGTTAGGATAAGTGGCACAAAAATTTGATGCAAAATGTTAGAAAGAGTCAATATTGTTGAAAGAGATTCACAAATTCGCAAGTGAAACAAGTAGACCAATAGCAAAATGTGGCACACGGAAACACACACACGGATAGATAAATGGGGTCGTGCAACCAAGGAATGAGCACAAAATGTGGAGTCCATGGAAAATTCTCGTGTTGCACAACTCAAGAGAGACGTTAGCACGATTGCTCAATAGGCGGATACGACACTTGTGCACAACCTATAAGATGCAAAATGTATGAACTTTCTATCCCAAGTATGCTATGTGTATGATGTTCCGGTGCTTTTAGCACAAGATGATCCAAGATGATCAAGTATGATATGATATGATGCGATGCTATGGCTCTTGCTTACAAGCTTCTTTGTCTTTCTCTTTTTGCTTAAAAGCTTATTCTTCTTTTATTTTCTTTTCTTTTTTTGTATATGGCCACGATGCACAAACCAAGATAACAATTGTGTATATGCGGGAACAATCTTGTGACACAAGGGATGATATGATGATACCAAGATGATATGGTATGTATACAATGGAAGGGCGGGTCGATGATTACTAATGTGCACAAGTAACGTTGCCGGCAATACTCAAAGGCTAGTCTCGATAGGCAAGTGACGCAAAATGGTCTAGGGGTTAACAATGCAATTGCAAGGGGAATATACAAAGATGTCGTCGAAGTTACCGTCCGATGATGATGATGAGATGCGGTGCTCTTGATGTAGGCCCGTTCCTAATTAGCCGAAACACCTTAGGAAACGGAAAAACCACAACTCAAAATCTCAAGGACAAATGTCAAATGGTGGTAACGGACAAGCGGTGGTGGTTGTGTATGATGGGCTATACACGTTGTCGGAGTTGAAGTCACGGTCCCTAAGTAGCCGAAACACCTTAGGAGACACAAGCCACAACTCAAACAAGCTCAACAAAAATGGGTTAAGTTGGGTTGGCGGAAAATGTATAGTGGGCAATGGGTATGCGGAAGTGGTGGTGGTGGTTGATGAAGAAGCAATTGTCCCTAAGTAGCCTAAACACCTTAGGGGAGTCAAATCACTACTCAAGAAACCACAAATGCTATGGGGATCCAAAAGGGTTAGGTTGCGGAAGTCGGTGGTGGTATAGCAGATGATGTGGTGGAAGCCCTAGGAAAAGATGTCAAAATTCACAAAATATGATGGAGTCAAATGATGATGGTAGTATTTGTGTGTTATGGGGGATGTCAAGAGCTTCGAAACGAGCTCAAGAACGTCAAAATCGGACTCCGGATGAATTAATTATGGTCAAAACGGTGAAACTCGGGAGGCTGAATATGTGCTGGGTGGTAGTACCACTTATAGGGCGGTAGTACCGCTTGTAGTTATAGGCGGTAGTACCGCTTGGAGGGGCGGTAGTATCGCTGGTGTCGGGAAAACTTCGCAGATCGGAATCGGGGCGAACTTGGGGCGGAAATGGATGATTTCGGGGGCGAAATGGGATGGATTTCGTGGATGGAAAGTGGTGAAACTTGGGGAGATGCTAGATCCACTCGAAACCAAGCAAATCCATGGATCAAATCCAACAAAACCTCATCAAGCCAACAAATCACAAAAAAAATTGAGGCTATTTTTGGTGGGGATTTTCAAAATTGGGCAAGAACACAACAAAATTAGGCTAGAAAACAAGAAGGGGGGCTCCAATTTCGTGAGAAAACATAGCTCTAGATACCATGATGTTGTAGGGTGGAACCCTAGGTGGAGATATTTCACGAATTGGAGGGGAATCCCCAAGAACAAGAGGAGCACAAAGGGAAGAACACAAGAGAAACACTCAAGAACAAGTACAATCACACATCCACTAGACTCACAAACACATGAGATCCACAAGGTACAAGAAAAATCAAAGGGAAATAAGATACATGGTAGAGTTCATCTCAATCCTATGAGGAGAGAGGTCTTGATAATCCACAAGGATTCTTCTCCCTTGGGAGGTCTTGCATCCACTAGGGATCTTCTCCAAGGTGGAGGTCTTGGCCTCCAATGGAGTAGTCTCACTCTCTCAAGAGGAGAAGGTAGGAGCAAAGCTCACATACAAATGAGCTATCATATTTGCTAACCTTAGAAAGGAGGTGGAGGTGGTCTATTTATAGTCTAAGCCACGAAGGGGTAAGTGGCGAGGGATACAAGGCCAAAGGCCCGCGGCTGCGCACAAGCAGGGCGGTAGTACCGGACCTCGGGCGGTAGTACCGCTTGGGAGCAGTAGTACCGCCTGTAGGCGGTAGTGCCGCATGGGGGCGGTAGCACCGCTTGTAGGCAGTAGTACCGCCCGTTTCGGACTGGACAGGCCCTTCTTCGCTTGTGTCGCTCCTTTCCTCCCGCTTCTCGTACGTCTCCGTGTGGACTTGGTGGTGCTCCCCGGCTTCATGGAGGTGGTCGTCCTTGTACCTAAAAATGCACGATGTTTCGTGGTGAGGTAGTGACCAAGTCCAAATGATATTAATGTAACTCTCGAAGAGGAGCGAGTTCACCTTAAGTCCGGTAGGTTCACTTGGGGCTTGAGGAGCTATGACAGTGTACATGGAGATAGCCGTAGGATGCTCCGCATCACTCGTGTGCGCCACCTCAAAAGAGTTACTTGCAGTCGTAGTTCAGGATATCCACCGAGTCAAAGCTGGCTTGCTGTAGTCAAACTCCACCACCCCTTTGTTGATACTGATGCATATGTAGCTAGTTATGATGTAAGTCTTGCTGAGTACCTTTGTACTCACGTTTGCTTAATTTATGTTTTTGCAGAGAGACTCCAGTCTCACTAGTGGTTCCGCGTGGACTTCGACGTTTAGCTTGTTACCTCAGCTACGATCTTGTACCCTTGGGAGGGTCTTGTAGATAGATAGGCTTCTCAGCCTTTTTCATTTGTAGTTGTCTGTACTCAGACATGTTATGCTTCCGTTGCCTGTATGCTCTGTATGTTGGGTCATGTGACCTCAGTTTGTAATAAATGTTATGATGGCTCTTCTGGGCCTTATCTATATGAGTTGTTGAGTTATGTTGTGATGCCATGTTGTACAACACATACTTGCATGTTATGCGTACGTGTAATGTGTATTGCTATGTGTGGGATCCGACGCCTAGTTGTTTACCCTTGGTAGCCTATCTTACAGGGAAATGTCTCCTAGTGCTTCCACTGAGCCTTGGTAGCTTGCTACTGCTCCGGAACACTTAGGCTGGCCGGCATGTGTCCTTCTTCGTTCCTGTGTCTGTCCCTTAGGGGAAATGCCACGCGTTGTTCCTTTAAGTCCTTGTAGCTTGCTACGGCTTGGGTTCATACGTTGATGACCGACACGTTCGTTGCTGGGTCATGTATGCCTGTCTCTGTAATTTAGTGCCACTTTTGGTTTATAACTAGTCATGTCGGCCCGGGTTCTCTGTCATATGGATGCTAATGACACTATCATATACGTGTGCCAAAATGCGCAAACGGTCCCGGGCCAGGTAAGGTGGCTCCCGTGGGGATACCGTGCATGAGGCCGCAAAGTGATATGATGTGTTATAGGCTAGACCTGTGTGACTTAGGATCGGGGTCCCGACAAATGCATCAAACAAAAAACAGGGAGAACTCACCTCTTGCTTGTCTTCCTCAAGTTTTCCAGCACAACAGGATCCCCGGTGTTAGACGTCGATGTGCGAGGAGATAACTTAGTGGAAGTGGTGGCACCAGCAATGGGAGCCCCTTTCTTCAGCCGGGCAGAAGAGCGGGTTGGCGTGGGTGCTTGTTTCTGCTTAACTGATTGTCCACCAGCTTTCGCCTCACTGCACATGGAAAAATGGCAAAAAGAGAGCAAGAAATGCAAAATAAAAATAAGTGCGAGACACAAAATTAGGGCGTACATAGCAATGAAAAAATGCGGGCTTTTAAAAAGGAAGAACAAATAAAACAATACAGAAACATGGTACCTCCTCCTAACGACAACGGGATCGGTCCTATGCCTCTTGCCACCAGAGCCCTATGCAGCATCCTCTGGAGCCCTACCCCTCTTTGAGAGCGGAACCACCATGTCTCTCACAACAGTTGGATCAGTGCCCCCCTAGGGGAGGAACATTCGGTGCAGCCTTATCGTTCTTACCTCCCACACGAACTTCCTGATGTTCGTCATGGTCAGGGTCATGTGGCACATTTTCCATGTCATCGTCAATGTCCTTGTAGAGACCAGCATCCACACCACCGAAACCATCCCCGAATAGCTCCTCTTGTGTGTTAGGGAGCTCCTGAGAGCTATTGTAGTCGTGCCGGCCACGACAGCCAGTTGGTCGATGTGTTTGTTCTCCAACAAATGATGTGAACTGGATCGCAACCACGTTGCTATCGGAACCATTCAGTGTTGTCCAACCCTCAGCCAACTTCCCAAGCAAGCTGGTCATGCCGGAAGCAAACTTCCCAACTAGGTGCTCAACAGGTGCCCTCGCCTGATCAGAAAACAAAAAGTAACAAGTCCTAACCACATTAGAAACACGTCCATAAGAAAAATAAAGAAAAAAAAGAACCATGTAGAGATATCAAATGCAAGAAAATATCATTCAAAAAACAAAAGAAAGATGCTTGGTTACCTCAGCGGGACAAGATGGAGCTGAATGCACATCCATCCACTTGCCAAAATTTTTTAGCCCACCAAACACACTGTAGTCTATGGCATGCTTGGCCACCAGCTGAAAAAATAGGAAAAACAAATAAAGATGTCAAAAGAAATAAGGAGTGACTACGATCGTGGATTGCAAGGAAAAAGAGTTCGATGGGGAGGGACGGAGTTGCCATATTGAGACAAACATGGTTGCCATGTGCAGATAACCATGGTTGCCAAGTTATTTATGAGTTGTTAGCCAGAATGAAAGTGGTGAGGTGCTGGAATGTTATGCACGGACATAGTTGAATGCACAAAAATGGAATATGGATGCCAAATAAAGTTTTGTGCATTTCCCATGCAGAGCCAGACATATTTTCCATGTTGTATACGCTATATATTCCCCTCTTTGAAAAGACGAAATATGAACAACCATTATGGATTAGATTTGGGTTTTTCATATTATTTCCAACAGTGAACTTCAAGAATGTTGTGCAATAAAGATGACAGAACTAACGTGCAGTTTCCCATATTTTGTATCAGATATCTTGTCTGTGGCAAGCATAGCTTTCACAACATCATAATTCCAGGGAGAAACAACAAACTTATGTGGAGGCGGTGCACCTCCTATCTCAATAAAGTCGACAGTGGACACATCAAGATGATCGACATACATGAGCTGGTTTACACAATTAAGCGAGAAACTAAATCAGAATATATTACTGATCGGAATTGTGCAGGAAAAGAAAACAAAAAAAGCTGGAAAAAAGAAAAGGAAAATGACTAAGGTTTAAACGTCGTTGGCACTACAGTCTCCCTTGAGTCGCAAGTACAATATAAAAAAGGAAAAAAAGATTTGCCATGGGCGTGAACATATGTTTGCCATGTATCTTTAATTAAAATGAAAAGGTAACAAATGAATATAGTAAGTGAACAGTATGTGTGTTGTAGAAAAATGAAATTGCCATGTAGTCATCAACTACAGTTGCCATGTACCAACAAACTTCACATTGACATGTAAAGACAAAAAAATTGCCGTGCACGATCAAATATGGTTGCCATCAAAAATAAGCAAAAAATCAGTTAAAGCTGTGTCAAACTAGGGTTGATAGATTACGGCCAAATAGGTATAGCACATGCAAAAACAAATTGGTTGCCTCTTATGAACAGTTGCACATGTGATTGGGGATAGATGAACCATGGTAAGAGACTTTGCAGTAGAATAGGAAAAATACCATTATGTGCAGGCGGCAGCCCTTTGGGTACATCTTCATTGATAATGCATCATGCAGGAAGTCGGCAATGAATTCACACCAATTCTTGTTTTCAACATCTTTCAGTTTCGCCTGCACAAAAGAATTCTGGACAAAAAGACGCCGCATCAACATTCAGTAAAAACATCAAACTGGCGGTGACTAGCATCCACATGACATCAAAAAATAGAAGACTGTATGGGAAGGAATAGAGATAGAGCATTCACCAGGATAGGGAAGCACTTGTTGCTTGGGCACAGAGATGTGGTAGGCGCAAAGATAGACGAGATCAAGTACATTGGCAGCTTAATCTTGAATACCTCGCCATGGGTTGTCATGCTTTCCAGAGAAGTTGCCGTCGCGGTCGTATTGGGCATGGATGTCATTCCAGGAAACAAACAGGCACACAAAACTTCCTCAGTCTCATTGTTCACCTTGTATGGGACTTTGATTTTTCCATGGGGGACACCCAAAGTGTTGAACACAGATTCCTCATCCAAAGGCAGTCTTCAACATCCTGAGATGACGAATTCCCTAGACTCAAGATCGTATATCTCACCGAGCCAGCAACATATAGGGTTTACTAGGTTCGTGCATCGAATATCCATCAAAGCTAGCATCCCCATCTCATCGGCAGCTCCTTTCTGGTCATCAGTAAAACCCTTGGTCATTATAGTCAGGCGTTCTTGCGAAGCCCTATTGCGCAGATGTTTCTTCTTCAGCAAAACACAAAAGGATCGTTTGTTTTCATGTTCGATGTAATGAAAATTTAGTTCTAACGTATGAATGAAAACTTGGTATCACAACAAAACATAAGGGAAAAAGTGACCTCATCGCCATCTTTCGTATGACCGGTCACACGATTCCGTGGCGTTACCTCCATGAAGTCGTCATCATCATCTTGCTGGTCACCACAAGCCATTGTGCTACAGTAAGAATGAAAACACGTCAGTATAAATGAAAACACAGCAGACAGATGTAGAGAAGAGATGCATGAAGTAACGAGGCAGTGCATATCATCGACAACGAACATGAAAACTGCCATGTTTACTCCAAAGTCTTAGGGTGTGAAAGGAGGTAATTGCCATATCTTGAACATGAACAAAATAGTCAAAAAGTAATCACTATAACACAAGTGTTAAAACATGGCAACTAAAAAGCTGGGTGCTTCATACAAATGCAGTTGCCTTCTAGCAGATTCAAATTGCCATGTTGGCACTAAACAGTGTGGCAACTGAGGCAGTATAGTGGAACACCCAATTACCATTATCCAACATGTAATGTGGCAACTGACACATTGACTTCATACAAATGCAGTTGCCATCTAGCAGATTCAAATTGCCATGTTGGCACTAAAGAGTGTGGCAACTGAGGCAGTACAGTGGAACACCCAATTACCATTATCCAACATGTAATGTGGCAACTGACACATTGATTTCATACCAATGCAGTTGCCATCTAGCATATTCAAGTTGGCATGTTGGCAGCAAAAAGGTTGTGGCAACTAAGGCAGTCCAGTGGAACACACGAGAAAACTGCCATCTAATGGATTCAATATGTCATGCTATCAGAAAATAGCGTGGCAACAAAGTGAGTATCTGGAACTGACAAACTACCACTATCCTACATTTGAAATGGAAACTGTCATAGTTCATTAGCAAATTTAGGTGCCACCTAGTAGGATAGTTGTAGACCAAAAAGTTTAATGAAATTGATGTGACCGCTGTTATCCTACACTTCGAATATGCATCTAATTAGATCCATGGTTCATACACAACTACCAGTACCTGAGTTCAACTCACAACTTGTCATTATCCTACATAGGACATGGCAACTGACATAGTTGCTTCAGAAAATTAGTTGCCATCTAGTAGGATAGTTTCAGATAAGCAAGTGTACTTAAATTGCCATGACCGCCATTATCCTACACATTGAAATGCACCTAACTAGATCTAGGGTTCATACACAACTATCAGACCTTGACTTCGACTACAAACATCACCCTAAATCAGTGATAATAACAGCCTATGGAGTATCAAAACTAACAAAAACACATGAGAAATCGCTCCTGCATAGAAATTCAGGCATCTAATCCCTCGTAAATAGAGAGGTGGTTGCCGAACGGGCGAAGCTCACCGGCTTGACTAGCATCGCGATGGCGACGTAACTGCGCAATGCCGCCCTAAATGGCACACACGCGAACCCCCCAACGACGGCGACACCGGAGCACCATGAATTTGCCTGAATCTTGAAAGAGCTCGAGATGGATGTGACCAGGGGAGAAATGAGACAAATTAGACCAGTAGAAAAGATTCGGTATCCTTACCTACTCGTTGTGCTTGCTCCGGAGAGGATGCTTCGGTCCGGTGAACACCAGCGATGGACGCGAATGCCCTCAGCTCTTCCGGCACTACCGCCGCCTCCTCCTCTCGACTGCTCCTCCCATCGAATGGAACTGCTAGAGAAGGCGGGGTGGGAAGAAATGAAGGGGGTGGGGGAGAAAATGCCGCACCGCTGAGAGGGGAATGGGCAGAGGTGGGAGACGTTTAACTGTAATCGTGTGCGGGTGCGGGCGCGATGGCAGTTCCATCGCATGCCCTGACTTGTATCCAGCCCCGTCTGACGGTGAAATCAGCGTGCGGTCGAACTAACGAAAACTCCACACACCGGCCTTGTCCAACGTTGCAACGGAAAATTCCATGAGTGTGTCAAGATTTGTGCAGATTTATTTGTACGGTGATGCAGGCGTGTGGCGAGTTGCAAACGCCCACACATGTGGGCGTTAGTGTTTTCGCAAAAAAATGATCTGCTCAACTGCGAAGATTCAATCTGTACGGATGTTGCGTGGCTGGATGCCGCTAAAAAACTCTTTGATCTGATTCATGCTGGCTTTGAACCCCTTTTTCGATCTTAATTCAAGAAATCCTCCCTGTCGTCTTTTCCTTTATCTGGTGAATCACGAGCTTCTCAACCCCTTAAGATATCCCTCCAAAACAAAATACCACTTTGTGCTGGCCCCAATGTAGGCGCCAACTGTCATGGTTTTGTCATGGCAGATGTCCTTGTTGGGGAACGTAGCAGAATTCAAAAAATTTCCAACGCTTCACCAAGATCAATCTAAGGAGTCATCTAGCAATGAGCATAAAGGAGTGCATCTACATACCCTTTGCAGATCGCGAGCGGAAGCGTTCGAAGGAACGTGGATGATGGAGTCGTACTCGTCGTGATCCTCGTCACCGATGATCCCAGCGCCGAATGGACGGCACCTCCGCGTTCAACACACGTACGGTACAACGACGTCTCCTCCTTCTTGATCTAGCAAGGGGGGAGGAGAGGTTGATGGAGATATAGCAGCACGACGGCGTGGTGGTGGATGCAACGGGAAAAGCTACAGGGCTTTGCCGAGACCCTGCGAGAGGAGGGATAGATGTAA
>LR738709.1:205948311-206018921 GCA_902687465.1 Secale cereale | reverse complement strand
CCTCTCTCCACCCACTATATATAGGGGGCCAGGTGGGGGCGCCGGCCCTAGGAGATTGGATCTCCTAGGGGGGCGGCGGCCAAGGGGGTGGCTTGCACCCCAAGCCTAGGGGGGCGCCCCAACCCCTAGGGTTTCAACCCTAGGCGCAGGGGGGAGGCCCAAGGGGGGTGCGCCAGCCCACTAAGGGCTGGGCCCCCCCTATGGCCCACGGGGCCCTCCGGGACGGGTAGCCCCACCCGGTGGACCCCCGGGACCCTTCCGGTGGTCCCGGTACACTACCGGTGACCCCCAGAACTCTCCTGATGGCCGAAACTGGACTTCATATATATCATTCTTTACCTCCTGACCATTCCAGAACTCCTCGTGACTTCCGGGATCTCATCCGGGACTCCGAACAACATTCGGGTTACCGTGTGCATATATCTCTACAATCCTAGCGTCACGGAACTTTAAGTGTGTAGCCCCTACGGGTTCGGGAGACACGTAGACATGACCGAGACGACTCTCCGGTCAATAACCAACAGCGGGATCTGGATACCCATGTTGGTTCCCACATGTTCCTTGATGATCTCATCGGATGAACCACGATGTCAAGGATTCACTTAATCCCATATGCAATTCCCTTTGTCTATCGGTATAGTACTTGCCCGAGATTCGATCGTCGGTATACCGATACCTTGTTCAATCTCGTCATGGCAAGTCTCTTTACTCGTTTCGTAATCCATCATCCCGTGACTAACTCCTTAGTCACATTGAGCTCATTATGATGATGTCTTACCGAGTGGGCCCAGAGATACCTCTCCGTCATACGGAGTGACAAATCCCAGTCTCGGTTCGTGCCAACCCAACAGACACTTTCGGAGATACCCGTTGCGTACCATTATAGCCACCCAGTTACGTTGTGATGTTTGGAACACCCAAAGTATTCCTACAATATCCGGGAGTTTCACAACCTCATGGTCTAAGGAACAGATACTTGACACTGGAAAAGCTTTAGCATTACGAACTACACGATCTTGTGCTAGGCTTAGGATTGGGTCTTGTCCATCACATCAATCTCCTAATGATGTGATCCCGTTATCAATGACATCCAATGTCCATGGTCAGGAAACCGTGACCATCTATTGATCAACGAGCTAGTAACTAGAGGCTTACCAGGGACACGTTGTGGTCTATGCATTCACACATGTATCGCTGTTTCCGTACAATACAATTCAAGCATGAATAACAGACAATTATCATGAACAAGCAAATATAATAATAACCATTTTATTATTGCCTCTAGGGCATATTTCCAACAGTCCTAGTGTGAGGACTTGTCATGAGGCCATTGCAACTAGGTAGTAGCTTGAACGAGGTTGGTCGGAATTGAGAGACGCGAGGTTTTACCCAGGTTCGGCCCCTCACGGTGGAGGTAAAAGCCTAAATTCCGCTTCACTGATATTGATCATGGTGATTCTCATGATTACAAGGGTGCTCTTTCACTACTTCTATCTCAAGGTTGTTGACTTGTGTGTTTTCCCTTGTCCCCCTTGGGTGCCTTGCCCCTGCTTATATAAGTTAGAGGGGCGGGTTACATGCGGAGTCCTAGTAGGATTATGACTATTATATTACAAGTGGAATCCTAGTCTTACTTCCCTTATAAGGGAATTATTCCTTCTGCCTTCCTTCAAGTCGGCCCACCATAATGTGAGTAGGCCTCCCCATGAAACACCTAACAGGCTGTTGTGTCAACTCCTCTGTCTGACCCACCCGCTGGGTCAATAATGAGTCGTAAAGCTCGGGCAGGTCACCCGTGAGTCACCAGGCTCGAGAGGGTCACCCATGAGGCGCCAAGTCCAGGCGGGTCACCAGTGAGTCACCAAGCTCCAGCCGGTTCATACATTAGGCCGGGTTACACCGTGGGGTATATCCCCGACACCTACCGTAGTGATCACGACCCGATAGTATAGCATAGCAGACGGACAAGAGTGTATGACCACTGATGAAATACTAGCATCGTATACTAAGCATTTAGGATAGTAGGTAAAGTATCTACAACAGTAGCAACAAGGACATGTGATGCAACAGAATAAGAGCTATCTGAACAAAAATAGTAGCAAAACCTAATGCAAGAATAAGAGAGAAAATAATGGGCGATATCTAGATGGTCAAGGGGTTTTTGCTTGCCTGGAAGCTTTGCGGAGAAGGACGAGATGTCAAGACCATAGTTGAACGGGGCAGAAGTGGTGTCAGTCTCGATGTATACCGAAGATATGAGGGGGAAGAGACAATAAATACAATGCAAACGTAGGTGGACTATTCCATGTGATCTAACGTAGTACTAGGTGATACTTGCGAAGGGGAAAACATCCGGATTTTTTTTTTCCGATGTTAGGCATTTTTGGACAGATGAAACGGAGTGAGACTGTTCCATGTTGGCCATGCTAAGGGCACGTGACAAATGAGCGGAAGGCAAATATGGATTCATCATATTTTTCTAAGCAAAGTTTATCCATACAATTTGTACTGCCGAGGTATCTATTACAGGTAAAAAGAAATATAGGTAAATGCTTAATAGTTGAAAGGTTTATGCAGGGCCTTGATGCGTGGGTTGAAGCCTCTACTCTGCCCTGCTGCACGTCTGTGCCTTTTCTTCTGCTTAGGTGAAATGAGATCGGCAAGTGGGCCCTTGAGTCGGGGCCTTGATAATTGGGCGTTGGAACTTGATGCTGAGTGAGTGTGGTATGGTGCCTGTTGCCATCCAAAGACATGCCGGATTATAGTTTGGTTGAGCTGAACACATGGTGTTGAGGATTATGCTTAGGCCCCCACGACTCCCCATGGTATCTTGAGCACAAAATTGTGCAGGTGAGGCACATGGTGTGTGACTAGAGTGGGCATGCCATGGGGTGCGTATGCCTATTTGCGATAAACACAAGGAGGTTCCCAGATCGGGGAAAAGGCTCGAGCCCGTTTTGCTGCCTCTTGGGCCTGGGTGGCAGGCTGGTATCTGGCCCCTTTGACGCCAGTGTAGTCTTTGGCTGCCAGGGCTGCGGTATGTTCCTTGGTCCGGAGTGAGCATTCTGTATTACTGTCGACCATAATGACGCCCTTGGGTTCAGGCATTTTTAATTTCAGGTATTGTCGTGGAATTAACACGGCAGATGTCCGGTTTAACGGACTTAGTTGAGGAACCATCGCACGGGTTAGCTTGAAGGGGTTAAAAGCACACAAAGGACACAGAGGATTTATACTAGTTCGGCCCCTTTGAGGAAGGTAAAAGCCTACGTCTAGTTTGGTTTGGTATTGCTTGGGCGTCGACGAACGGGGAGCGGATCGCTTGCCTGTGTCTCGACGGGTTGTTTCTTGTCCTGAACCATCGCCGGGTCGTCCCTTTATATAGAGGCGACGCCCGGTCCGGTTTACAGAGTCCCGAGGCCGGCTCATACTTGTGTCCGCCTCGGTCTCTGCTCTTCCATCCTTATCTCTCAAGTTATGTGATTAGGCGGTTTACAAACTGTAACTCTACACATGGGCCCTAAGCCTTCATGGGCCGTAATCTCTACTGGGTATTACAATTATACAACTACATTACCATAATCCGGTTTACACTAGCCGGTTTATACCTGCTAGTAACATCCCTGACATTAGGCCCCAGAATGATTTGAACTTGTTCACATCAATCTTCTCAGTCTTGCATGATCTTCTTTTCTTGTGTCTTCTCATTTTTGTAAACCGGCGATGACGTCATCCTTGGAAATCATTTAGTTTGACCGTGACATAACTTCCGCATTTAACACACGCAGCTGTCTATTACCTTTGTTTAAAGGCCATCCCGAGAATCGAGGCGACAGGGAATCTTTATCCAATCTCTTGCTTCCTCAAATCTCGCGCCTGCCGTTTCGTCTCTCCCCCTTTATAAATACTGCCGCCTCTCTTCCTCATCTCCTTCCGCTCGTCTTCCTCCTTCGTCGCCCGAGCTCAAGCCTCCGCCGTCGTCCGTCAAGCTCACCGTCGCCGGCCGCTGCATCAACCTGAGTGTGACCAGATAAATCCACCGCCGCTTTCTGCTGCTTCAGGTATTCTTTCCTCCCTTGCCGTAGATCTGTAGCCTTTAGGGTTCTTCCCATGCCTCCGCCATTGAACCTAGAGAAAGCTTCATCTGTTCGTCCTAGGCGTCAGGCTCATAGTGGTTTCACTCCTTTAGATTTGTCTTTAAAACTTGCTTCCGCTCCGCTACCTTATGCTTAGATTTTGTCATTAGATTCAATCTTTAGATTCGTCCGCTCTGCATAAGACCCCTGTAGCTCTTTTCTGTAATAAACCTGCATAATTTTTCCTTTTTCCTTACCGCTCAGATCTGTTTTACCTTAACTTTCCGTAGAAACTTGTTTCTTCAACTTTACAGATCTGTACTATATTCGCCAGTTTAGTCAGTCATATATTGCTTCTGTAATGCATCAACGACGAACGCAACGGTTTAGCTCCTCTCTTTTGTTATCATGAACCGATAGTAGTGCGTTTCTTGCTTACTGCCGGGATAGCAAAATCATTAGTCCCTTGTCTAAACCGTCGCGTGACCTTTGCATATGTCTTCCGGTTTATGCCACTATACTCGAATAATCCGGAGTTTACACTTTATCCTTTCAGCACTTTCCTTCTGCTACTATGGCTGCCAAACAGTTTGTTTCCTGTGACTGGGTCCCTTCCATCGTTACAAAAGAAGATTTAGTCAATGCTGCTGCGGTCGGCACTCTGGCCCTCAGTCAGTTTTAAAATGGCGGGCCCCAGGAAATGAATGCCCCCCCTGCTCCAAAAGAAGGGGAGGTTATTGTCTTCTTTGATCACATGGCCCGAGGTTTTACTCCTCCCGGTTCAAAATATTTCCGGGACGTGCTTGCCTCTTTTCAACTTCACCCTGAGGACATAGGTCCAAACTCTATTTCAAACATCTGCGATTTTCAAGTTTTCTCAGAGGTGTATCTGCAAGAGGAGCCATCAGTCGACTTGTTCCAGGATTTTTTCCATTTGAACCGGCGCACTGAATTTACTGGCGGACCTCATCAAGAATTGGGAGGGGTCAGCATCCAAAAGAGAAGAGATGCAATCTTTCCTCATGTCGCTCTCCATACACACCCGAAAGATTGGAACAAGTCTTGGTTCTATTGCGTTGACACTTCACCTGAAGGGGAAAACCCACTGCCGGGTTATCGCGAGCATCGTCTTCCTGAAGATCACCCTTTGCCACAGCGTCTCAGCTCCTCAGAACGGCCCCGGTTTGCTTCTCAACTTGCCAAGCTCAAGGCCTTTATGGCCAACGGATTAACCGGGGTTGATTTTATACATTGCTGGCTTTCTTGGAGTATCCTCCCTCTGAGTTCGCGCTCCAGTTTGATGTGTAAATATTCTGGTAAACCGGATGATCCTCAACGGTTTTCCAAGGAAAAGCTTTCTGAATCAGAAGTCATTGAATCTTCCAAGAAGATGCTCAACGTCTCTTTGGAAGAATGTAGCCAAACCGGATTGGCTCCATACCATAAGAAAAACAAGCTGCCTGCAGTAAGCCTTAATCTCTTTTGTCCGCTTTTAATCCGTTCATTTAAACCATTTTCCAACTATCTATTTCTTTTGAACAGGCCGATGATCCTTTCTGGAAAAGGAAACCTCAGGATAAGGCAGGCAAACAGCCGCGCCGGAAAACCTTTGTAGTTAAGAAGAGAAAAGCGGCTGCAGGCTCCGATTCTCACGCTGAAGAGGATGATCCGGATTCTGAGGTATGAATCAAACCTGACATGCTTCGTTACTCTTTTATCCCGGTTTATGTTTAATAGTGTCTTTTCCACAGGATTTGGCTGAAGGGGATAAAGCGGCAGAAACTGAGGTAATCACTCTTTCTTCAGATTCAGAACCACCTCCACCAAAAATTCGTCGGACAGTCCGGAAATATCAATTTTCTCACCCTTATGCTCAACTGGACCCCAATTTTCTTTTGAAGAAACAACAACATGAAGCTCGCCGGGCTACATGCCATAGTGGTCTTGTGGTCGAGTCTTCCGGAATATCTCTTACTCCGGCTCGGAGGTGCCGCTCTGAGGTTATACTTTCTCCAACTCTTCTTCATCCCAAGGCCGGGCTTATATGCAAACCACTTAAACCGTCTGACCCTAATTATCAGGAGACTCCTTTATCTTCTTCTGGTGAATCCACTGCCACACAAGTCTCGGCTCTGAAGACTGTCCCTGGGTAAGTCCTTTGCCTCATCCGGGTTACCTTTACATTTGCCTTTGTGATTCTGATTTATTTTCTAATTCCTTTCAGCAAGCCTAAGCCTAGCAAAAAGGCAAAGGCCAGCAAAACAGCTGCTGAGACTGCCACTGATGATCCGGCGGCTGATCCGGACACTACCATCCCTCCAGAGAATGAGCCTACCATTCCGCTTGAAGATCCTGCTCCCATGGATCACACTTACACCACTGCTCCTGAAAATCCCAACGTAGAAAACATCCATGAACCGGCGAGCCCTGCCCGGGCCAACCCTCCTCGGACCAGCCCGGCACCCGCTAGTCCGGTCCACACTGCTACTCCACCATCGGCATCTGCTCCTTCTCCGGACGTTCAAGTAACCGGTACAGCTTACACCGCTCCTGCCGAGCCCACTGTTTTGGCCAAGCATACCGCTAAAGCGGAGAAACTCCATCAAGAGAAGGGCAAATGGAGCACTGACTTGTCTAACTTCGTCGAGCTGAGTGCCCAGGAGCTCTATTCCGGGTATCTGAACCGGCTTCATACTAGTCGAGACTATGAAGCGGGCTTGGTCAACATGATGAAGGACAAGTATGAGGTATCTCCCTTGCCTTTGTTTTTTGCCCTTGTTTTGTTTCTGTCTATATCATGGTAGCCCCAAGTTCCGGTTTAGCTATGTTTAAAAGGTGAACCGGTACTTCCAATGCGAGCAAATGATCTTACATTAGCCCCTAAGTGCCAGGGGCATAATTCGGTTTATGTGCCTGGGACTTGTCTGAATTTTTCCTTTGTTGCTTCAACTATCCATTAGCCCCCAAGTGTCAAGTATACAACTTGTTTGTGTGCTTGGGACTTGTTTTAAATTGCCACTCTTTGATACTTCAACTGCCCATTAGCCCCCAAGTGTCAAGTATACAACTTGTTTGTATGCTTGGGACTTGCTTTAAATTGCCACTCTTTGATACTTCAACTGCCCATTAGCCCCCCAAGTCTCAAGTGGATAACTTGGTTATGTGCTTGAGACTTGTCTGAATTTTGCCCTTATTCTACTTGATTTCCCTTGCAGGCTGATTTGAACCGGAGGGCTGAAGAAATTACTGAACTCCGGAACAGACTTGCTGAAACTGAATCTGCTGCTGCTAAAGCCAAGAAAGAATTGGCACTGAGCTTAACTACTGCTGAACAACTGAAGAATTTTTTGAAGAGGAGCGGACAGCCTTTGAAGTACAAAAGAATGATCTGGAAAAAAGAGCAAAGGATACTGAGGAAGCCCTTAATCCGGTGACTGAAGAGTTAACCGGTTTAAAGCGACAAATAGAACTGATGACTTCTGCTGTCTTCAGTAAGTACTTAATCTGCACTCATGCTTTCATCCATACAACCTTTAATCCGTTCCGGTTTAATTGTGATAATCATATATAGGGCGCCGTGTCACCCATCTTGGGGATGATTTACGGAAGAAACTCAAGGCGTCTTATACTCTGGTCGAGCAGCTGTATTCTGGCGCTCAAAGGATCATAAGCGCAATGTCTTTCAAGAAACCGGCCCCCACCACTATCCAAGGCACACTAGAGAAACTTTCTGTCTTGCCAGCCCGCTTGGAAGAAGTGAAGAAGTCTGCTGCCCGAGCCGGTTCTCTCATGGCGCTCACCCGAGCCAAAGCGTGGGTTCCAGATTTTGATCCGGAAGAAGCCTTGAACGGGTATCCCAGCACAAAAGAAGACGGATCAACTTTCACTTCAAAAGATCTTCACGCTTTGACTAAGGAGATGCGTCCTCTCGCTAGCAAGCTTGCTGCCGAATCAGACTTGTCCAGGTATCATCCGGGGTATGATTTACAGAACGAACGGGTGGATCGGCCGGTTTATGATACCGTAAATCTAATCCCACCAGTGCGCCCCCATACTTTCGCCCCAGATGTTGATCCGTCTGAACTTATTACGGAAGAGATGTACTTCCGCGCCTTAACGAAAATCGACTGGTGCGTCCCTGACTTTCAGCCGCTTCAAGAAGAGGAAGAAACTCTGGAACAAGTTGATCCTCAGCCGTCGCAGCAGGAGGAAGCGTAGGCCACATATTTATCTTTGTAGTTGCAGTTTCATTTTGCTAGAAAAACTTTAATCCACTCAGGCCTGTTGTGCCTTGTAATAGGATAGACTAAAATATTGTCCGTCTTGATCCGGATGTCCCAACTTTGCTTTGATGTTGCCAATTTAAATCTGGCCTGATGTGGTTGATCTTGCATATTATCTGTTTCTGCATGGATAACACTTAAAAGATGTCCTAGCAGTTTACCGCTGGACCAATTAAATTGCTCACAAAATACATCAAACAAGTATTTGTTTGTACTAGAAATAAATTCATACCTGGGATCAAGTATGCTTGATATTCTTAATCCGGCGAAATTTGCAATTTTCTGAGGGAGCCTTTGATAGACCCAATAATAATTCCGGGCTTTATAGAAGCTACCGGTTTAGATCATGCTGGAGCTCTGTCCAGACTTTTAAAGATACACGGTCAACTCTGGAGTTGTCCCACTCCGGATCACAGAACCATAAAACATAAATGCCAGAAATACAAGTTTGCAAATAAAACCATGTAGTCGAGGCTTTTTGCGAGCTGCCAGGCTGCAAAGCAAGGTTTAGCCAAGCAATGGATTCGGATACGATCCATTGAGCTTATGGTTTGGATACGACCATATAAACCGGACCATAGGGGCTAAGCTAGGATTCGGATACGATCCTGCCCCCAACTGGCGTTAAAAAATTTAGCCAAGCAATGGATTCGGATACGATCCATTGAGCTTATGGTTCGGATACGACCATACAAACCGGACCATAGGGGCTAAGCTAGGATTCGGATACGCTCCTGCCCCCTACTGGCCTTTGCCATGTTCTCTTTGGTTCGAATACGACCTATGTTTGAACAGAATGGCTTTAGTGAGTTTGGGTATGTTCTCTTTGGTTCGAATACGACCTATGTTTGAATAGGAAGCCCGTCAATAAGTTTGGGTATGTTCTCTTTGGTTCGAATACGACCTATGTTTGAACAGGAAGCCCGTCAATAAGTTTGGGTATGTTCTCTTTGGTTCGAATACGACCTATGTTTGAACAGGAATCCCTTCAGTGGATGTGGCTATGTTCTCTTTGGTTCGAATACGACCTATGTTTGAACAGGAAGCCCTTCAGTGGTCACAACTCCAGAGTGCATATATGGCAATTGCCCTGCACAACCAGTTAGACTAATCAAAGTGTTTAAAATATGACATAATAAGAAATGTATGGTTATCACCATAAGACACTTGTATTGGAAAAAAGGCTGATCCCCCGGTTTATCGAGGGTGCCGGTTTATTCATTAAGCATAATATATACATAGGATACAGCAGAACTCATGGCTCAGATATAGTAGGGCCGCAAGAGGGCGATATTCCATGGCCTCTTTGTCTCTTCCTCCGATCTCCGTGAGTCCTTGTGTTCTCAAATGTCCACCAGGTAATATGAACCGTTGTGCAGATTCTTGCTGACCACAAAGGGCCCTTCCCAAGGCGGGGATAGCTTGTGCATATCTGTTTGATCTTAGATGAGCCGGAGTACCAAATCTCCCTCCTGGAACGTCCTGGTCTTGATCCGGCGACTGTGATATCTGCGCAAATCCTGTTGATAAATTGCAGATCGTGCTGCTGCTATGTCACGTTCTTCATCCAGCCGGTCCAAACTGTCCTGTCTTGCCTGCTCATTGGCTGCTTCAACATAAGCCGTCACCCGCGGCGAATCATGACGGATATCACTTGGAAGGACCGCTTCAGCACCATACACCATAAAGAAAGGTGTATAACCTATGGATCGGTTTGGCGTAGTATTGATACTCCAAAGGACAGAAGGTAACTCCTCAACCCAGCACCCTGGTGTTCTTTGCAAGGGAGTCATAAGCCGGGGCTTGATACCTCGCAAAATCTCCTGATTTGCTCTTTCAGCTTGACCACTGGATTGAGGGTGAGCTACAGAAGATACGTCTAGTCGAATATGCTCGCGTTGACAAAACTCTTCCATCTCTCCGTTAGATAAATTGGTGCCATTGTCTGTGATGATGCTGTGTGGAAAACCAAACCGGAAAATTACCTTTTTGATAAACTTAACCGCTGTTGCCGCATCACACTTGCTCACAGGCTCTGCCTCAATCCACTTTGTAAATTTGTCCACAGCAACCAATAGATGAGTTTTTTGATCTTGGGATCGTTTGAAGGGCCCAACCATATCAAGCCCCCAAGTCGCAAACGGCCAGGTTATCGGTATCATCCGGAGCTCCTGTGCCGGAACAAGAGCACGTCGTGCAAACTTCTGACAAGCATCACACTTCCGGACTAGATCCGCCGCATTAGCATGGGCTGTCAGCCAATAGAACCCATGTCGAAAAGCTTTAGCCACCAAAGAATTTGAACCGGCATGATGACCACAATCCCCTTCATGGATCTCACAAAGAATATCACAACCTTCCTCAGATGACACACACCGCTGAAACGCTCCAGAAACGCTGCGATGGTGAAGTTCTCCGTTTGCAATTGTCATGGACTTAGAGCGCCGTATTATCTGTCTTGCTTCGATCTCGTCGTCTGGCAGCTCTCCTCGGCTAAGATACGCCAAATATGGCAGCGTCCAATCCGGAATGACATGAAGTGCTGCAACTAGTTGTGCCTCCGGATCAGGGACAGCCAGGCCTTCCTCCGATGGTACTTGAACTGATGGACTGTGCAGCTCATCTAAAAAAGTGTTCGGTGGTACCGGTTTACGTTGAGAACCCAACCGACTTAAAGCATCGGCCGCTTCATTCCTTCGCCGATCAATGTGATCCACCTGATACCCTTTGAAATATCCTGCGACCGCTTCAACTTATCGTCTGTAAGCTGCCATGAGAGGATCTCTTGAATCCCACTTACCGGATACTTGCTTTGCCACTAAATCTGAATCGCCAAAACACTTGACGCGGCTCAAGTTCATTTCCTTGGCCATCTGTAAGCCATGAAGCAATGCTTCATACTCTGCTGCATTATTAGTACAAGGAAACAGTAGACGGAGGACATAACAAAATTTGTCTCCTCGCGGGAAAGTTAAAACAACTCCAGCCCCCGTGCCTTCTAATTGCCTTGAACCGTCAAAGTGAATCGTACAGTATGTAAGATCCGGCTTCTCCTTTGGTGTTTGCAGTTCTGTCCAATCATTGATGAAATCCACCAATGCTTGAGACTTGATAGCGGTGCGTGGCACGTACTTCAATTCGTGCGGGCTAATCTCGATAGCCCATTTCGCCACTCTGCCAGTAGCTTCCCTGTTCTGGATTATATCCCCCAACGGTGCTGAACTAACAACAGTTATTGGGTGACCATGGAAATAATGTTTCAACTTCCGGTTTGCCATGAACACACCATACCAGTTTCTGCCAATGCGGGTACCTTTGCTTGGATTCAATGAGAACTTCACTGACATAATAGACTGGTCGTTGAACTGGGTATTCCTTTCCTGCTTCTTTGCGCTCAACCACGATTGCCACACTGACCGCCCGTGCATTGGCGGCGACATATAATAGCAACGGCTCATTATCAACAGGGGCAGCAAGAACCGATGGCTGTGCCAGCTGCCGCTTCAAATCCTCAAACGCAGCGTTTGCCTCATCACTCCATATAAACTGGTCCGTCTTTTTCAGCATCTGATAAAGCGGAATTGCCTTCTCTCCCAGACGGCTGATGAACCGGCTCAATGATGTGATCCGGCCGGCGATAAGCTGAACATAATTGATGCAAGCCGGTTTAGTCAAGGATGTGATTGCTTTGATCTTTTCCGGATTGGCTTCTACTCCTCTGTTCGACACTAAGAATCCAAGGAGCTTACCCGTCGGGACACCAAAAGCACACTTCTCCGGATTAAGCATCATTTTATAAGCCCGAAGATTGTCAAAAGTCTCCTTGAGGTCCTCTATCAGCGTTTCCTCCTTCCTTGACTTCACCACAATATCATCCACATAAGCGGGAACATTCCTCCCTATCTGCCCCTTAAGACAATTCTGTACACAACACTGGTAGGTTGCTTGGGCACTCTTGAGCCCAAAAGGCATAGACACATAGCAAAAAGCACCAAAAGGGGTTATGAAGGATGTCTTCTCCTGATCTTTAACTGCCATCTTGATCTGATGATATCCTGAATATGCATCCAAAAAACTTAGCCGCTCACATCCCGCCGTAGCATCAATGATCTGATCAATACGAGGGAGAGCAAAAGGATCAGTTGGACAAGATTTGTTCAAGTCTGTGTAATCTACACACATTCTCCACTTTCCATTTTTCTTTAACACCAGCACCGGATTAGCCAACCACTTCGGGTGAAAAACTTCAACTATGAACCCTGCGGCCAAAAGCATGGCCACTTCTTCTCCTATAGCCTTGCGCCTTTCTTCGTTGAAGCGGCGCAGATACTACTTGACCGGTTTAAACTTCGGATCAATGTTAAGACTGTGCTCAAGGAGTTCCCTCGGTATACCTGGCATGTCAGAAGGTTTCCATGCAAAGATATCCCAGTTCTCACGGATGAACTCGATGAGCGCACTTTCCTATTTAGGATCGAGGTTAGCACTGATAGTGAACTGCTTGGATGAATCGCCTGGCACAAAATCAACTTGCTTGGTCTCCTCTGTTGACTTAAACTTCAGCGCCGGATCATGCTCTGTAGTTGGCTTCTTCAATGGGGACATATCTGCCGGATCAACATTGTCCTTGTAAAACTTCAACTCCTCCGTAGCACATACCGCCTCCGCATAAGCAGCGTCTCCTTCTTCACACTCCAATGCAATCTTGCGACTTCCATGAACCGTGATTGTTCCTTTGTGACCCGGCATCTTGAGCTGTAGATAGACATAACACGGCCTGGCCATAAATTTGGCATAAACCGTTCTTCCAAACAGAGCGTGATAAGGGCTCCGGATCTTGACAACTTCAAAGGTTATCATCTCTGACCTGGAATCCTGCTCATCTCCAAAGGTAACTTCTAGGTCAATTTTCCCAACTGGGTAAGCTGATTTACCTGGCACCACTCCATGAAACACTGTGTTTGACTATCTTAGCTTCTTATCCGTCAGCCCCATGCGACGAAAAGTCTCATAATATAAAATATTGATACTACTGCCGCCGTCCATGAGGACTTTGGTGAATTTGTATCCACCTACCTGTGGCGCTACCACTAAGGCCAAGTGGCCCGGATTATCAACCCGTAGCGGGTGATCCTCCCTGCTCCACACAATAGGCTGCTCTGACCAGCGCAGGAATTGCGGTGTCGTCGGTTCAACCGCGTGGACCGCCCGCTTTAAAACTTTTTGATCCCGTTTACACAAACTCGTAGTGAACACATGATACTGCCCACTACTCAACTCCTTCGGATTACTCTGATATCCGGATTGCTACTGCTGCTGCTGACGCTGCTGATTGCCTTGGTTATTGTGGTTACCCTGGCCCTGCTGTTGGTTGTTTTGGTTATTATAACCACCTTGACCATGCTACTGATTGCCTTGGTTATTATAACCGCCTTGACCATATTGGTTATTGCCTTGGGTATTATAACCACTGTTGTTGCTACGATATCCTGATCCGGCGCCGTTCCCCTGGTGACCCGGACCGTAAAACCCGGGGCCTGATCCGCCGCCCGGTGGCCTGTTGTTAGATCTGAACTGAATCATGGCTTCCATCATGGCCTTGCATTCTCCTATAGTGTGTTTGGCTGGACGTTCCCTTGATCCGTGTTTCAGGCAAGGCTCATTCAATTCTTGCTCCCAGGTAGCGGGCCCTCCGCCGGTTTGTGGAGGCGGTTTACCCTTATTGCGCTGAAAGCCCCCTTGAACTTGGGTATTGGCCACGAAATCAGAGCCACCCTCTGCCTTTCGCTTGCCTAAGAAGCTTGTACCAACCGGACTAGCCTGCGCCGGTTTACCAAATTTATTTGCCTTTCCGGATTTATCTCCATCTGCTTCCGGATACTTAGCGTTGTTTGAGTCCACGTACTTCACCAGTGCGCTCATGAGAGTTCCCATGTCATTACAATCCCGTTTGAGCCGTCCCAGTTTTAACTTCAGAGACTCAAACCGGTAATTGTTTTCCAGTGTCACTATTGCCGTACTGGGATTGATACCGTTCGAAGAGTGCAAGATTTCTGATACTCGCCGCACCCATGCACTTGTAGACTCCTGTTCTCCTGGTATACAGGCTGCCAGATCCACCACTAACATTGGCTGTTTGCACGTATCCTTAAATTTTTTGATAAACTGGCAACGTAATTCTCCCCATGATCCGATGGAGTTAGGTTGTAAGCCTTTTAGCTAGGTCCGGGCTGTACCCTCAAGCATCATGGTGAAGTACTTCGCGCAAGCCGCTTCATCTACGTCCAGCATCTCCATAGCCATCTCGTAACTCTCAACCCAAGCCTCTGGAGCAAAATCTGCTGTGTAATTAGGCACTTTCCGTGGGCCCTTGAAATCCTTGGGTAACTTCACGCTCCGTAGAGCGGGGATAAGACATTGCACCCCAAAGGAACTCGTCGTAACTCCTGTCTCTGCCGTGGTTGTGTGAACCGGCGTCGTTTGGCGGACCTCCTTGCGAGCTGCAGATCTAACCCGGTCTTGCGCCCCCTGAGCTTGTGCCTCTACGCCTGTCCGATTATCTTGCCTGTGACGGTGTCGCCTCCGTTCACTACTAGACACCTAGACACCTCTGGTTCCTCCCAATGCCTAGTGTAACTCCGGCTGTGGCGGGGTGTTGAATGAAGCCTCTCCCTGCTATAAGAATATGCTTGCTGTTGTGTTAATGCCGTGTTAAGCAGATCCTTAACCCCGTGTGCCTCCATTGCCACGGGGGATGTCCCCTCAATGGGTAAAGCGGTCAGGCGTGAAGCGGCAGCAACAATGTTATCCAAAGGGTTTGAATAATGACCCGGAGGGGTAGGGATGTGAGGCGCAGACATAACCCACCGATCTTGCTCCGCAGTGGGCCGCTGAACCGGCTCATCCCTCGCCGGGGCCACCCTCCGGTTTACTGCCGGGTCATTGCTGGTTCCCGCTCCTGGTGTCTTGAAAAGATTCATCGCCTCGTAAACCGGCGGTAGACGAGAATGGTACCTTCGATTCCTTACTCCCTGTGTAGAGGCCTGTTCCATCCTCAGCTAAAAAGCCTGATCATCCAGCTCTACCTGCCTCATTGCTATCATAGCCTTCTCTGCCTTCAGATTTTCCTTTGCTTGATCGATCCGGCCCTTCAGCTAAAGGAGCTCTGCATCGTGTTGCGCCTTGTCTACTAGAGCCACCTCTGCCATGGCTCGGGTTGTGAACTCCTCGATCAAGGTGGATAGAGCGTCAGAGGGCGAGAGGGCTTGGCCGCTCCCCCTACACCAGCTTCTACTATCATCGCCTCGTTCACCGTGAACTGTAGCGTAGGTTGTGAACCGACCATAAAGACAGCCACTCGGTTTGGCGGATCAAAGGGGTCCGGAATACTGTCTCCATCGGACATACCCTCAGACCGGCCGTCCCGCAACTGATACAAAGACTCAGTCTCTCCGGATGAAGATTCATCATCGGAATAGATAACTGTCTCGCCACCAGAATCCGATTTGTCCTCGGCTCGGACCCGTGTATTGCTCCAACGAAAACGCGCTTCATGGCAGGCTGAATCTAGGCCGATCTCGCACGCTGAGCCGGCTCGACGATGTCGGAGAAGACGTCCGGCTTAGGCCCCGGTTCACCAATCTTGCCGATGAAGACGTGGATGCCGCCAAAGGGAACCCGGTACCCGTATTCAATTGAATCGGCCTCCGGTCCCTAGCCTGCGTCGTCAATGTAGATCCAGCCACAGCGACTCTTGGTCATCCGGCCGACCACGTAACCCCTGAGCCCTTCAAAGCTGCCCTTCAAGAACTCGAAACCATCGTGCGGAGGCCCCACGGTGGGCGCCAACTGTCGTGGAATTAACACGGCAGATGTCTGGTTTAACGGATTTAGTTGAGGAACCATCGCACGGGTTAGCTTGAAGGGGTTAAAAGCACACAAAGGACACAGAGGATTTATACTAGTTCGGCCCCTTCGAGGAAGGTAAAAGGCTACGTCTAGTTTGGTTTGGTATTGCTTGGGCGTCGACGAACGAGGAGCTGATCGCTTGCCTGCGTCTCGACGGGTTGTTTCTTGTCCTGAACAGTCGCCATGTCGTCCCTTTATATAGAGGCGACGCCCAGTCCGGTTTATAGAGTCCCGAGGCCGGCTCATACTTGTGTCCGCCTCGGTCTCTGCTCTTCCTTCCTTATCTCTCAAGTTACATGATTAGGCGGTTTACAAACCGTAACTCTACACATGGGCCCTAAGCCTTCATGGGCCGTAACCTCTACTGGGTATTACAATTATACAACTACATTACCATAATCTGGTTTACACTAGCCGGTTTATACATGCTAGTAATATCCCTTACAGGTATGCATAATGTGGGATGACATTGAAGCATGTGAACGATGTCTGGCCGACAACGGCGTGATAGCCGGTGCGGAAGGGGACTATGTCAAAGATCAAGTATTCGCTTTGGAAGTTGTCCGGTGATCCGAACACCACTTCTAGAGTTATGGTGCCGAAGCAGCAGGCCTCCACGCCTAGGATAACCTCCTGGAAGGTGGTGTTACTAGGTTTGATCCTTGATGGATCGATTCCCATTTCTCTCACTATATCTGCATAGATCAGACTGAGGCTACTACATTCGTCTAGAAGGACCCTAGTGAGGTGGTACCCATCGATACTGGGGTTGACAACCACAACCGCCATTCCTCCATGCCGGATACTGGTCGGATGGCCTCTGCGATTGAAATTGATCGGGCATGCTGAACATTTGTTGAATTTAGGGGCTTCTGGCTCGACAACGTAGACATCCCGTAGCGCGTGCTTTCTCTCCTTCTTGGGTACATGGGTGGCATAGATCATGTTTATCATCTTGATCTGAGGAGGGAACTGTATTCAGCCTTCATTGTTTAGCCTGCGAGGCTCTTAGTCGTCCTCGCCGCGGGCGCTTTTGCCTGAGTCCTCATCTGTGAGTTTGCCGGCCTATTTTATCACCCCCTATAGTTACGGTTGGTGTGATTATGAGGCTTTTACGAGGTGCCATGGATTTGGCATGGCCTGTCCAAGCTGGTGTCCAGCTTGGTTGGACCGTCTTGGTTATCTTTAGAGGGACTTTTCCGCGGTCCTGACTTTGGGTTGCGGAATCCGACATTTACTATCATGTCTTTGGCTTCACCGCCGTTATGATGATGCTTATTACTGTTACGTCGTGGCTTTCCGTTCTCGTCCCAAACTTCTGAGGTGCTGGGGTCTTCTGGTTTGGTGCATCTACGAGACAACCAACTATCTTCTCCTGCACAAAAGCAAGTCATCAGAGATGTGAGTGTGGACATCTTCCTTGGTTTATCCTAGCTGATCTGGCGTGCCAGCCATTCGTCCCTTATACCAAGTTTGAAGGCGGCTAAGGCTTCGGTGTCCGTACAATCGACAATCTGTTTTTTCTTGGTCAAAAACTGATTCCAGAATTGCCGAGCTGATTCTCCGGGCAGTTGCACCACGTGGCTTAGGACATTAGTGTCCGGAGCCGGACATAGGTGATTTGGAAATTGGCTCAGAAGGCTTCCTTGAGATCCTCCCAACATCCTATTGAGTTTTTGGGGAGGCTATTCAGCCAATGGCTGGCTGGTCCTTTGAGTTTTAATGGAAATACTTTTTGGTGTGGAGGTCGTCCCCTCGTGCCATATGTATGTGGAGAAGGAAGTCTTGGATCCACACCACTAGATCTATAGTTCCATCGCATTGTTCGATATTTACGGGTTTAAACCCTTCAGGGAACTAATGCTGCATCACCTTGTCTGTGAAGCACATTGGGTAAGCGGCGCCTCTTACATTGGCTACTTCTCAACGAAGGTCGTGTACTATTCGGGCCTATTGTTGTTCCCGAGCTCTGTCGTTTCAGTCTTGTCATGGAGAAACACGATCATCTATGGGGATGATGGCTCCTTCATGGTTCGGCACGGGGAGATCACGTTGCACAAAGAGTGAAGGCCATGAAGCAGCATGACGACGGTGACACTGGAGGTTTTTACCCAGGTTCGGGCCGCCATGAGGCATAAAACCCTACTCCCGCTTTAGTGGATTTGATGGGGGAACCCAAAGAACATGCGGCGCTCGTGCCTGGCAAGGCGGCCTCGGGAAGAGCAGCTACGCGCATACAAGTATGCAAGGTTTCGAATCCTTTTCTAGATAGCCTTGGGCCTCCTTTTATAGGTTAAGGGGTAACCACAGTGGCAAACTAGTCATTATTTGTTGATTTGATAACTAACAGTGCTATTATACCTAACTTTAGCAGTTAGGAAAAAGTGCATTAAATGCACTCCTATGTGTCATGCGAGGGGCTAACTCACACACATCTTCTACTTTTTCACCTTCTTATTTCGTCGTTCCACCATGGTGAGAGGGAGAGGGCGCGGCCGAGCTCCGCCGGCGGCCATGAGGGCTTATTCTCGGCACCAAACTTCTGCCTATGCTGGGGATGCATGGGCAGAGTCCTATGCTCACTGCAGAGCCGCTGGGCGTGGCCGTGTCGTCGAGGTGCGTGGGGCCGGGGAGGATGTTGTGTTCTGTGGCCGTTCCTCCTCCTGCTGCTCCAATTCAGTGGGAAGGCCATGTCGGAGACACAACGCCGGAGTTCCTTGTAAGGCTACATGGGCCTCCACGCAGCCGTATTCGGCTTCCTACCCCTTTCACTAGGGTAATGGAGGTAGACCTCCCACCAGGACTGAGGTTGCATTTGAGGGGTTGTTGCAATGGTAGCATGCAAGTGGATGTCGTGTAACCTGGACCTCATGTCATGCTTCTCCGGCGTGGCTGGAAAACATTCGCGCACGCCCACCACCTCGCAGAGGGCCACATCCTCAATTTCAAATTGATGGAAGCGGGCCTGCTCTCTAACAAGGTCTTCGGACGTTTGGGTGCTCGCTTAGGGTGCTGCGGAGAGCTCGACCGATGATGAAAGCTCCACCTCGAGCGGCAGCGATGAGGAGGACACCGGTGGGGTGGACGACGACAGCGAGTCTCCGCTCGTCAAGCATGAAGGCTATAACACGGACTCAAGATGAATGCAAATCGCACCGTCACCGTCAACTAGGCGGCGGCAACAGCATCATCTTCACCTGGGTCTTTTTACCCGGTAGGGTGATTTGCCGGGGAGTTGTGTGTGAATGCCTGTGCCTTCTCCAGCTCGGCCCGAGAGGCTTCCTCGTGGACTTCTGGCTTCGTATTCCCTGCCGGTGTTCCACCTGCCACGTTCCTATAGTCTTGGCGGTGGTCACCAGGGCATCATCTGGACGCTCCCTCCATCCACCACCTTCGTCCACACTCTCCCGATATTGTCAGGCTGTGTCCCGTGGTCCTTCATGGGGTTGGGCTGGGCTTCTATTCAGACGCTCCTTTTGCCTTCTTCACCTCCCTCTGTAGTTCCTACGAGAAGAGCGATAAGAAAGTCATTATGGGGCACTTATATTTTTTAAACTAAAACATGTAGGCATTTGCCAAAAATTAGTCTTAAACATGTAATCTCTGTCTTCTATATTTGTACTCCGTATGGTTCATACTTGTTTATCTGCGTATTAATGAAAAAGACATGTTTTCCAGGTACTTGTGCATGCATTATATCAGTGTAGAGGAGGAACTCCTCTACACTTTCAAGTAAACAAGGTCTTCCGGAAAGCTGTCGTGCCGGTCCCTTCCATCGTTGCCGCGAGGCTTGGCCTGGTTGGCTATGGAGTGAGGAAAGGAACCGGCCCCTCGCCAAACCTTCTTTTCCAAATGTCACTGCGACCGTCCTGACTAAAGTAACCCTCAAGTCGAAGGATGAGAGCACAAATGTTTCGAAGGCGACGAGGTTTTCCTTACTGTCAGCGTCCTGGGAACCAGGGTACCCAGACTTGCCTGTCTGAGGGCCGCGACGCGCTCCTACCATGGCCTGGTACGTCCCAGCTGATAGACCAGCTACCCAAGACCCTCGCGAGGGGGCTAGAACTCGCGAGGAGAACGACGTCCAGACCCCCTCAGGAGCGGCCTCAGCTAGGTTGCTCCGGAGGGGCGAAGAATCCAAGGCCAAGCCTGCCTCAGGATGAGGCAGTGACGCAAGCAGTGACGCACCGCGCCAGCGGGTGCCAGCACGCGCCAGCGGTGCAGTTGCCATTTTGGTGCAAAGGAGATAGCGCAGGCACAGGTTCCCGAGGAGCGGGACAAAGGTTTCCCCTTCGGTGCAACAAGGCCGAAGACCGGAAGGACGACATGGAGGATGTCACCACCGAGCCCACCAAAGTGTCATCGCCAGATCCCTTTGCAGGCGAAGGCTACTTTTGTCAGGGCAGGAACGTCCTTGTGTTCCCGCTCAAAATGGCCGGGGTGGGATTCCTTCCCGCCTAAATATTTCGGGGGAAGAGGACCCTGGCCGCCTATATAAGTAGCTAGGATCTCCACAATGGAGGGGATCAGATCCAGAAACTCTGCCCTCGCATAAGGAAGCAAGAACTCTTGCCTCCTGACCCTCCTGAGCTCAGGAACCAATATATTCATCCATATATAAGCCCTCCCGAGGCCAATCCACCAAAGCAGGAAGTAGGGTTTTACACCGCAAGGTGGCCTGAACCTGGGTAAACTCTTGTGTTCTTTACTTATTGTTCGCTTGAATCTCTTCACTGGACGAGGGCGAGACGCTAGGTAGACGTGAGTGGGAGAGATCTTCGTTCACGCCCCTGTGTTCAAACTTCTTGGGTTTGCGGAGCCCGTAATCCGACATTTGGCACGCCAGGTAGGGGGCATGTCGAGAGCTCGCCTCTTCGACGACCTCATCCTGCTCTTGTCGTCGACTTCGCTCCGCTGCCATGGTGGACACACGCCGAGCACGCGCCGACCGCCGTGCCGCGAACGTCGCTCAGACGGCGCCCGCGGGCAACGGTGCGCCGCTCCGCCCCAACTCGCCGGCCGCCAACGCCGCCACCGATCCGGCCATCCACGAGCAGTAGGACTCGTCGTTGCCGCTGTCCGTGCGACATGATGGCTGCACGGCGATGCCGTCACCCTTGCCAGCCGCGGCGTCATCCTCGCTGGTCTGTTGTGGGCCGGTCTACCAGCAGCCTGCGCTATTGATGGCACGGGAGCTCCTGCGCTACCGCCCGACGGATGACCTCTACGACGAGTGGCTCCCCTGCATCACCGAGCTTGTCAACGCCGCCGGGGAGGCACCTGCACCAACTCACTCCTCCTGTCCCCCGTCGCCCATGGCGGGGAACGAGGGCCACGGTGTACCGGCTCAACCTCCACTCTACGACGCCGGCCAGGAGGTCAGGCGCGAAGCTCCATGGCATGAGCCACCCCGTAGGGCCCATGCACGCGACGAAGAGAGTTGCCAGGTGATCCCGCATCCCCAGTGAGGATCTCGCGGGCCCCCTGTCCTGCAGCACCAAGAGCATGCACCACAGGAGGTGGTGGCGCCAGCGCCCCAAGAACCTGCACCGCAGGCGCAGGGGGCGCCTACAATCATGAGCTTGGCTGTGTGTCGCGCCTTAGCTCCCGAGCTATGGCACCTTGTCTGGATCGGCAAGTTCAAGCCAAATCTGCCTCCGCCCTATGATGGCACCACCGACCCCACGGAGTTCCTCCAACTCTATGAGCTGAGCATCGAGGCATCCAACGGCACCGAGCAGGTCATGGCGAACTAGTTCCCCATGCCTCTCAAGGATGGCGCATGCTCCTGGCTCCTGAACCTCCCCATGGGATCCATCTCCTCCTGGGGGGGAGCTTCGTGAGCGTTTCTTCGCCAACTTCCAGGGCACCCGCGACCGATCCCCGGCAGCCGCGGATCTGCGCCGTGTGAGGCAGCAACCGGGAGAGACCCTGCAAAAGTACATCCAATGCTTCAACACCATGCACCTTCGAATCCCCAGGGTCTCGGACAAGGCCATGATCTCGACATTCTCCGACGGCGTCCGCAACGTCAGGATGAGGGAGGAGCTCGCCATCCACGAGGACATGTGCACAACCCTCGAGATGTTCAAGCTCGCGGCAAAGTGCACTAGGGCGGAGGAAGGACGCCTCTCCCTCTAGGAGCTGCCTGAAGCGGAGGCTGATGACAAGAAGACCAAGGCCAAAGAAGCAAAGCGCAAGGGTCCCGCCGTGCTGGCTGTAGATCCAGAAGTGAAGCGTGGCTGTGGCTACAATGAACCCCCCCAGAGACAACCGTCCGTACTACGTCTTCCACAATGTCCACAACCACAACACCAACGACTGTCAGGAGCTCAGGGCGATGCGCGTCGGGCAGCGTCCTGAGCGCGACAACCGCGGCTACGGCCGCGGAGGAGGCCGTGGTGGAGGACAGTGGGACGGCAGGAACTCGCGTCAAGGGTGGCATGAGCAGCCTCGTGAAGACCACTAGCAGGAGCAGCCTCGTGACGGCCCTTGGCACGACCAGCCTCGTAAGGGTCGCCCTCAGGGGAAACGGAGGTCTGCCTCCGCTGCCACCACCGCCAAGAAGGAACGATGATGACCGCCAGGGAGATGGAGCAGGGGGCTTTCAGGTGCCGCGTGCGGTTGCATGCATATTGGGAGGAGCCCATGCCCCAGCTTCCCATCGCATATTCAAGCAGTTCGCTCGTGAGGTGAACGCGGCGCTTCCCAGGCCTGACGCTGCGCGCAACCTCAGGTGGACCAAGTAGGTCATCGCCTTCGACCCCAAGGACCAGCTCAAGTGCACTGCAGCCCCAGGCGCGCTCCCGATGCTCTGCACCCCGACCATCAGTAATGTCCTCGTGACCAAGACCCTCATCGATGGTGGAGCAGGGCTCAACGTCCTCTTCGTCCAGACCTTCGAGACGCTCTAGGTCCCCTACGACCAGCTCCACCCGACCAAGCCATTTTACGGAGTCACGGATGGCTCCACACTCCCGATGGGGCAGGTCCGCCTCCCCGTCACCTTTGGTGACCGCGGCAACTACCACACTGAGCTCATCGACTTCGACATCGCCAACATCCACCTCCCGTACAACGCCATCCTTGGGTATCCTGCCCTCGCCAAGTTCATGGCAGCAACTCATCACGGCTACAACGTCCTCAAGATGCCCGGGAGTGGCGGAGTCATCACGATGGCCTCCGACGAGAAGGAAGCGGTGTGTTCCCTGGAGCGTGCCTACCAGACCGCGGCGGTCGAGAGCTCCGACGAGGATGGAGCTGTCCTCGCCCTGCAGACCGCCTCCAAGAAGAAGAAGAACCTGCCCGCCAATGGACCTCAGGACGCAGGGGCTCCTGACGGTTCCGCCTCAGGACTCACGCCTGCCGACAAGGCGCCCTCCACCCTCGCATAGGGGGGCACGCCCGACGCCCCTCCCAGGATGGGCTCGGGGGCTCTCCTCTGGGGTGTCTCCAGCCTGACCAGTGTCTCGAGGGAGGTGTTCGGGCACCACCTGCAGGCGTGTCACAACGCGCGTTTTTTTGAGCCCAGCGTGAGTCGTGTAGCGCTGGGGGCTCAGGACTTCATCGACCAGGTTACCGAGGTACTTCAGTAGGCAAGGCTCATACTCGGTGGGCGTAACCACACGATGCCAAGCTCACCTACCCACAACCCAAGCGACTACTTCCACATTTGCATCGACATCGCGGGTCTCAACCGAGCCGCTTCTTTGGAGCCCTTCTGGCCGACGGCGGTCGGCCGGAGGAGGGCTCTCCCCCGCAGCTATGTGTGCACGCTCTTTGGCTTCCGCAACGCGACTGCCACGTTCCAGCGCCTCACACGGCAGGCTTTAGGGGCTCGGGAGGCTCAGTGGCAGGCGGTTCAGACAGAGCGAGAGCCGGACCCCCGCGACCACTAAGGGCCTCCGGAGTCCTTGGGCCGCAGGAGCCCGATGATCCTCAGGAGCAACCCGCACGGCTTGCGTCTTCAGCTACCCCAACTCTTCTACGACAAGTGTCATGTGACGTTTCAGGTATCCAATCGAGGGTGCCCCTCGGGCTGCATCATCCTCGAGCTGCTGGGGGCTATCCCCCCGCAGCTGTCTCTTTTTGAGCATGAATCAAGGCTAGTTGCTTCTTCCTATTTGCATTACCTATATGCTTGGCGTTCTCACCGCCACTAAGGTCATGAACCCTTGCGAGCCCACTCGCGACCGCCCCATGATTAAGGACTGGCACGGCGTCTGTGCTTGGGTCCGTCCCTACAGCGTCGCTAAACCCAAGGGCTGACCTCTATCTCGTGAGCCATTCCCGTGACGTCACCCCCCGTGGTCCTTGGTGCCTAGTTCTCGCATGGGCTAATCGTGGATGGGTAAGTAGGGGCCTGTGGCAGGTGCCTCGCTCACGCGGGAACCGCGCGCCGGTTGTTTTTCTTTTGGATTGTTGCATGAGAACACTGGACACGGTGTCTGTGCTCGGGTCCGTCCCTGCAGCGTCGATAAATCCAGCGGCTGAGCTCTATCTTACGGGCCGGTCCCGGTAACATCACCCCTGGGGTCATTGGTGCTGCGGCCTTCTCATGCGATGCTCTCTGGGATGCACTCGACGCAGGTCGACACAACACCTCTCTTTTCACATTTTACAGAAGAAGACTCAGGCGCATCCCGCCTCAGGGTAGGGTATCGTGAGTGATGCATAAGCTCACGAGAACTCCCTCAGAGTCGTTCAACTCGTCCTGAGGAGGGCCCATCTACACCTTGGCTGTCCTGCCGTGCAATCCACGTGTCAGCACGGGGTTGTACACGCCCCGGAGTCTCTCCCGGTGGGAGGCTCCCTCCCACGGTCCAATGGAAGTGCCATGCTCCGTGCTGGCAGAACCAACAGAGGAGCGGTTATGCCCACGAACCAGTGGAAGCACCAAGCTTTGCGCTGGCCGCTACGACCGAGGCGCGGTTATGCCCACACTCTGCGCAAGTGTGGTAGCTCTATGGTCCGCGTTAGTTATAAACAACTGAGGGCGTCCCCCAGTGGTCGCACCAACATCAGGGAGCTTTTCAGCTCACGACGCTCACAGCTTCTCCTTGGATGGGTGTCGCGAGGGGGGCTAGGCACGGGGGCTATGCTCAGGTCACGCCTGGCAGACGCCACCCTACCAGGTGCCTAGACACCTGGCTTTCTTGCGCCCCCATCCTAGGTGAAGGCTCGTGAGCAAGGTATGGTTCTCGTTCTCCCTGATGAGAGCCGTTCATACGTCAAGGGGGACCCTTGGGCATTGCGACCGAGGGCCTCACTAGCCACGTAGCCGCTCATTCCTTGAGTCTAGTTATGACGATAACCCCGGTCACCCGGAGGGCTTAATGGCGATCGAGGTATGCGCGGGGTTGGGCCCTGCTGACGCAAAACGCAAATGGGATCGCTTGAACGTCAAGGGGGACCCCTGGGCATCGCGACCCATGGGCATCACTAGCCACGTAGCCCCTCATTCCTTGAGTCTAGTTATTACGCTAACCCAGGTTACCCAGAGGGCTCAATGGCGATCGAGGTATGCGTGGGGTTGCGACCTGCCGACGCAGAGCACCTAAGCAAACATGAAAGGAAGCAAGCACGGAAATCATCAAGTTCAATCTAGTTATTACAATAATACCAAGTCCTTCAAATTCAAACGAGTTCTTACGCCTCCCCGAGGCACTTGCATCTCTCTCATCTGGACAGGTCAGGCATCACCAAGCGCGTCATCACTAGTCTCCGCCTCTTTGGCTACGGTAGCAGCGGCCTGGAGGAATGCCTCCACCAGTTCCGTGACCTTCACCTCCAGGGCCTTAGCAGCCACGCCCTCTATGCTCGCGGTCACGAGCTCGGATAGCGAGGCCAGGTCAAGAGCGGTATTAAGGAGACTTTGGTGGCCGCACACCTGCGTCAGGGCCAAGGTAGGAGCGTGTGGCTTTCGACGTTTGCTAACTGGCCAATTGCGGCCGCAACCTCGCGCTGGGACTTCACAAGCACGACAAGGAGACCGGCAGGGCCACACTCCGGGGTGGCCAATGGCTTCTCGAACCATTCCCCATAAGCAGCCCGCAGCGCCGTACGGGCCTCGAGCTCGAAGGCGGCGAGGGCCTCGCAACTCACCGCTGCCGAGGCTGCAAGGGCGTCTTCCTTCTCGCGCGTAGCTTGTGTCGCCTTGGCCTGCTCGGCCTCGTCCTTCAGCTTCTCTAGGCTCGCGCGATCAATGAGCTACTCCTGCTGCAGCCGGGATGTCTCAGCCTTCTGCGCCTTGAGCTCCTTCTCCAACCTCTCGAGCTCCAGGGCGCGCCTGGCGCCTTCCGTGTGAAGGGTCTCCAGCTCGCCCTCCGCCTTGTGACAACGCTTCTCGGAGGACGCCGCGTCGGCCTGCGCGATGTCGCGTGCTCACATGGCTGCCGCGGCCTGCTCTTGACCCTTGGAGTTGACCACTGAGGTCTGGCTCCACGAGGCCCACGTAGACTCATCTGCCAGGAGCCACCCAGAGATCAGCCCCATGCGTCCTTCCATCGCGCAGCCATCACCACCCTGTAGTTCGGCACGAAGCCGACCCAACGCAGCGGAGGCGGTCTCCAAGGTCTCAGGGCCAAGTTGCGTCGGCTGGCGGATGGATGCCATCGAGACCTGTTGCTCGACCAAGGGCTCGGGGGCTCCGGCTCCCCTTGCTGGGGCAGCCGGAGCGGGAACCGTTGCGGCCGCGCAAACAACAACGACGCCCTCAGGCAACGCCGCCGCCGCGTGCTCGGTGGCCCGACTGGCCGAGGCGCACAAAGCTGTGGCACCCTTCTCCGTGGCCACAGCAGCGGCAGGAGGAGCGGGGCACCGCGACGTGACCTCCCCCTTCACCTTCTTCATCACGCCACCCAAGCTGCTGCGCCAAGAGAAGTACTTCAGGAACACAACGACTGAGGGATAACAGGAGATTGCACACTTACTCATCGGAGGTGAGGCGCGCCCTCCTCTTCATCAGCAGGTCGGCCGCAGCCGCTGGCGCTATGGGCGAGCCGGCAGTCCGGATCTTGGCAAGGCATGAGGCCACGGACTTGGGCGCAGCCGTAGCCGCCAGTTTTGCTGGCGTGGCGCTCCTCGAATGGGTCGCCGCATTGCTTCCTCCGAACTCAGCGCGTCCGGATCGACGCGGAGTGGTCGCCTGCGGCCGTTCGGCAACACCTGCGCCCGATGCCACTTCTTCAGCGGACACCTCGGAGGAGACCCCCTCGTCAACCCGGTCCTCATCGCCCAGGGTCTCCTCTGAGTACTCCCCGTCACTCCCATCGTTGGCACCAGAAGACACATCAACCGTGGGTGGAGCAGCCACGGGCACCCCAAAACTTGGCACGGCTTTCTACAGCTCGGCCTTGTCAGGACGGCTGTATAGAGGCAGGTGGGCTCTCGAGAGGTCCTCAGGAACCATTCCAAGGAGAGTGACTGAGGCAAGGTCCAGGTCGGCCTCGGCCAGCGTCCCTGAGTGCAGCCGGAGCCAGTCGTCATTCCCCATCAGCTCCAACATGGGGCGCAAGTGTGCCTGCAGTGGCGCCAGACGTTGCCTCAGTAACTCCTTCACGATCTGGGTACTTTCAAGCCTCGAGCCCAGGTCGGCTTCGATCCTTGACAGGACATGCTCGGCAAGGGGGTCGGTGAGCTTCGCGTAGCTCCAGCTGGCGCGTTTCGCCGAACGGGCGGTAGGCAGCGCCAGCAGTGGATGGACGCGCTGGGCATCGAGATAGACCCACCTCTTTCGGTGGGAGTCTATCTTGTTCCCGGCAGTCATCAGCCGGCAGCCCTGGCGCTGGAATACGAAGGAGACACAGCCCGGGCCTGGACCCTCATCGTACCGCCGCATGGAGAAGAAGTGGCGGAAGAGGGCGACACTAGGCTTCACCCCCACATGCGCCTTGCAATTAAAGGCAAAGAGCGACATGACAAAGATGGAGCGAGGCTGGATGTGGAGAGCGTGCACCTGGTAATGGTCCAGGATGGCGGAGAAGAACTCCGAGAAGGGCAGCATGAGCCCGACGGAGATGCTGTGGAGGAAGAAGTGTCGGCGTCCTAGGAACCAGGGTACCCAGACTTGCCTGTCCGCGGGCCGCAACGCGCTCCTGCCACGGCCTGGTACGGCCCAGCTGATCGACCAGCTGCTCAAGACCCTCATGAGGGGGCTGGACCTCGGCAGGAGAACAACGTCAATACCTCCTCCGGAGCGGCCTCGGCTAGGTTCCTTCGGAGGGGCGGAGAATCCAAGGCTAAGCCTGCCTTAGGAGGAGGCAGTGACGCAAGCAGTGACGCACCGCGCGTGTGGGGACGCCGACTCATAAGTCGCGATCACCGAATGCACGTGTACAGTGATCCCAGAGATCAATGCTCACTGAACACACAGAAGCTGAATACCAAGAGTCTTACATCCATACATACCGTATTACACAAATAGACCATAATGGTCAAGTCTTGAGTATATCATTGCAGCGGAAATCTTCAATAACAACTTGGACCCATGCCATCTGCCTTAACCCTACAGGCATTCTGACTGGGAAGCGTCCTAGCTCGCATGCTCGTCACCAACAGTCTTCATCATAACCTGTTCTCTCATGCCTGGCAAATAAAATAACCAGTGGCAAGCCAATGAGTACATTGAATGTACTCGCAAGCAACCCAAGTGTGATGACAGAATAATTATGCAAGGCTCTACTGCTAAGTTGGCGGTTTTATGGAAAGCTAGTTTTTCATATGCAAGTATGATCAACATAACATGGACATGCATGTGTCTGCAACAAGTATCAGGAGGTCACAGACATTATTATCGAGAAAGACTTGTAATCAACTCATGCTCAAGCTCATTGTGACTTTCTCACAATCACATCAACCATACCATCATACCGTGTTGTTTTCCAGAAACTTATGGACATAGTCTAAGTAGCACCACCCAACTGTCCTTGATCACGGACACGGCTATTCGAATAGTTTGACACTCTGCAGAGGTTGCACACTTTACCCACAAGATCCGGGGAACTTCCGTGTCATCCACGACCCGCGGTACCTCAAGTACCCGGGGTAAGGACCCGATCACTATCTTTCCCTAGACGACACTAACATAGAGTCCACTCGATTGGTAGTAACCCCCGTGCCAATCATTTCACATCTTAATAATTGTGGAGACTCGCTCCCATATTCATCACGTACCACAAGCACGGGGTACCAACGGTGTGTCCGGTGCCCTGAAAAGACAGTCATGGCCGCCTATCCAAGCACGACCCCGTCCCGAGAGTGACCTCATGTCACCCCCGTCACTAGTAATGTGGGCACCATGCTAGTTTCGACCTAGGTAATCAATAATGCCCTTTCCCATATAAGGGTAGAGTGGTTGCGCGTGTTTGGTTGGGACGGTAGTCACACATAAATCTAATCCATCTCTGTAAACAACACTTTCGTCAAGCCTCGGCATACTACTTCTTCACCAAGTAGTGCCCTAGTTCCTCATCAACTTCCAGGGGCTTTAATGGCACCCACTGGGTTATCTGCAAGTATGTCAAACCACACTTGTTTCACTCAATGCATAACCCTGACCCATTTGCGTAGCCAACTACTATAGCATACATCTATCTACTCCCACCCACATAACCCTCATAGGAAGGTAGGGTCATGTTTGATGCAAGTTTCAATAGTAAGCAATAAGGGCAGCAGCCAAAGTGGTCTCCACCTCAACATGATTCCGATGCATTGATAATAAGGTGCTATGAGTCATGCATAAAAAGGTTTCTTGAACATGGTCAGAGGGCTGCTTGCCTTGTTCTCCCGAGTCTTCAAACCTTCTGGTCCATCTCCGAGTACTTCGTTTATTTCGTCAACTAACGATGGAAATAATCATAATAAGCAACACAATCAAAGCAAAAATAAAAGTGCTCTAAAAATAGGAGTTGGACTTTTCTAGGATACCTCTGGTCATATGAAAAATAACCAAGGTGGTTTCATAGGTATTGGATCAATGAATAGCTTGGATCATTTCAATGTGATGGAACCAAGGGGTTTATGGATTTGAAAGAAGTATACAGAAATATTTTCTTGAATGATGAGCAAAGGCACCCATCAACAAGTCATGATTTTAGAAGCATCTAGGAGTTGGTTTCAATGGATTTGGAATTCAAATGATTTTCCTAGGATTTTGCAAAGCTGATAAATATGAAGAAATGGCTCAATATTTGGTGGGGTACAGAAAGTATTAATAAAAATGTTCCAAAACTAAGTTTGGATATGATAAGCATCTAGGAGTTTGAATCACTGCATTTGGATCAAAATTGAGCTCTCTGTGATTTTCTAAAGTTCATCACAGAAAATGAAATATTGGCATTTGATAAATATTTGTAAAAGAAATGTCTCTGGAATAATGTGCATGTTGCACCATGTGATAGAGCATTATTTATGGAGCCATAAGAAATTTGAATCATCAAGTTTGGAGTTCAAATGAATTTATTAAGCATTTATGAAGTTGTCTGGAAAAGAAAGAAAAAGAAAAAGGAATAAGGGTTTACCCTCCACTGCGCTCAGGGTGGTGGATAGCTCGCGGGCCGGCCCAGCGGCTCGGCCGCACATGCGCAGGGGGCCACGCCGGAGGCGGCTTTCGGGGATGCGCTTTCGCGCGGGGGAGGCGGGCTACACCGTAGCCGCCTCCACTTAAACGGGTGGGCCTGCCTCCGGGGTCGCTGACCTGCGGGCCCTTCCCGCAGGGTCATCGCCTTCCTCCCGCGCCCGCGACGGGGGGGCTGGATGCCACGGCTGCGCGCCGGCCGGTGCTTGCCCACGGCGGTATGGGCCATCCCCGGCCAAGATCCGTGCACCGGAGGGGCCGCCGGGGAGCAGGCTACCAGGGAAGGCACTCGGGGACGGCGGGGGACGGCCGAGGCGCATCCTACACTGGCCGTGGCGGAGGGCCTCGTCGGGCGGTGGTGGTAGGGGGCACCACGGGGCACGGGAAGAGGTGGCGAGGGGACGGAGAGCTCCGCAACCCAGTGGCCGTTCTCCTCCTGGCGGCCAACAGAGAAGAGGGAGGCCACAGGGAGCAAATTTGGGAGGAGGCCGTCGGCGACTCGTTGGCCATGGAGGGGCAAAGAGGCCACGGGAGGAGGAGTGGGATGGCTTGGGAGACACACGAGAGAGGGATAGTGCTAAAGGAGGTGCAAGGGGGGCTCGGGGTGCCCTATAAGTAGGTGGGCGCCGGTCCACCGAGGCGCCGTGCGCCGGCGAGCCTGTTGCCGTCGCCACGGGTCAAGTGAGCTTGCCGCAGCATGTCTGGGGTTCTTGTGGGATTGGTCCAGGCCTAAAGAAAGAGAGAGGGGGAGCAGGGAGGTGCCAGAGCGTCGCGCGTGCGAGCTTGCTCACTGGAGCGCTCGGGCGGCCATGGCGCGCGTGCGAGCAGGGGTGAGAGAGGAGGAGAGAGGAGGGGGCCGACCGCCCAGCGTGTTGCGGACGCCGAGGCAGCCTCGGGGGAGACGAGGGGGAGGCCCAAGGCTGTCGGACGCTCCTGATTGGAGGTGGCTACAGTGCGCCAGGGCACTGTAGCGTGCTCCAGAGCGCGAACCCTGCATGCCATGGCATGAACAAGGTGTCATTGGAGTGTCCCCTCATGTCCAGCAGTGCTAGGGGTTAGTAAACAAAGGTGTGAAGGTCTTGGATGCCCTGGGGAGCCACTGGAATGAGGAGGGAGGTGAAGAAGAAGGAGTTTACTGCTGTCCAGCAGTGTGAATTGGGGTTTTACCCCCTCCAAAGATTGAGCTGAGGCCATAGAGAAGTTACTGGGTGTAGAAGATGATCAGGAGAAGCTGTGGTAGGAATTTGAGGTAAAGGGAAAAAGTAAAAGGGGTCGAAACAATGGTTTTGGTAAATTGGCAGAAGGTGTTTGATCAGTGTTTGGTCAAGCAAATGATCCCCACTTGCCATGACACTTAACAGGATCAAATGTCACATATAATTAGGGCCTTTCACCAAATTTGAGCTCATTTGGAAGAGTTGCCAATGTAACTTTGGTGAACCCTAGAAATCAACAGAAATGGTTTCACCTTGTTTGAGTTGAGCTATTCATCTCCCCTTGATGCATCACTTGGTGTAGCATCATCATTTGGGGTACTGATCATGCCCACAAAGATTGAAGCCCCAGGGAAAAATTTGGTAATGTAAAGTAATTCAAGTTTGAATTTGAACAGAAATGGTTTTGGGGCACTTAGACCAAGTTATGCTTCTGAAAAACTTGTGCCATTTGGCATAGATGTATAATTACATCATTTTAGCATGTTCACCAAGTTTGAGAGCATTTGGACAAGTTTGGCAATGTAGAGTTGCTCAAACTTCAAATATGGACATAATGGTTTTGAGGGGATTAGAGGATGTTCCCTTAATCTTCAAGGCATGAGGCTTTGCAAGATCATCAAATATGTCATATTTGACATGATAGAATTTCCCTGGAATTTTTGGAGAATAATTCCTTTGTAAATATTTCAAAAGCTTGAAATATCCAGAAAGGGTTTTGGAAGGATTTGCCCAATACTTTTAACATGACCATGTGTTGAAACTCTTATATATGGACACTATATGTCCTATGAGTTTCCTTGAATTTTGGCAAATTTTTTTGAAATGATTAAATAATTTTTCCCTATTAAAGACCATTTCTGGCCTTAAGAAAAAGCTTTTAAATAAAATATAAAAATAACTTTTAAAATTATAATTTTGTGGTTTCTGGGAGTCCTATACCTAATAGGATTCAAATATACTTTTTGAAAGATTTTTCACACCCTAAATAAGGTACTTGTAGTGCAAACCTTAATTCAGGGGTTTTTGGAAAACTAATTTTTAGAAAATACTATTTGGCCAAAATATTTTTATAAGAAAATTCTATACTGGTCTATACACATGGCATGATCATTGGGAAAAGGTTTTGGATCAAGGAGATGAAGTATAAGAGTTGGAGGATTTATTTGATTTTTAGAGCACTAGCAAACAACAGACAAAAGTCAAATCAAGCAAAGTCAGAAACACTCAAAAGTTTTTGCAAATCCACATTTTTAACATGATAATTAGCTTAAGCAAAGTGGCATGAAAATCAGGGTGTGACAGACCTACCCCCCTTACAAGAATCTCGTCCCCGAGATTCCCAGACTAGGCGTGGAAAAGAAATACGGAGTGTTGGATACGGGGTAGTCTTCACTTCTTCTTGTTGGTTCTGCTTACGGGTGGTGCTCCACTGGACCTTAAAGTACTAGATGGTACGGCTTCGCGTCCGTTGTTCTGCTTCGTCCAGAATGCGGATGGGCTTCTCGCGGTAGGTCGAATCAGGCTGCAGATCAATGGCTTGGTGATCAACATCCTTGCAGAGATTAGGCTTGTCCGGAACTTGGAGACATTTCCGGAGTTGTGAAACATGGAATACATTGCGCTCATCGGATAGCTCGGGTGGTAGTTCCAACTGGTAAGCCACTTCTCCTCATCGTGCAGTGATCTCAAAGGGTCCAATGAACCTTGGTGCGAGCTTCCCCTTGATGTGGAAACGCTTGGTTCCCTTCAGAGGAGTTACCCGCAGGTACACACGGTCCCCGACCTGGAAACTCATGTCCCGACGGTGAGTGTCAGCATAGCTCTTTTGCCCTGACTTGGCCGCCTTCAAACGCTCTCTGACTAGTTGGACTTGCTCTTCTGCTGCGCGGAGAATATCCAATCCAAAGACTAGCCCTTCTCCAGTCTCTGACCAGTTGAGGGGTGTGCGACATCTGCGTCCGTACAACACCTCAAATGGTGCCATCTGAAGGCTCGACTGGTAACTGTGGTTATAGGAGAACTCGGCAAAAGGGAGACAATCCTCCCACTTGGCTCCATATGCCAAGACACATGCTCGGAGCATGTCTTCGAGAATCTGATTGACTCGTTCTGTCTGACCTCCGGTCTGTGGGTGGAAAGCCGTGCTGAAAGATAACTTGGTTCCCAAGGCTTCTTGGAACTTCTTCCAGAACCTTGAGGTGAACTGGGTTCCTCGATCTGACACAATCTCCTTGGGAACGCCGTGAAGACTTACGATTCGGTCGATGTAGAGAGCTGCCAGCCGGTTGCCATCATAAGTGGTCTTGACAGGAATGAAATGGACCACCTTGGTCAAATGATCGACTATGACCCAAATAGAGTCATGTCTTCTATCCGACCTTGGTAATCCAGTGACGAAGTCCATTCCGACTTTATCCCACTTCCACTCAGGAACCTTGAGTGGTTGAAGCAATCCAGCGGGTCGCTGATGTTCAGCCTTAACCCTTTGGCACACATCACACTTTGCAACATAGGTTGCAATCTCTCTTTTCATCCTGTGCCACCAGAATCGTGCCTTCAAGTCTTGATACACCTTGGTGTGAGCGTTCCTTCGACACGGAAATGCTCGGTTCCTTTGAGAGGAGTGGTTTGTAGATACGCCCGGTCTTCGACGCGGAAGTTTACTTCTTGATGACGGTGGTCGGTGTAGATCTTCCTTCTTGACAGGGCGGTCTTCAAATGTCTTCTATCCAGCTGTCCGTCTCTTCTTTGTCTTCGGGCAGACAAGTAGGCCATCAAATAATGATGTTACCCAACTTGTCCAATTATTCTATGAGGTCTAAGGGGGTACGCAAGGTAAGCTGGGGTATTGGTGGTTGTCTCCGCTGAGTAATTGCAGAGGCCTTCCCGACTTAGAGCCAAGGCCCGTGGTCGGAATCTGACCAGGTTGTGGCTTGGTGGGGCTTAAGGGTTTCAAGGATTCTAGTGAGTGAGTGAACGTTTATCATCTTATCCTTAAGCACAGTTTCTGAGATGCCAATAGCTCTATCTAGTACTCCGAACGAAAAAGCATAGACCAGCTTCAATCACCACTCATGCCATACATGTCCTCATGACTATCAAGAGACGGTCTAACAAAATTATACTTGTCTACGATCCCCAAATCCATATGTATGTCTACCCCTAAAATCCATGGGTAGGTCACACATGCTGCTAAGCTTAAATTAAACTCCACAATCCAAGCACTCAACCTATTCTTGCAAGGCTCATAACAATGCACCTCTATTCTAAGGAAACACGTCATATGCCACTCCAAGATTTTGTTTCCTTTCTATAGATCAACTCCAATAGCCCGGTACTTTCCATCAATCATCACATAATCCAACCATTCTACAAATCCGATGTCTACGGTATTCCACAAGATCTCAAGTCCCTATAACACCCAAATACTTGGAAGAACTGTGCATTACGATAGTATGTCCACCAAATTCTCATCATCCGGGTCAAGTAAACTCCAAGATCACGATTATATAGATCCCTAAATCAACTCCGACAAATAATCCAATCTCCTAGTTTATTATCCACCGAGAAGCATGGTATCACGATCAGGATCATCGGTCCAAATCCAATTTACTCCGAACCATGCAGACATATCCAGCATTAATACCAACCAGAATCACCTACATAAATCCAAATCATATGTCCAACGGGTACTCCTACCTGCTTCCCCAAAGTCATAATCCCACCAACATAAAAACCTCACAATCCACCAAGGTCTCAGATAGTTCCTCAAAGTCACTGATATAAATCCACCAAGTCATCTGTCCAATATCCTCGAACTGGTCTATCTATGGCATCGTCAGTTCTTGTGCTATATTAGGATGAGAATGTGCTCACTCACTATGTCCACTAGCTCCTTTACGAACCCAGTGTTGTGCAAGGTTATAAAGGTTTAACTGGTTCTCTCGGTTAACTATGGGTTAGGCACATGGTTAAGGATTCGAGCTGGAGTGTCTCGTGAAGTCTCAAAGGGTCTAGGAAGAGGGTTACTGGTCTGGAGGGTTAAACATAATTCTACGGGGTTGCAATAGATCGTGGAGGTTGTAGCAGAAGTCTTCAGTGCCAGTTGGCTGCCGAGGTAGAATCCTTGGTGCATCTTGTCTTGCGGGTCTTCAGTTGGGGAGAGAGAGAATAGAGGGAAGAAGCAGCGTAGAGGAGGGAAATGCTAAAAGGGGGTTCTATAGTGCAGGTGCAACAAACAGGTGCAAAAAGGCCGAAACAAAAGAAACAAGGCAAGGAAGGTGATATAGCCATGCACTTGTTGCCTGGGGCAAAAGTGCGACTTATATCAAAACACAAACAAATAAAAGCAAGCAACTCACAATCATGATTCTATTCGAACCATCATACGGACTCGACTGCGCATAGGGGGTACACGACTCATCCTACCCTAGGGGTTCTCGGACTCAGTGTCGTGACTTGTGCCTCATGCAGTCTTCTGAATTTGCTCAGGTGTTGCTATGTCCCTTGTAGTTGCTTGATGAATGATCCGGGTTGAGCCTGAAGAATCTTCAACAACTTCTCGCCTGATGAGGTGAGGAGGTGAAGGTGCCTCCTTGTAGCTGGTGTTGACTTGGTCTTCTCTTGTCTCTTTAATCATGACGATCCCTTGTGCCTTCTAGTGCGTCGAGGGTACCAGGTAGGCAATCCATATGCAATGACAATAACAAGGCATAATAGAGGTCCAACATGTCGGTTTCGGTGATGAAAACATCGACACCAAGAGCGGGGGACGAAGAGAACCGTTTTCCTGCTCACTATAGTGAGGCGGACCTAATGGCGAGGTTCTCATCCACCGGTGGTTGCCGATACAACAACGGTAGTGACAGGATTACTCTATTAGCGATGCATATCATGATTTTGCATAACCTGTACCCTGGTCATCATAGGCCAAAGTTGCACCATCTTGGGGGCTCTTGTCAAGGGTGTCCCCCATCTTCTGGGTCTTCATGTCCTCACTCATCGAGGATGTAGTTTCTGTTGGTACCGTCTTGTCGTGGTGTCGTCAATCTTGCGTTCAGAAGAGGTGGGTGAGTGTTTGGCAAGGTGCACTCCACGAAGATTACAGAAAATCCAGTGGTCAGGGGCATAAGGGTTCTAGCGACCAAGGTTTTGAAGGGGAAGAGATCAAGTATAGCCTAGTTTTCGAAAAACTGAGAGGGGAAGAGAAGTATAGGCAGTTTTGAAAACTAGTAATAGTTTTGAAAATAGTTTTACCCTAACTAACGACCACGCTAACTAAGGCTTCCTACAGTGAGGATGGCTCTGATACCAGCTCTGTGGGGACCCCGACTCATAAGTCGCGATCACCGAATGCACGTGTACAGTGATCCCAGAGATCAATGCTCACTGAACACAGAGAAGCTGAATAACAAGAGTCTTACATCCATACATACCGTATTACACAAATAGAACCATAATGGTCAAGTCTTGAGTATATCATTGCAGCGGAAATCTTCAATAACAACTTGGACCCATGCCATCTGCCTTAACCCTACAGGCATTCTGACTAGGAAGCGTCCTAGCTCGCATGCTCGTCACCAAGAGTCTTCATCATAACTTGTTCTCTCATGCCTGGCCAATAAAATAACCGGTGGCAAGCCAATGAGTACATTGAATTTACTCGCAAGCAACCCAAGTGTGATGATATATTAATTATGCAAGGCTCTACTGCTAAGTTGGCGGTTTTGCGGAAAGCTAGTTTTTCATATGCAAGTATGATCAACATAACATGGACATGCATGTGTCTGCAACAAGTATCAGGAGGTCACAGACATTATTATCGAGAAAGAGTTGTAATCAACTCATGCTCAATCTCATTGTGACTTTCTCACAATCACATCAACCATACCATCATACCGTGTTGTTTTCCAGAAACTTATGGACATAGTCTAAGTAGCACCACCCAACTGTCCTTGACCGCGGACACGGCTATTCGAATAGTTTGACACTCTGCAGAGGTTGCACACTTTACCCACAAGATCCGGGGAACTTCTGTGTCATCCACGACCCGCGGTACCTCAAGTACCCGGGGTAAGCACCCGATCACTATCTTTCCCTAGACGACACTAACATAGAGTCCACTCGATTGGTAGTAACCCCCGTGCCAATCATTTCACATCTTAATAATTGTGGAGACTCGCTCCCATATTCATCACGTACCACAAGCACGGGGTACCAACGGTGTGTCCGGTGCCCTGTAAAGACAGTCATGGCCGCCTATCCAAGCACGACCCCGTCCCGAGAGTGACCTCATGTCACCCCCGTCACTAGTAATGTGGGCACCATGCTAGTATCGACCTAGGTAATCAATAATGCCCTTTCCCATATAAGGGTAGAGTGGTTGCGCATGTTTGGTTGGGACGGTAGTCACACATAAATCTAATCCATCTCTGTAAACAACACTTTCGTCAAGCCTCGGTACACTACTTCTTCACCAAGTAGTGCCCTAGTTCCTCATCAACTTCCAGGGGCATTAATGGCACCCACTGGGTTATCTGCAAGTATGTCAAACCACACTTGTTTCACTCAATGCATAACCCTGACCCATTTGCGTAGCCAACTACTATAGCATACATCTATCTACTCCCACCCACATAACCCTCATAGGAAGGTAGGGTCATGTTTGATGCAAGTTTCAATAGTAAGCAATAAGGGCAGCAACCAAAGTGGTCTCCACCTCAACATGATTCCGATGCATTGATAATAAGGTGCTATGAGTCATGCATAAAAAGGTTTCTTGAACATGGTCAAAGGGCTGCTTGCCTTGTTCTCCCGAGTCTTCAAACCTTCTGGTCCATCTCCGAGTACTTTGTTTATTTCGTCAACTAACAACGGAAACAATCATAATAAGCAACACAATCAAAGCAAAAATAAAAGTGCTCTAAAAATAGGAGTTGGACTTTTCTAGGATACCTCTGGTCATATGAAAAATAACCAAGGTGGTTTCATAGGTATTGGATCAATGAATAGCTTGGATCATTTCAATGTGATGGAACCAAGGGGTTTATGGATTTGAAAGAAGTATACCGAAATATTTTCTTGAATGATGAGCAAAGGCACCCATCAACAAGTCATGATTTTAGAAGCATCTAGGAGTTGGTTTCAATGGATTTGGAATTCAAATGAATTTCCCAGGATTTTGCAAAGCAGATAAATATGAAGAAATGGCTCAATATTTGGTGGGGTACAGAAAGTATTAATAAAAATGTTCCAAAACTAAGTTTGGATATGACAAGCATCTAGGAATTTGAATCGCTGCTTTTGGATCAAAATTGAGCTCTCTGTGATTTTCTAAAGTTCATCACAGAAAATGAAATATTGGCATTTGAGAAATATTTGTGAAAGAAATGTCTCTGGAATAATGTGCATGTTGCACCATGTGATAGAGCATGATTTATGGAGCCATAGGAAATTTGAATCATCAAGTTTGGAGTTCAAATGAATTTATTAAGCATTTATGAAGTTGTCTGGAAAAGAAAGAAAAAGAAAAAGGAATAAGGGTTTACCCTCCACTGCGGTCAGGGCGGTGGATAGCTCGCGGGCTCGGCCGCACATGCGCAGGGGGCCACGCCGGAGGCGGCTTTCGGGGATGCGCTTTCGCGTGGGGGAGGCGGGCTACGCCGTAGCCGCCTCGACTTAAATGGGTGGGCCTGCCTCCGAGGTCGCTGACCCGCGGGCCCTTCCCGCAGGGTCATCCCCTTGCTCCCGCGCCCGCGACGGAGGGGCTGGATGCCACGGCTGCGCGCCGGCCGACGCTTGCCCACGGCGGTATGGGCCACCCCCGGCCAAGATCCGTGCACCGGAGGGGCCGCCGGGGAGCAGGCTACCAGGGAAGGCACTCGGGGACGGCGGGGGACGGCCGAGGCGCGTCCTACACTGGCCGTGGTGGAGGGCCTCATCGGGCGGTGGTGGTAGAGGCACCACGGGGCACGTGAAGAGGTGGCGAGGGGACGGGGAGCTCCGCAACCCAGTGGCCATTCTCCTCCTGGCGGCCAACAGAGAAGAGGGAGGCCACAGGGAGCAAATTTGGGAGGAGGCCGTCGGCGACTCGTCGGCCATGGAGGGGCAAAGAGGCCACGGGAGGAGGAGTGGGATGGCTTGGGAGACACACGGGAGAGGGATAGTGCTAAAGGAGGTGCAAGGGGGGCTCGGGGTGCCCTATAAGTAGGTGGGCGCCGGTCCACCGAGGCGCCGTGCGCCGGCGAGCCTGTTGCCGTCGCCACGGGTCAAGTGAGCTTGCCGCAGCGTGTCTGGGGTTCTTGTGGGATTGGTCCAGGCCTAAAGAAAGAGAGAGGGGGAGCAGGGAGGTGCCAGAGCGTCGCGCGTGCGAGCTTGCTCACTGGAGCGCTCGGGCGGCCATGGCGCGCGTGCGAGCAGGGGTGAGAGAGGAGGAGAGAGGAGGGGGCCGACCGCCCAGCGTGTTGCGGACGCTAAGGCAGCCTCGGGACACGAGGGGGAGGCCCAAGGCTGTCGGACGCTCCTGATTGGAGGTAGCTACAGTGCGCCAGGGCACTGTAGCATGCTCCAGAGCACGAACCCTGCATGCCATGGCATGAACAAGGTGTCATTGGCGTGTCCCCTCATGTCCAGCAGTGCTAGGGGTTAGTAAACAAAGGTGTGAAGGTCTTGGATGCCCTGGGGAGCCACTGGAATGAGGAGGGAGGTGAAGAAGAAGGAGTTTACTGCTGTCCAGCAGTGTGAATTGGGGTTTTACCCCCTCCAATGATTGAGCTGAGGCCATAGAGAAGTTACTGGGGGTAGAAGATGATCAGGAGAAGCTGTGGTAGGAATTTGAGGTAAAGGGAAAAAGTAAAAGGGGTCCAAACACTGGTTTTAGTAAATTGGCAGAAGGTGTTTGATCAGTGTTTGGTCAAGCAAATGATCCCCACTTGCCATGACACTTAACAGGATCAAATGTCACATATAATTAGGGCCTTTCACCAAATTTGAGCTCATTTGGAAAGAGTTGCCAATGTAACTTTGGTGAACCCTAGAAATCAACAGAAATGGTTTCACCTTGTTTGAGTTGAGCTATTCATCTCCCCTTGATGCACCACTTGGTGTAGCATCATCATTTGGGGTACTGATCATTCCCACAAAGATTGAAGCCCCAGGTAAAAAGTTGGTAATGTAAAGTTGTTCAAGTTTGAATTTGAACATAAATGGTTTTGGGGCACTTAGACCAAGTTATGCTTCTCAAAAACTTGTGCCATTTGGCATAGATGCATAATTACATCATTTTAGCATGTTCACTAAGTTTGAGAGCATTTGGACAAGTTTGGCAATGTAGAGTTGCTCAAACTTCAAATATGGACAGAATGGTTTTGAGGGGATTAGAGGATGTTCCCTTGATCTTCAAGGCATGAGGCTTTGCAAGATCATCAAATATGTCATATTTGACATGATAGAATTTCCCTCGAATTTTTGGAGAATAATTCCTTTGTAAATATTTCAAAAGCTTGAAATATCCAGAATTTTTTTTGGAAGGATTTGCCCAATATTTGGAACATGACCATGTGTTGAAACTCTTATATATGGACAATATATGTCCTATGAGTTTCCCTGAATTTTGGCAAATATTTTTGAAATGATTAAATAATTTTTCCCTATTAAAGACCATTTCTGGCCTTAAGAAAAAGCTTTTAAATAAAATATAAAAATAACTTTTAAAATTATAATTTTGTGGTTTCTGGGAGTCCTATACCTAATAGGATTCAAATATACTTTTTGAAAGATTTTTCACACCCTAAATAAGGTACTTGTAGTGCAAACCTTAATTCAGGGGTTTTTGGAAAACTAATTTTTAGAAAATACTATTTGGCCAAAATATTTTTATAAGAAAATTCTATACTGGTCTATACACATGGCATGATCATTGGGAAAAGGTTTTGGATCAAGGAGATGAAGTATAAGAGTTGGAGGATTTATTTGATTTTTAGAGCACTAGCAAACAGCAGACAAAAGTCAAATCAAGCAAAGTCAGAAACACTCAAAAGTTTTTGCAAATCCACATTTTAAACATGATAATTAGCTTAATTAAAGTGGCATGAAAATCAGGGTGTGACAGCGCGAGTGGGTGCCAGCACGTGCCAGCGGCGTAGTTGCCATTTTGGTGCAAGGGGGACAGTGCAGGCGCAAGTTCGCGAGGAGCGGGACAAAGGTTTCCCCATTGGTGCAACAAGACCGAAGACCGCAAGGACGACAGGGAGGATGTCACCACCAAGCCCACCACCGCGTCATCGCTGGATCCCTTTGCAGGCGAAGACTACTTTTGTCAGAGCAGGAACGTCCTTGTGTTCCCGCTCAAAATGGCCGTTGTGGGATTCCTTCCCGCCTAAACATTTCGGGGGAAGAGGACCCTAGCCACCTATATAAGTAGCTAGGATCTCCACTATGGAGGGGATCAGATCCAGAAACTCTGCCCTCGCACAAGGAGCAAGAACCCTTGCCTCCTGACCCTCCTGAGCTCAGGAACCACAGTACTCATCCATATTCAAGACCTCCCGAGGCCAATCCACCAAAGCAGGAAGTAGGGTTTTACACCACAAGGTGGCCTGAACCTGGGTAAATTCTTGTGTGCTTTACTTGTTGTTCACTTGAATCTCTTCACAGGACGAGGGCGAGACGCTAGGTAGACGCGAGTGGGAGAGATCTTCGTTCATGCCCCTGTGTTCAAACTTCTTGGGTTTGCGGAGCCCATAATCCGACATTTGGCGTGCCAGGTAGGGGGCGTGTCGAAATCTCGCCTCTCCGACGACCTCGCCTCCCCTCTCCAGCTCTGCGCCGCCACGATGACCGCGGCCCGCCGCACCAGCATGGAGGCTGGCACTGTCCCCGTCGCCCCAGCGGCATCGGCGGACTGTGCCACCTACAGGCGCTCCGCCTCCTTCCTCGACGACGTTCTTGCTGGCCGGGCCACCGGAGAGCGGCCTGCTCCGCCACTCCCCGCTTCATGTGGCCACACCGGCGACGCTCTTGGTGGCACGACGGCTGCCCCGGCACCAGCCACCCATGGGAGAGCTCGGCACTCGAGCAGCCTGCGGCGGTGGGCTGCGGAGCGTTGCCAGCTAGGAGCTGCCCTGCCGCGGGGTTGCCTGCATCCTTGGGGGATCCCAAGCGCCGACGCCGGCCCGACACTCCAAGTCGCACTTTCGGCAGGTTGGGCCGCCACACAGTCGCAAGAGTCCTCGCGGGCAGAGAGCGCGCAGGGGCACGTCATCACCTTCGCCCCTAGTAACCTCACCACAGAAGCAGCATGCACGAGCGTTCTCCCCATGGTATGCACACCCACCATCTGCGGGGTGGCCGTCACGAGGACCCTCATCGATGGAGGCGGTGGGCTCAACATCCTCTCCCCCGAGGCCTTCGGTCATTTGGCCGTGTCCTACAGGAAGCTCCTCCCCACCAAGCCCTCCTCAAGGGTCGTAGGCTCGGCCGTCCCGCTCGGCCAGATCCGCCTCTTGGTCACCTTCGGCACACCCGCTAACTACCGTACTAAGCTCATTGACTTCGACATTGCGCCCATCCACCTGCCCTACAACGCCGTTCTCGACTTCCCAGCCTTGGCGAAATTCATGGCGGCGACTCACCCGGGCTACAACACCGTCAAGATCCCCGGGAGCAACGGCGTCATCACCATCAAAGGGGACCCCAAGGCCGCCCTTCAGGTCCTCGGGCGCGCTTACTGGGCTGCTGCCTGGTTAGCTTCCTCAGGGCTAACAAGGATGTGTTCGCTTGGAAAGCCGCTGACTTGGTCGAGGTGCCTAGGTACGTCGTCGAGCATCACCTCACGGTGTGCCCCAACGCGTGCCCTATCAAGCAAAAAGCACGCAGACAAGCCCCGGAGAAGCAAGCCTTCATCATTCAAGAGGTTCGGAAGCTAGAGGAAGCAGGCGTCGTACCGGAGGTACGACACCCGGAGTGGCTGGCCAACCCCGTCATAGTTTCGAAGAAAGGAGGCAAGGAGCGCATATGCGTCGACTTCACGAGCCTCAACAAGTTCTGCCCTCAGGACCCATTCCCTATCCCATGCATCGACCAGATCGTGGATTCGATGGCTGAATGCGACCTTCTCTGCTTCCTCGATGCCTTCTCGGGTTACCACCAAATCAAGATGGCAGTGGAGGATGTGGAGAAAATGGCGTTCCTGACCCCATGCGGGGTCTACTGCTACACCTGCATGCCTTTCAGGCTGAGGAACACAGGCACCACCTTCCAGCGCGTGATGCTCTCGGCCCTCAGCTCGGAAGGAACGCGGAGGCCTACGTCGACGACATCATGTTCAAGACCAGATAAGCCAGGTCTCTCGTCCAGGACCTAGAAGAAACATTTGCCAACCTGCGCAAGGTGAAGCTGTGCCTCAATCCGGAGAAATGCGTGTTTGGTGTACCCTCCGGCAAGCTGCTAGGGTTCCTGGTTTCGCAATGGGGCATTTAAGCTAATCCGGAGAAGATCAAGGCCATCGAAAGAATGAAGCCGCCCACAAACCTGAAGGAGATGCAGAAACTTGTGGGATGCGTAACGTCCCTGGCACGCTTCCTCTCTAAGCTCGGTGAACACGCCCTCCCGTTCTTCAAGCTCATGAAGAAGAAGGGGGCCTTTGAGTGGACTCCGGAGGCCGATGCCGCCTTCCGGGGTCTCAAGGAATACCTCACCAGCACGCTGATTATGGTAGCACCACGACCCCCGGAACCCATGACTCTCTACCTCGCCGCGACGCCTCACTCCGCAAGTACAGCGCTAGTGGTGGAGCTGAGAGGCCACCAGACAATTCGGCATCTTCAAGACCCTCGTCACCCCCTCATGTAGTTCCGGAGGTAGATTCAACCACGGTTACTTGCGGCCCCGCCATCCAGCAAGAGGCACCCAAGATTCCCGAAGTGCCTGAGGATCCTACTGCGCCGACCCTCGTGGAGCACCCAGTGTTCTTCGTCAACACCGTACTGCACGACGCGCGCTTGCGCTACCCGATGCCTCAAAAGCTACTCCTGGCGCTCCTTGTCGCCTCCAGGAAGCTGCGCCATTACTTCCAGGGCCACCCTATCAAGGTTGTCTCATCATACCCTCTCGAGAAAGTACTCCGGGGCCCGATCGTCGTCTGGAGGGTCGCCGAGTGGAACATCGAGCTCCAAGCATTCCAGTTGGAGTTTAGCACCTCGCGAGCGATCAAGGGAGTTGCTCTGGCAGACTTTGTGGCAGAATGGACTGACGCACCGGAGCAGGGGGCTGGCGAGGATCCCTCGCTGGCCCCCGGTGATGAAGCCCCTGACGGATGGGCGGTATACTTCGACGGCACCTTCTCGCGCCTTGGCGCGGGGGCTGGCGCCATACTAGTATCTCCCACTCAGGACAAGTTGTACTACGCCGTGCAGCTTTGCTTCCAGCAAGGCGAGAAGGTCTCCAACAACATCGCAGAGTATGAGGGCCTAATTGCTGGGCCCAAGGACGCCGCTACACTGGGGGTCAAGCGTCTCACCATCAGAGGTGATTTGCAGCTCCTCGTCAACTTCTCCAACAAGAAATACAAGCCCAAGGACGAGCACATGGAGGCATACCTGGAGGAGGTGCGCAAGATGGAGACGAGGTTCCGAGGGCTGGAGGTGCATCACGTACCAAGAGGCACCAACAAGGAAGAGGATGACATGGCTTAACGAGCCTCCAGGCGGGAGCCTCAGAGGTCGGGCGTCTTCGAGGAGCGGCTGCTCAAACCGTCGGCAACACCGCCTGTTCCTGAGCCAGCGTCCCCTCACCAGGGGCTACCTGCGGCGCCTGCGGATGGTGCGCCGCCCTGCGGACTGGCCTGAGGAGCCCGCCTGCTACTCGCCGCGGAGCCCGAAGAGGGTTGGTGGACCCAAGAGCTCAAGATGTACCTGCAACACGACACCCTGCCAGACAAGGAGGAAGACGCAGAGCGCGTGGTCTGACAGGCCTCGGCTTACTGCATCCAAGACGGTGAACTCTACAGGAGGTGCCCCAACGACATCTCACTAAAATGCATCTCGAGGAAACAAGGGCACGAGCTATTGGCTGACATCCACGGTGGGGACTGCGGTCATCACTCGTCGCCCCGTACCCTCGTGGGCAAGGCCTTCCGCATTGGCTTCTACTGGCCCACAGCGCTCAACGGTGCCACGGAGCTTGTGCGGGCTTCCCAGGCATGCCAGTTTCACGCCAAGCAGATCCACCAGCCAACGCAGGGCCTCCAGACTATCCCGCTCTCCTGGCCCTTCGCAGTCTGGGGATTGGACATCCTGGGTCCATTTCCTCGGGAAGCGGGGGGCTACCGCTTCCTGTACGCCGCCATCGACAAATTCACCAAGTGGGCAGAGGTGGAGCCTGTTTGCGCGATCCCAGCCGGGTCGGCCGTCAAGTTCATCCAGGGCCTTGCGAGCCGATTCAGGGTCCCCAGCCGCATCATCACGGATAATAGTTCGCAATTCACAAGCAATCTCGTTAGGTCATATTGACCTAACCTTGGAACACAGATCTGCTACACCTCGGTGGCTCACCACAGGAGCAACGGTCAGGCCGAACGCGCCAACACGGACTTGCGTGGCCTCAAGATGCGCAGCTTTAAGAAGAAGCTTGAGGCTTGCGGCAGGGGCTGGATCGACGAGCTTTAGTTTGTGCCGTGGTCCATCTGAACCACTGCCACCAAACCCATGGGAGAAACTCCTTTCTTTCTCGTTTACGGGGCGGAGGCGGTCCTCCCTCACGAGGTCAAGCATCGCTCCCCACGGGTCTTGGCTTTCAATGAGGAATGCCAGGACGCCGCCTGGCGGATGGACCTCATGCTCGGCGAGGAGGGCCGCCCCCGAGGTGCCCTCAGGGCGGCGCAATATCAGTAGGCGCTGCGGCGGTACCACTGCCACAGCGTCCTCGCATGAACAGTTGAAGTTGGTGACTTGGTCCTGAGGCGGGTCCTCTCCAGGGAGGGGTTACACAAGCTCTCGCCCATGTGGGAGGGCCCGTTCAGAATCGCCCATGTCTCTAGGCCTGGTGTTGTGTGCCTGGAGATGCAGGATGGGGTACCTATCCAGAATTCCTGGAACATTGAGCACCTCAGGAGGTTCTATCCGTAATCAAGGCTCCGTGCCCATGAAGGTCTCCGCTCATGACAATCTCACGTAATAATGAGTTGGGGCTGTACACGCCTCGGAGTCTCCTGTGCGTTGCCTACGGGCCCTCAGACAGGGCTCCCACCCACGTCCCAGTGGCAGTCCTTAGCTCCGCGCTGGGAAGAAGACGTAGTGTAGGGGTCGGACGCGACCTTTTTCCTTTTCTGGCTCGGTGTTTGGCCGTCAGCCTTTTCTACTTCCTTGGCTATTAGCCCTTCCTCTACCCCATGCTATGCAGTTCTCGTGTTTCTTGCATTTTGTTGGACGTCTTGTTTGGGATCTTTCTCACCGGTTTCAAGTTCAGCTTGTTAAGCAGGGGCTGGGCCACTCTCTATCCTACGCGTGCCTCGCGCGTGGGGGCTGGGGCACGGCCGGTCACCGGCTTTTGTCTGCCATGGTCCCGTGACCTCGCTTGGCCAAGCCTGCTCAGGCTCTAGCGTCGGGCTTTTCAGTCCACACGATCTACCCTGCCGAGTCGACTCAGGCTTTGGCACCTTAATCCATGCTCGGCGCTCTTAGCGGCTCACCCGTGCTCGGGGGCTGCGCGAGGTCTCCGAATTCAGCCGTCCTCATGACCCGATGGGGGCTCATGACGCCAATGACTCAGGAGCACTCCGCCTCAAGACGCCGCAACGCATAAGCTAAGTAATCTCACCAAGACCAAAAACATGATAGCAAGTTATTGCTTCATACATATGTCGCAGTCTATTACACGCCTTCTCGAGGCAACTTAAAGTTTTGTCACAGGAAGGACATGAAGAAAAAAAGGGAAGAAGCAGAGGCCGCTCCCGCTCAGTCGGAGTCTCCCAGTCCCTCCGGCTTCACCGAGCCACAGCGGCGCAGCGACCCCCTCTCCTCGTCGAGCAGAGCTCGGCGACGTGGTGGCTCGTTGTAGCCGCCGCTGCTGCCACAGAGGGGGGACCTGCGGCGCCCCCCAGGACCAAGATCGTCTCCGGAGGAGGAGCTTCTCATCCGGATGCCATCCCCACCGTCCTCTTTGTCATCAGCTTCAGGACAACACCCCAGGCGCCTCCCTTCCTCCGAGAAGACCCTGACGAATAGCGTGGAGGCGCCATCATACCTGAAGTGGAGCGTACATCTCCCCTGCAGCCGGCACGCGCGTGCAAACGATTGCCAGCCGCGCTCCAGGAACACGTCGCTTGATGGAGCCAGATCAACCTCCACCCAGGACGCACCACTGCAGCAACTGTCGGTCTGCAGCCAGACGCCGCCGGGGCATCCGGCTGGTAGCACGTTGCCGAACGAGCGGGGAAGCCGGAGCCACGAGCCGCCAGGCTTCTCCGCCCACACCACGAACTCCGACGACACGTCGAAGGAGTGGATCTGTGGGCGCGGAGGACGCACGTCCGCCATACGCCGCCTCGCGCCTCCTCTCCCGCCACGGCCGCGACCACCTCCACGACGGGAAGACGCACCGCGCCTCTCACCGACGACCGCGACAGGACCCGGAAGGCCGCACCCACTTCCCCGAGGAGTCGCTGCGGGCGTAGTGGCATGCTTGCGGGGACGCCCGCGGCCCCTCTTCGACGGCGGCGAGGCCAAATCCTTCGCGGCCTTCCCCTTCTCCGCGACGCCATGAAGATCTCGCAGGAAGAGGGAGAATGGAGAGCAAACAAGGAGACTAACGACACTGGCTTGAAGATGGCTTGGAGGCTCCCCCCTAGTCCCATTTATAGGGAGGAGGAGCCCAACCGCCAGTCGCTGGCGTCACAGCCCTAACAGCCCCGTCGTCTGCGCCGGGGAGTTGTCAAGTCACACGGTTACCAAGACTGCATGGGGAGTGGAGTCGCCACGTCCCATCCAACCGTCACGTGCCAGCCTGGCCCGCGGCCTTTTGGGGCCCACGGCGCTTCGTCCTCGACTAAGGCTTCGCCTCGAAGCCAACTCCGTGCGCGCCTTGGGCCCGAGGGCTACTGCCGGCGTCCTGGGAACCAGGGTACCCAGACTTGCATGTCTGCGGGCCGCATCGCGCTCCTGCCACTGCCTGGTACGGCCCAGCTGATCGACAAGCTGCTCAAGACCCTCGTGAGGGGGCTGGACCTCGCGAGGAGAACGACGTCAAGACCTCCTCAGGAGCGGCCTCGGCTAGGTTGCTCCGGAGGGGCAGAGAATCCAAGGCCAAGCCTGCCTCAGGAGGAGGCAGTGACGCAAGCAGTGACGCACCGCGCCAGTTGGTGCCAACGCGTGCCAGCGGTGCAGTTGCTGTTTTGGTGCAAGGGGGACAGCGCAGGCGCAAGTTTCCGAGGAGCGGGACAAAGGTTTCCCCATTGGTGCAATAAGACTGAAGACCGCAAGGACGACAGGGAGGATGTCACCACCGAGCCCACCACCGCGTCATTGCCAGATCCCTTTGCAGGCGAAGACTACTTTTGTCAGGGCAGGAACGTCCTTGTGTTCCCGCTCAAAATGGCCGTTGTGGGATTCCTTCCCGCCTAAACATTTCAGGGGAAGAGGACCCCGACCGCCTGTATAAGTAGCTAGGATCTCCACTATGGAGTGGATCAGATCTAGAAACTCTTCCCTCGCACAAGGAGCAAGAACCCTTGCCTCGTGACCCTCCTGAGCTTAGGAACCACTGTACTCATCCATATTCAAGCCCTCCCGAGGCCAATCCACCAAAGGAGGAAGTAGGGTTTTACACCACAAGGTGGCCTGAACCTAGGTAAATTCTTGTGTGCTTTACTTGTTGTTCACTTGAATCTCTTCACTGGACGAGGGCGAGACGCTAGGTATATGCGAGTGGGAGAGATCTTCGTTCATGCCCCTGTGTTCGAACTTCTTGGGTTTGCGGAGCCCGTAATCCGACAAGAAGGGGTAGCAGGACTTTGGCAAGATCTGCGCCGCGGTGGATCCGACCCAAATCCCCGTCGGGCCATGCTCGTTGTCGACGCTCGATGAGAAAGACTGGACCTCCGAGTAGTCCCCCACCTCGGTGATGGTGGACTCCTCGAGCGTCGCCTCAAGGGAAGAAGCAGACCCGGACGCTTGCGCGGGACCCTTGCTTCTCTTCGCCATTGCTGAGGTGCCAGAGGATGCAGGCAATTTAGGAAGGACGGAGGCGAAGGATAAGGGGATCTAAGCAGGAAAGAAGGGAAACGATAACTCATCTACGGCAAAGACACCCCCCTTTTGTCAAGTTGCACGGTTGTCGAGACTGCGTGGGAAGCGGAGTCGCCCACATCCCATCCAACTGTCACGCGCCAGCCTGGCCGGCAGCCTTTTTGGGGCCCATGGCGCTCCGTCCTCGGCTAACGCTTCGCCCAGAAGCCAACTCCGCGCGCGCCTTGGGCCGGGGGGCTACTATCGGCATCCTGGGAACCAGGGTACCTAGACTTGCCTGTCTGCGGGCCGTGACGCACTCCTACCACGGCCTGGTACGGCCCAGCTGATAGACCAGCTGCCCAAGACCCTCGCGAGGGGGCTAGACCTTGTGAGGAGAACGACGTCAAGACCCCCTCAGGAGTGGCCTCGGCTAGGTTGCTCCGGAGGGGCGGAGAATCCAAGGCCAAGCCTGCCTCAGGGGGAGGCAGTGACACAAGCAGTGACGCACCGCGCCATCGGGTGCCAGCGGTGCAGTTGCCATTTTAGTGCAAAGGAGACAACGCAGGCGCAGGTTCCCGAGGAGCGGGACAAAGGTTTCCCCTTCGGTGCAACAAGACCAAAGACCACAAGGACGACAGGGAGGATGTCACCACCGAGCCCACCACCACGTCATCGCCACAACCCTTTGCAGGTGAAGACTACTTTTGTTAGGGCAGGAACGCCCTTGTGTTCCCACTCAAAATGGCCGTTGTGGGATTCCTTCCCGCCTAAACATTTCGGGGGAAGAGGACCCTGGCCGCCTATATAAGTAGCTAGGATCCCCACTGTGGAAAACAACCCTGATCAGATCTAGAAACTCTGCCCTCGCATAAGTTAGAAAGAACTCTTGGCTCCTGACCCTCCTGAGCTCTCCTCCTAAGCTCAGGAACCACTGTATTCATCCATATTCAAGCCCTCCCGAGGCCAATCCACCAAAGCAGGAAGTACGGTTTTACACCGCAAGGTGGCCTGAACCTGGGTAAACTCTTGTGTGCTTTACTTATTGTTCGCTTGAATCTCTTCACTGGACGAGGGCGAGACGCTAGGTAGACGTGAGTGGGAGAGATCTTCGTTCACGCCCCTGTGTTCGAACTTCTTGGGTTTGCAGAGCCCGTAATCTGACACTTACGCACAAGTTTTTCCCTTAGAGAGGCATACTATGGATGTTTTAAAGAGAAACTATCTGATTGGTTGCCAAGGTTCGATATGTAGGCTTGCTTCCACATCTCCTTTCTAGGATCTGCGTCCATGGCAGGGGCCCTGTAGTTAGTGCAGAGGGAAAACAAAGCAACATATGACCCTCACTAAATGAGCAGGACAAACTCAAGCTAAACTAATCATGCATGCTAGTTTTTAGGCGTCAGCGCTTCGTTTCGTTATCTTTGCACATGGTCTGCGCCTGGCTTTGTACAATGGGTTACATGCACATCGGCAAGGCTTGTACAAAAGGTGGTGGCCGGGGCTGAGCCCGACGGCCGCGCCTTACGGGTAAAACTTGCGAAGATGCTCAATATTCCATGAGTTTTGCACTTTAATGCCATCTTCGGTCTCTAGACAGACGACGCTAGGTCCGGTGACTCGTGTTAGCCGGTAAGGACCTTCCCACGTTGGCGTCAACTTGTTGGAACCCTTGGCGGACTAAACACACCTAAGGACATGGTCACCTTCCTCAAATCTCTGGGCATGAACCTTGCAGGTATGATAGCGGCATAAAGCTTGCTGGTAGTATGCCGCACACACAGATGCCCGGAAACGATCCTCTTCAAGGAGCACGGCATCGTCATGCCGGTGCTGCTCTTGCTCAACTTCATCGTAGGCAAGTACTCGAGGCGACCCGTATATGATTTCCATGGGGAGCACTGCTTCTGCCCCATACACTAGGGAGAAGGGAGTCTTGCCGGTGGCTCGATTCAGTGTCGTACGGAGGGACCAAAGAACCACCACCAGCTCATTGATCTAGCGCCTGCCGCACTTTTGCAACTTATCGAAAGTCCTTATCTTGAGTCCACACAACACTTTATCGTTTATCCTCTGTCACACCCTACATTTTGTAACATGTTATTTGCATCAAGAAGCATAAAAATTTGGACCAGCAAATTTTTTTGGCATCATTTGGCTTTTATTTGGAATTTAGTTTTTCTTCATGTGCTGTTTATGTGCTCATTAAAGTCAACTATTACCTCTTATAGAATTCATCTCCGTACCCAAAACTTCTGCCCAATGATCATGCCAAGTGTTATATAACAGTATAGTATTTTCTTACAAAATTAATTTGGCCAAAATATATTTTATAAATTTAGTTTTCCAAAAAACCCCTGAATTAAGGTTTGCACTGCAAGTGCTTGATTTAGGGTGAGAAAATTATTTCAAAAGGTATATTTGAGACCTAGTAGTCACAGGACTCCCAGAAACCACAAGAGTATAATTTTAAAAGTTATTTTCCTATTTTATTTAAAAGCTTTTTCTTAAGGCCAGAAATGGTCTTTAATAGGGAAAAAATATTTAAGTATTTCAAAAATATTTGCCAAAATTCAGGGAGACTCAGAGGACATATATTGTCCATATATAAGAGTTTCAACACTTGGTCATGTTCAAAATAATGGGCTAATCCCTCTAAAACCCTTTCTGGATATTTCAAGCTTTTGAAATATTTACAAAGGAAATATTCTCCAAAAATTCCAGGGAAATTCTATCATGTCATATATGACATATTTGATGATCTTGCCAAGTCCCATGCCTTGGGAAGCAAGAAACCATCATCAAAACCGTTCATAACCATTCTGTTCATATTTGAAGTTTGAGCAACTCTACATTGCCAAACTTGTCCAAATGCTCCCAAAATTGGTGCACATGCTAGAATGGTCTAATAAGGCATCTAGAACAAATGGCACAAGATTTGGAGCAGAGAACTTGATCAGAATATCCCAAAACCCTTTCTGTTCAAATGTAAATTTGAACAACTTTACATTACCAACTTTTTACCTGGAGCTTCAAACTTTGTGGGCATGATCAATACCCCAAATGATGGAACTACACCAGGCGGTGCATCAAGGGGAGATGATTAGCTTGACTCAAACAAGATGAAGCCATTTCTGTTGATTTCTAGGGTTCACCAAAGTTACATTGGGTAGTTTCTTCAAATGAGCCCTAATTTGGTGAAGCACCCTGTTTTCACATGTAATTCAACCCTGTTAAGTATCATGGCAAGTGGAGATCATTTGCTAGATCAAAACATGATCAAACACCTTCTGCCAAATTACTAAAACCCTCTTCTTGATCACTTTTACTATTTACCTTGGCCTCAACTTTTTACCACAACTTCATCTGGTTACTAGCTACCCCCCAGTAACTCTCCCATGTCTCCAGCTCCATGATTGAGGGGTAAAAACCCTAGTTCACCCGGCTGGACAGCCATTTTCTACCAAGTCACCAGCTCCTCTTCTCTCTCACAGCTTCTCTAGAGCTTCCAAAGCCTCATCCGTAGTGCTTGCATCACCCTGGACCCCCCAGACACGATGGACGCGTCCAGAGGGCCAATGGCATGCCATGGCATGCAATAAGGGCGCTCCAGAGCGCGCTACAGTGCGCCACCGCACTGTAGCTTCGCCCAATCGCCTGCCCCCGACAGCCTCGAGCTCTCCCCTCGCGCCTCCCAACGCGCCTCGACGTCCGCAGCCTCCACCAGTGCTGTCCCCCTCCTCCTGCGCCCTCCAGTGGCCGTCTCCACACGCGCACCGGCCGCCCGCGACGTCCACTCCTCGGCCTCACATGCGCGCACGGTCTGGAGTGTTCCCCGCTCCTCCTCTCCCCTCAACTGGACGTGGAACACGTCCACGATCCTCCCCGGCTCGATCACAGGCACCAGAACCCCTTCTAGCCTCGCCTGCAACCTCGCCGGCGCACGAGTCCATGGTGGACCGTGGGCGCGGCTATATAAGCCCCTCCCGAGCTCCCCACTCAGCACCAGCAGCCTCACCACATCCCCTTTAGTCCTCCAGCACTGCTAGTTAATCCCCGAAGAGCCCCAGTGCTCGGGATCGACCGGAGCTCCGCCGCGTCAGGCAGCCGGCGATCTCGCAGTACGGGCCTCCTCCGCCCCTCCTTTAGCTCGATTTAGAACCGCCACAGCTCACTGATACTTTCCCCTCCATTTTCCCCTTCTGCAGCTGCCGGAAACAGGCTAGCCAGCAGCTCCCTGACGACCCTCCGCCGTCCCACCTCGCCGCCGACGAACCCGACCTCCCCAGCGAGCCGCACCACCACCACTACCTCCGCGACTCGTCGCTGAACCCATCCCTGCCCTCCGTTGGCTTTGCCGTGGCTGGAATCGTCGCCGGTGAGCTCGCCGTCGCCGTGGCCGTGAGGTTGAAGATGACAGGCGGGCCCCGCCTGGCATCCTCACCACTCTCTCCCTCCCCTCACAGCCGCTGACCGCCGGGCCCCGCCCGTCAGGTTTGAAAACCTGACGTGCGCGCGCTGGCGCCCGAGCGGCTGGGCTAGATGCCCTGGGCCGTGCACTGTGGCCACTCTGGCCCAGTTGCATAGGGCTTTTTCTTCTTTTTCTTTTCTGTAAAACTTCAATTAATTTTACAGAGATGAATATTAGTCCAAATGAATTAATTCTAACTCCAAAAATCTTGTAATATTCCAACCTATTTAATGGTGTCACTTTCACACATATCTATGAAACTTTTCTGTTCTGTACAAATTTAAATTCAAATTTGAGCAATAAATCTTATGTTCAAAAATCCCTAGATTCCATTCTGTAACTCCAAAACTCCAACTAAGAATTTTCTCCATCTTAGAATTCCCTCTAGTATTTAACAAAAATAAGTTGACATTTTTCTGAGCACTTTGATTTTTCTGTTTTATTTGTGGTCTTATTTTTCCGTTGTTATTATGCGGCGTATAGATACCGTATTTGACGAAGTTGCTGAAGAAGGAGAAGGAGAAGGATTTGAAGACTTTGAAGACCAAGCCAATCCAGGCAAGCAGCCGTTTGACCATGATACACTTGTTCTTCGGAACCCGTTTGTTTCCGATGCATGATGATAGCATTACAATGGTGACCTAGTTGAACCACCACATGATGCATGCCTTGATCTTGATCTTGCTATGTGCTAGATGACATGCAAATAGTTAGTAGTGATGCTTAGTGATGCATGTGTGACATGAACCTTCGTGGTTGAAATCTTTGCATAAAACCCCGTCGGGTGCCATTCATGCCCGAGGGAGATGATGAGTTGGGTAACCACTTGATGACGAAGTGGTGTACCGAGACAAGCGTGTGTTTTTCAAACGGATTGGTTTAGATTGCGACCGTTATTCCAACCATACATGTGCAACCACTCTACCCCTTATGGGACGTGGCGTTATTGATTACTTAGGCCGATACTAGCATGGTGCCCGCATTACTAGTGACGGGAAGACTTGAGGTCTTTCCCGGGACGGGGTCGTGCTTGGATAGACGACCATGACTGTTTTCACAGGGCACCGGACACACCGTTGGTCCCTTCAGGTACGCGCGACATTGAAATTGGGGCAAGTCCCGTGATCTATTGTTTGTACTCGAGGGTCGTGTACCAACGAGTGGACTCTATGTTAGTGTCGTCTAAGGAAAGATAATGACCGGGTGCTTCCCCCGAGTACTTGAGGTACTGCGGGATCGTGGGTGACACGAAAGCTTCTCGGATCTTGTGGGTAAAGTGTACAACCTCTGCAGAGTGTAAAACTATTCGAATAGCCGTGTCCATGGTCAAGGACAGTTGGGTAACCGCTCTTGGGCTACGTCCAATGTTCGCGAAACCATGTGTGTGTATGAGAGTCAAGGTGGTGACTTGACTCGAGGAGTTGAATCATATTCATGTTGATATCGGTAACCTATCTTCGAGGTTACGCGAGTTTATTGATGCATAAACTTGATGGTAGGATATGTATTCTAGCCCATTCCTAGATTGCTCATTATTGTTCAATTGCATTGTTACCTTGAACCACATCATGGGTTGCTTGCGAGTACATTCAAAGTACTCATTGGCTTGCCACTGGTTATTTAATTGGCCAGGCATGGAGGAACAGGAATATGAAGATGAGATCTTTGGAGACGATCATGCGAACTAGGACGCTATCCCAGTCAGAATGCCTGTAGGGTTAAGGCAGATGGCATGGGTTCTACCTATCATCGAAGACTTCCGCTATTTGAGTTATTTGCTATTCAGCCGTGAGGCTTATCTATGGAAGACTTGGCCATAATGGCCTTAATTTGTGTAAAACGCTATGTATGGATGTAAGACTCTTGTTATTCAGCATCTGTGTTTTGAGTGAGCATTGATCTCTGGGATCACTATACACGTGCATTCGGTGATCTCGACTTCTAAGTCGGGGTCCCCACAGAGCTGGTATTAGAGCCATCCTGACTGTAGGAAGCCTTAGTTAGCATGGGCATTAGTTAGATGAGACCCTTTTTCAAAAACCTTCTGAACCTCTCTTCTTTTCTAAACCTGAGATTTCATCAGCTTATTAACCCCTCCTATTCCACCTTTGTAGATGGCCGCTGTACCCGAAGAGCACCTGACAACTGGGTTTCCCTTGCTTCTCGAGGATAGCCTCTAGGAGTGTCAGTTCCACCGAGCGCCCATCCTCACCTACCTTGAGCATTGGGTTAGCGACACTGAGGTGGAGTACCATGTGGAAGTGATCGTGAAGGCAAACGATCCTCCCACAAGTTGGTTCTTCGAGGGACCCCAGATGGCAACACTACCTCTCGCTGTCGAGGCTGCTGCACTCAAGGCACTAACCCGTCTCCGCGAGCTTCTTCCGGAGATGGCAGCCAAGATGACAACTCGCTTCTTACCTTACTGGAAGGAAGGTGAAGAAGAAAGCAGCGCACTAGCCCCTCCACTGAAGGAAGGACTCTCGCTTCGGTTCCAGACCTACTTCAGTCTATGTGCCGACAGCTTGGCACAAGACTTGGCCTCGGAATCAATGAAGCTTCGAGAAGAACTTTACAAGACCAAGGCACTTCTTCGCCGAGCTCAAGAGAAGACTAATAGGATCAAGAAGGAAGGAGCGCCTTCTGGACAGTCCGCTATCGCATACCAAGGAGGAAGACCCAGAAGAGCTGGAATACGTGACCGAGCATTCCGCCGCTTAGGCATTATTCGCCACTCGGATATGCCAGTTGTGACCTCTACGGTAGGATAGGTCGTGTAACCCATATGCGCAGTCGAGTCCTTGTATGGTTCATATGAAACCACCTAGTGTTTGCTTTTGTCGTGTTTGGATGTATGTCGTATTCTTCCTTCAGGAAGGTGTAAACGACTGCATCACCCGTTTGGATTTTTAATGAATGTGTTTGGCCTTTCGGCCTTTGCATGATTTGATTAGTGTCACACGCACCCCCTTACTAGGCACCCATCTATCTTGCTTTCCCTCTTCCAAGTCATGAGACCTTTTACTGCTCCAACAGGATGCCTGTTGTAACTCGTACTGGTACCTCTACCCAGCAGCCTGAAGCCGGAGCATCCGCTCAGTCAGAGGCAGGCCACGACCAAACCAACGACCAAGCTCCACCACCACCACCTCCTCCGAACATGGACATGGCTCAGCTTCTCCAAGCCTTCCGAGAGGAACGCCAAGCCAACACCGCAGCCCTTCAATTGATCGCTCAAGCTGTCACCAACAACCGCCAGCCGGCGGGGAATGGCAATGGACGTTCCACGTTGGCAGAGTTCAAGGAGCATGCATCGCCAACCTTTATCGAGACTGCTAAACCCCTGGATGCATACGACTGGGTCCGCTCCATTGAGGAAATACTGGAACTAGTCGGATGCACCGAAGACCGTGAGAAGGTGGCTTATGCAGCCCACTGCCTCGGGGGGACTGCTAGAGCTTGGTGGGATGGATTCAAGGTCATGCATGCTGAACAAGACATCACTTGGGTCAACTTCAAGGCAGAATTCCGCAAGGCCCACATTCCTTCCGGAATCATGGCTATCAAAAAGCGTGAGTTGCGAGCCCTGAAGCAAGGAAGTGGCACTGTCAAGGAGTACATGCAGAAGTTCAGTGTTCTGTCAAGGTATGCCCCTGAAGATGTCAGCACTGATGCTTCAAAAAGGGAGCGCTTCATGGAAGGCCTCAAACAGACTCTGCAGTATTCGCTTGTCGTGTGCGACTGCCCAACCTTCCCTGACCTGGTGAACAAAGCACTTATGCTTGAAGACAAGCGGCGTGCTTTGGAAGACACTCGCAAGCGCAAGATGGTCAGTAAGGGAAGTTCCAGCAACCAGAAGCCTCGTCCGTGGCAGTCAGCCCCGGCCAAGCCAGCCTACCAGCAACCAAGAGCTCCTGCACCTCGCACCAACTATCAGCCTCAGCAGTATGCCAACCCAAGGCCAGCTTTCAACCCCAATACCAGTGGTGGCAACAAGATCAACATTCCAAACGAAGTCACTTGCTTTGGATGTGGTCAGTCCGGACACATCTCAAAGGTGTGCCCCAACAAGAAGCCTGATGCCCCGCGCCCCAATGCGCAGAACCAAGGACAAGGCTGCGGGATGCCACCAAGGAACCCAGCTCCTCGCAACCCGCCTAACCATGGGAAGGGGCGTGTGAATCACGTCACTGCTGAAGAAGCCCAGGAAGACCCGGACGTCGTGCTGGGTACGTTCCTTGTCAACTCAGCACCTGCAACTGTCTTGTTTGATTCTGGAGCAACGCATTCATTTGTCACTCAAAGATTTGCATTAAAAAGTGGCATGACCCCTACACCCCTGAATAACCCTATGGTGGTACAAACCCCCGGAGCAGAGATGAGAGCCAAGATAGGCTGTAAAGGAGTCAGTATTACCATTAACGATGTAGATTTCCTAGCAGACCTCATCATCCTAAGATCGCAAGGCTTGGATGTGATCTTAGGGATGGATTGGCTCAGCAAGCACCAAGGCTTGTTAGACTGTGCCAATCGGGAAGTCACTGTGACCAATGACCAAGGAGACGAAGTCAAGTTTGCTTCCAACTCCTCTTCCGCTCAAGCCGCTCAAGTCAACTGTCTGTCTGAAGTTGGGCTAGAGCAAGTACCGGTGGTATGTGAGTATCCCGATGTCTTTCCGGATGAACTACCGGGAATGCCCCCTGACCGTGACATTGAGTTCATCATCGAGCTCGTGCCCGGGGCAGGACCCATCTATAAGAAGCCTTATAGAATGGGGACAGAAGAATTAGCTGAGTTGAAGAAGCAACTGGAAGAGCAGCTGAGGAAGGTATTTATCCGCCCGAGTGCCTCCCCTTGGGGATCTCCTGTTCTGTTTGCGGCAAAGAGGGACGGTACCATCCGCTTATGCATTGACTATCGTTCCCTAAATGAAGTTACAATCAAGAACAAATATCCACTTCCCAAGATCGAAGATTTGTTTGATCAGCTCAGCGGAGCCAAGGTATTCTCCAACATCGACCTCAGATCTGGGTACTACCAGCTGAAGATCAGACCCCAAGATATTCCGAAGACGGCATTCGTAACCAGATATGGCCTGTATGAGTGCACGGTCATGTCCTTTGGGTTAGCCAATGCCCCAGCTTACTTCATGTATCTCATGAATAAAGTCTTCATGGAATATTTGGACAAGTTCGTTGTTGTCTTCATTGATGACATTCTTGTCTTCTCGAAGACGGAGGAAGAACACGAGCAACATTTGAGGATGGTCCTAGACAAGCTTCGGGAGCACCAACTGTATGCCAAATTCAGCAAGTGTGAGTTCTGGCTACATAAAGTTGGATTCTTAGGTCACGTCTTGACCGAAGAAGGATTGTCAGTTGATCCCGCAAAGATCGAAGCTGTGACCCAATGGCAATCTCCAACGACCGTCAAGGAAGTCAGAAGCTTCCTCGGACTTGCGGGCTATTACCACAAATTCATGGAAGGATTCTCTAGCATTGCACAGCCAATGACTCAACTCCTCAAGAAGGACAAGAAGTTCGAGTGGACGCCAAAATGCGAAGAGAGCTTCCAAGAACTTAAGAAGAAATTGACCACCGCCCCGGTTCTGGCAACACCTGATATTCACAAGGAGTTCGTGATATATTGTGATGCCTCTCGAACCGGATTGGGAAGCGTTCTGATGCAAGAAGGCCGAGTAATAGCATACCTCTCCAGGCAGCTATGACCTCATGAGGAGAACTATGCTACTCACGATCTTGAGCTAGCGGCAGTAGTTCATGCCTTGAAGACATGGCGGCATTACCTCCTAGGGAAACTGTGTGAGATCTACACAGACCACAAAAGTCTGAAGTACATTTTCACCCAAAAGGAATTGAACATGAGGCAGCGAAGATGGTTGGAGCTCATCAAGGACTATGACCTCAATGTTCAATATCACCCCGGGAAGGCTAACGTGGTGGCCGATGCCTTAAGCAGGAAGGCTTGCTCCTTGAATGTTGTTATTCAAGAAAGGCAGCCAGCCCTGTTTAAGGAACTCGAACAATTCAGTTTGGAATTGGTCACCCCTGGATTTCTGGATCATTTGGAAGTCAGATCGACCCTGATGGACGAAGTCAAGAAGGCACAAGATGGACACGCAAGCATTGAAGGCATCAAGAAGAAGATGAAGCTAGGCAAGGCCCCAGGATTCTCCGAAGACGAGCACGGGATTGTTTGGTACAAGGGCCGCATCTGCGTACCAAACAACAAAGAGCTGAAGAACCTGATCCTGCAAGAAGCCCACGACACTCCGTATTCCATCCACCCCGGAGGAACCAAGATGTATCAAGACTTGAGGGCACGATTCTGGTGGCATGGGATGAAAAGAGAGATTGCAACCTATGTTGCAAAGTGTGATGTGTGCCAAAGGGTCAAAGCTGAATATCAGCGACCTGCTGGATTGCTTCAGCCACTCAAGGTTCCTGAGTGGAAGTGGGATAAAGTCGGAATGGACTTCATCACTGGTTTACCAAGGTCGAATAGGGGACATGACTCCATCTGGGTCATAGTCGACCATTTGACCAAGGTGGCCCATTTCATTCCTGTCAAGACTACCTACTCAGGCAACCAGCTGGCAACTCTCTATATCAACCGAATCGTGAGCCTCCACGGCGTCCCCAAGGAGATTGTGTCAGATCGAGGCACCCAGTTTACTTCAAGGTTCTGGAGAAGATTCCAAGAAGCCTTGGGAACCAAGTTATCCTTCAGCACAGCTTTCCACCCACAGACCGGAGGTCAAACAGAACGAGTAAATCAAATTCTCGAAGACATGCTCCGAGCCTGTGTCTTGGCATATGGAGCCAAGTGGGAAGATTGTCTCCCTTTTGCCGAGTTCTCCTATAACAATAGTTATCAGTCGAGCCTTCAGATGGCACCATTTGAGGTGTTGTACGGACGCGGATGTCGCACACCCCTCAACTGGTCAGAGACTGGAGAAGGGCTAGTTTTTGGACCAGATATTCTCCGCGAAGTAGAAGAGCAAGTCCAACTAGTCAGAGAACCTTTGAAGGCAGCCAAGTCAAGGAAAAAGAGCTATGCTGACACTCGACGCCGAGACATAAGTTTCCGTGTCGGAGACCATGTATACCTGCGGGTAACCCCTCTAAAGGGAACCAAGCGTTTCCACGTTAGGGGAAACTTGCGCCGATATTCATTGGCCCTTTCAAGATCACCGACCGACGAGGACAAGTGGCTTACCAGTTGGAACTACCACCTGAGCTATCCGATGTGCACAATGTATTCCATGTGTCACAACTCCGGAAATGTCTCCAAGTTCCAGACAAGCCTAATCTCTACAAGGATGTTGATCACCAAGCCATTGATCTGCAGCCTGATTTGACCTACCGCGAGAAGCCCATTCGCATTCTGGACGAAGCATAACGACGGACACGAAGCTGCACCATCAAGTACTTCAAGGTCCAGTGGAGCAACCACACCGAAGCAGAAGCAACGTGGGAATGTGAAGACTATCTTAGATCCGAGTTTCCCGATCTCTTTTAAGACCTAGCTTAGGAATCTCGGGGACGAGATTCTTGTAAGGGGGGTAGGTCTGTCACACCCTGCATTTTGTAACATGTTATTTGCATCAAGAAGCATAAAAATTTGGACCAGCAATTTTTTTTGGCATCATTTGGCTTTTATTTGGAATTGAGTTTTTCTTCATGTGCTGTTTATGTGCTCATTAAAGTCAACTATTACCTCTTGTAGAATTCATCTCCATACCCAAAAATTCTGCCCAATGATCATGCCAAGTGTTATATAATAGTATAGTATTTTCTTACAAAATTAATTTGGCCAAAATATATTTTATAAATTTAGTTTTCCAAAAAACCCCTAAATTAAGGTTTGCACTGCAAGTGCTTGATTTAGGGTGAGAAAATTATTTCAAAAGGTATATTTGAGACCTAGTAGTCATAGGACTCCCAGAAACCACAAGAGTATAATTTTAAAAGTTATTTTCCTATTTTATTTAAAAGCTTTTTCTTAAGGCCAGAAATGGTCTTTAATAGGGAAAAATTATTTAAGTATTTCAAAAATATTTGCCAAAATTCAGGGAGACTCAGAGGACATATATTGTCCATATATAAGAGTTTCAACACTTGGTCATGTTCAAAATAATGGGCTAATCCCTCTAAAACCCTTTCTGGATATTTCAAGATTTTGAAATATTTAGAAAGGAAATATTCTCCAAAAATTCCAGGGAAATTGTATCATGTCTTATATGACATATTTGATGATCTTGCCAAGTCCCATGCCTTGGGAAGCAAGAAACCATCATTAGAACCCTTCATAACCATTCTGTTCATATTTGAAGTTTGAGCAACTCTACATTGCCAAACTTGTCCAAATGCTCTCAAACTTGGTGCACATGCTAGAATGGCCTAATAAGGCATCTAGACCAAATGGCACAAGATTTGGAGTAGAGCAACTTGATCAGAATACCCCAAAACCCTTTCTGTTCAAATGTAAATTTGAACAACTTTACATTACCAACTTTTTACCTGGAGCTTCAAACTTTGTGGGCATGATCAATACCCCAAATGATGGAACTACACCAAGTGGTGCATCAAGGGGAGATGATTAGCTTGACTCAAACAAGATGAAGCCATTTCTGTTGATTTCTAGGGTTCACCAAAGTTACATTGGGTAGTTTCTTCAAATGAGCCCTAATTTGGTGAAGCACCCTGTTTTCACATGTAATTCAACCCTGTTAAGTATCATGGCAAGTGGAGATCATTTGCTAGATCAAAACATGATCAAACACCTTCTGCCAAATTACTAAAACCATCTTCTTGATCACTTTTACTATTTACCTTGGCCTCAACTTTTTACCACAACTTCATCTGGTTACTAGCTACCCCCAGTAACTCTCCCGTGTCTCCAGCTCCATGATTGAGGGGTAAAAACCCTAGTTCACCCTGCTGGACAACCATTTTCTACCAAGTCACCAGTTCCTCTTCTCTCTCACAGCTTCTCCAAAGCATCCAAAGCCTCATCCGTAGTGCTTGCATCACCCTGGACCCCCCAGACAAGGTGGACGCATCCAGAGGGCCAATGGCATGCCATGGCATGCGATAAGGGCGCTCTAGAGTGCGCTACAGTGCGCCACCGCACAGTAGCTTCGCCCAATCGCCTGCCCCCGACAGCCTCGAGCTCTCCCCTCGCGCCTCCCAACGCGCCTCGACGTCCGTAGCCTCCACCGGTGCTGTCCCCCTCCTCCTGCGCCCTCCAGTGGCCGTCTCCACACGCGCACCGGCCGCCCGCGACGTCCACTCCTCGGCCTCACACGCGCGCACGGTCTGGAGCGTTCCCCTCTCCTCCTCTCCCCTCAACTGGACGTGGAACACGTCCACGATCTTCCCCGGCTCGATCACAGGCACCAGAACCCCTTCTAGCCTCGCCTGCAACCTCGCCGACGCACGAGTCCACGGTGGACCGTGGGCGCGGCTATATAAGCCCCCCCGAGCTCCCCACTCAGCACCAGTAGCCTCACCACATCCCCTTTAGTCCTCCAGCACTGCTAGTTCATCCCCGAAGAGCCCCAGTGCTCGGGATCGACCGGAGCTCCGCCGCGTCGGGCAGCCGGCGATCTCGCAGTACGGGCCTCCTCCGCCCCTCCTTTAGCTCGATTTAGAACCTCCACAGCTCACTGATACTTTCCCCTCCATTTTCCCCTTCTGCAACTGCCGGAAACAGGCTAGCCAGCAAATCCCCGATGACCCTCCGCCGTCCCACGTCGCCGCCGACGAACCCGACCTCGCCGGCGAGCCGCACCACCACCACTACCTCCGCGTCTCGTCGTTGAACCCATCCCTGCCCTCCGTTGGCTTCGCCATGGCCGGAATCGTCGCCGGTGAGCTCGCCGTCGCCGTGAGGTTGAAGATGACAGGCGGGCCCCGCCTATCATCCTCACCACTCTCTCCCTCACCTCACAGCCGTTGACTGCCGGGCCCCGCCCGTCAGGTTTGAAAACCTGACATGCGCGCGCTGGCGCCCGAGCGGCTGGGCTGGATGCCCTGGGTCGTGCACTGTGGCCACTCTGGCCCAGTTGCACCGGGCTTTTTCTTCTTTTTTCTTTTCTGTAAAACTTCAATTAATTTTACGGAAATGAATATTAGTCCAAATGAATTAATTCCAACTCCAAAAATCTTGTAATATTCCAACCTATTTAATGGTGTCACTTTCACACATATCTATGAAACTTTTCTGTTCTGTTCAAATTTAAATTCAAATTTGAGCAATAAAACTCCTGTTCAAAAATCCCTAGATTCCATTCTGTAACTCCAAAACTCCAACTAAGAATTTTCTCCATCTTAGAATTCCCTCTAGTATTTAACAAAAATAAGTTGACATTTTTCTGAGCACTTTGATTTTTCTGTTTTATTTGTGATCTTATTTTTCCGTTGTTATTATGCGGCGTATAGATACCGTATTTGACGAAGTTGCTGAAGAAGGAGAAGGAGAAGGATTTGAAGACTTTGAAGACCAAGCCAATCCAGGCAAGCAGCCCTTTGACCATGATACACTTGTTCTTCGGAACCCGTTTGTTTCCGATGCATGATGATAGCATTACAATGCTGACCTAGTTGAACCACCACATGATGCATGCCTTGATCTTGATCTTGCTATATGCTAGATGACATGCAAATAGTTAGTAGTGATGCTTAGTGATGCATGTGTGACATGAACCTTCGTGGTTGAAATCTTTGCATAAAACCCCGTCGGGTGCCATTCATGCCCGAGGGAGATGATGAGTTGGGTAACCACTTGATGACGAAGTGGTGTACCGAGACAAGCGTGTGTTTTTCAAACGGATTGGTTTAAGTTGCGACCGTTATTCCAACCATACATGTGCAACCACTCTACCCCTCATGGGACGGGGCGTTATTGATTACTTAGGCCGATACTAGCATGGTGCCCGCATTACTTGTGACGGGAAGACTTGAGGTCTTTCCCGGGACGGGGTCGTGCTTGGATAGACGACCATGACTGTTTTCACAGGGCACCGGACACACCGTTGGTCCCTGTGGGTACGCGTGACATTGAAATTGGGGCAAGTCCCGTGATCTATTGTTTGTACTCGAGGGTCGTGTACCAACGAGTGGACTCTATGTTAGTGTCGTCTAAGGAAAGATAATGACCGGGTGCTTCCCCCGAGTACTTGAGGTACTGCGGGATCGTGGGTGACACGAAAGCTTCCCAGATCTTGTGGGTATAGTGTACAACCTCTGCAGAGTGTAAAACTATTCGAATAGCCGTGTCCACGGTCGAGGACAGTTGGGTAACCGCTCTTGGGCTACGTCCAATGTTTGCGAAACCATGTGTGTGTATGAGAGTCAAGGTGGTGACTTGACTCGAGGAGTTGAATCATATTCATGTTGATATCGGTAACCTGTCTTCGAGGTTACGCGAGTTTATTGATGCATAAACTTGATGGTAGGATATGTATTCTAGCCCATTGCTAGATTGCTCATTATTGTTCAATTGCATTGTTACCTTGAACCACATCATGGGTTGCTTGCGAGTACATTCAAAGTACTCATTGGCTTGCCACTGGTTATTTAATTGGCCAGGCATGGAGGAACAGGAATATGAAGATGAGATCTTTGGAGACGATCATGCGAACTAGGACGCTATCCCAGTCAGAATGCCTGTAGGGTTAAGGCAGATGGCATGGGTTCTACCTATCATCGAAGACTTCCGCTATTTGAGTTATTTGCTATTCAGCCGTGAGGCTTATCTATGTAAGACTTGGCCATAATGGCCTTAATTTGTGTAAAACGCTATGTACGGATGTAAGACTCTTGTTATTCAGCATCTGTGTGTTCAGTGAGCATTGATCTCTGGGATCACTGTACACGTGCATTCGGTGATCTCGACTTCCTCTCAGCTTCTCAATTGCTTCTGGGATGAGCAACAGAGGCTAATGAACTTCGCTTCCGAGGGCCTGGACAAATTGCATGAAGGCGTGACTTGTGAATTGGGTGCCGTTATCGGTGATCACTTTGGCGGGCACTCCAAAACGGCACACCAATCCCTTCAGAAACTTGATAGCCAACTCCGCGGTTACCTTCCTCAATGGCTCCACTTCCGGCCACTTTGTTAACTTGTCGATTGCAACGTACAAGAATTGAAATCCCCCGACATCACTAGGAAAGGGGCCCAAGATGTTGAGCCCCCATACGAAAAGGTCTAAGATAAAGGAATTGTCTAGAGAGCTTGATCTGGCTGATGTATGTTCTTGGAGTGGAACTGGCAGGCTTCACATCTGATAACTAGCTCAGTTGCATCTTGAAGGGCCGTGGGACAGTTCAAACCTTGTCGGAAAGCTTTTCCGACTAAGGCTCTCGATGCAATATCATAGCAGCACATGCCTTCATATATTTCTGCCAATAGTTCCTACGCCTCTTCCCGGCAAATACACCTTAACTTCACACCGTTGGGCCTTCTTCTGTATAGTGTGTTATCGATGAACTGTTACATACTGGCCCTTTGGGCTACTTTTTCGGCATCTTCTTGCTCTTCAGGAAGTTCTCTTGTTTAAAGGTAGCGGGCTATGTGCTATGCGCAAGCCGGAGACCGAGGCTCAACAACAAGGGCCAGTGGCGCCTCTTCCTTTTTGGGAGCGCATACCTCGACCGCAAGAGCTCATGGTTCTGTGGAAGGGTACAACTCACCAACCGAAGCAGATCCATTTCCGACAGCCTGTCTACCAAGGACTTCGGGAAGCCCTACCGGGAGACGCTTGCCGGAGTCCAACTTCCTCCGTTTTCTGGCCATCATCGAAGGGATACCGAAGGTTGAGTCAACTGGAGGCAAAGGTCCCTGGTTCACTAGGGAGTTTCTGTGCAGCGCATTTTGATAGGTGAGTAGCAATGATGCTTTCCACACGTGGTACGTGCTCTGTTTGCAACCCTTCAAAATGCTCCTCCAACTTTCTCACTTCCTCCACGTATGCCTCCATCAATGGGCTCTGGTAGCCCTTATTTACTTGCCTCACCACGAGTTGCGAGTCTCCACGAATAATCAATTTCTTGATCCCCAACTCTACTGCAATTCTGAGCCCGACAAGGAGCCCTTCATACTTGGCAGCGTTTTTGGTGGCCTTCTCCCGAGGGAAGTGCATCTGAACCACATATTTACGGTGTTCTCCGGTGGGTGCAACCAGGAGCACCTCAGCTCCAGCGCCTTGTAACGAGAAGGCACCATCAAAATACATGATCCATTCTTGGGGTGCTTCCTTGTCTAGGATAATTGTGTCTAGGATTTCTTCATCTATGGTGGGCATCCATTCTGCAATGAACTCTGCCAATGCACAAGTCAACCCATGACTAAATCTCTGCTGCAGTCTTTGAATTTCCATCACCAACTTGCCATTCTTTTTCCTGACCCGTGCAAGGACCTGCAAGTAGCTGGTCTCCCAGGCTCTTGATGGCCGCCCGTGAAGGCACCAACAAAGTCGTTGCACAAGTCAGCCCATGACGAAATGGAGTTTTCTGGTAGGTGCATCAACCACCACCTCACATTTGGCTTGAGTGCCAAAGGGAAGTAATTAGCGAACACTCCTTTGTCCCTTCCTCCAGCAGCTTGGCCAACAATCATGTAGATGCTCAGAAATTCTGCCCAGTTCAATTTTCCATCGTATTTCTCAGGCAGCTCTGGTTTGAAGACGCGAGCTGACGGCCAGCAGACTTGCCGCAGCTCGTGAGTGAAGGCAGGGCATCCAACAACAAAAGGTAGGTACCCGCCATCACTGGGCATGGGTTCGTCGATGTCTAGGCCGTTGTGCCTGTAGAATTGACAACCGGTTTCCCATGGCCATTCGATGGCGACGCGCCATCTTACCTTCATCGGACTTCTAGAACTCACCACTAATCACGGTGGGCTTGTGGATCAGATGAGGCCATCGATGCTTCATCAACTTCGTGGCCAGGTTGATACTGCTCCTGCCCCTGGATTTGCTGCTGCAGAGGGGATTGTGTTGTAGGTGCAGATCCCTCGACGTGGCCAGCCATTCGCATCGCTTTTTTAGCTCGTGGGCACCGTGATGGCTCTACCTGTTGGGATCTTTCAACTTCAGCAAAGCCGATTAGCCTCTGTATGGTGGCTCTCCACTCATCAATTTGATCGGGCGGTGGTGGAAATCTCAATAGGAGTTGGGCCCGTGCCATGGCTTCTGTGGTTGTCCTGGACATGGCCGACGCGGTGGACTGCAACGTCTCTCTACCCCTGGTAGCACCAGGAGGAGCGTCTCCATGTTCTTGTCGCCGCGAATCGGTCGCCAAGGCGGTTGGTGATGGGTTGGGCGAGCTTCGGGGTTGGCAGCCCCATTCGGCACCCTATCTTGTTCGCCTTGTTCTGGGCAAGGCGTGTGCCCAGAAGCCTACCAACTACAGGTGCTGCTGGAGGATCACAGCTTGTACCCGAACGAGTGTTGTCACCGCGCCTGCACCCACTAGCGTGGCAAGGCAGTGGATATGGAACGTCCTCCCCGTTCACGGCCTGCGGGTTACGACCGTCGGGGTGCTATCGATGTCACCCTGCCCCGATGGTTTCTGCTCCATTTTCAACCGTGGGGCCACAACGACAACGCCGCCTGTGCTAGTAGTGTCTCCCACGGAACCCGCCTCACCCAACATCGCCGCAGCGCCTACGGCATCAGCGGCTGTGTGCGAAGGAGCTTTCAAAGTGGAAGTGTGAGCTGGCGCGCTGGGTTTCTTCTTTGGCGGCAGGGACGATGAAATTGATGATGAGCAGGGCAATGAGAAAGATTGACGCACTGTTCACAACCTCGGGTTCGAGCAAGCGCTCACCCCCTACCTGGTGCGCCAAAGATGTCGTGGAGAAACATAATCACCTATGGGGCTGACGGCCCCTACATGGTTCAGCATGGGGGAGATCACATTGCATAAAGAGCGGAGGCCATGAAGCAACATGATGACAGTGACACTGGAGGTTTTTACCAAGGTTCAGTCCAGGGTGAGGCGTAAAACCCTACTCCTGCTCAGTGGATTTGATGGAGGATCCTAAAGAACATGTGGCGCTCGTGCCTGGCAAGGCGGCCTCGAGAAGAGCAGCTACACGCATACAGGTATGCGAGGGTCCGAATCCTTTTCTTGTTAGCCTTGGGCCTCCTTTTATAGTTTAAGGGATAACCATAGTGGCAAAACTGTCATTATCTGTTGATTGGATAGCTAACAATGCTATCATACCTAACTCTGGCAATTAGGAAAAAGTGCATTAAATTCACTGCAGGTGTCATGCTGAGGACGCAGCTCGGCAAGCCTGTCGTGCCGCTTTACCCATTACTTCAGGATGCTGCTAACACCACACTACGATCAGAGGGCCTTTGATGAAACAGTCTGCGATGCAATAATCACAAATGGTGGTGTAAAAAACCTGTCAAAAAAGGTGCAAAACATTTGCGATGATGGATGCATCAAACACAGTTCAGATTTTAGTTGCATGTGCGATGAAGGGCATACGGTTCAGTTCAATTAACTATTTGCAACTAGGAGGAACAAAAGTAACGGGCAGCCGGATGAAGGTGTGTGCGATATACAACGTACGGTTCGCTCGTATGAACTGTTTGTGGTTAGGCAACACAAAAGAAACTGTCAGCCAGATCAAGGTGTTTTTGATATATGGCATGCAGTTTACACGGATGAACTGTTTGCGTTGAGATAAGAGAACATAAACAGTTCAATATAACAGGATTTGTGTGATACGCGGCAAACAGGTCTGTAATCAGAAATTTGTGCGAAGACAGATAATAACACAGACGATTGCTTCTAATAAGACGTGTGTGTTGTGCGATGGG
>LR738709.1:205937603-205947907 GCA_902687465.1 Secale cereale | reverse complement strand
CCGATCCGCCCTACCTTCCACCCGTTCTGCCCTTCCCACGCTGAACTACCGCGGCCGCGCCGCGGCCTTCCTCCTCCCGCCGGCGAGCCGCGCTGGTCCTCATGGCCCTAGGGACACCTCCCAGGACCAGCCGCCGCCGGATCCAGGACGCGGTGTCCTCTCACCACCGGATCCAGGCCACGGCGACGCCCTCGCAACGCCCCATCGCCGGATCCGCCACGGCCACCTCCCCTTCACCTCCACCGAGTCCTCCTTACTTCTACTCTATTGGCGAAGAACCAGAGTCACAGCCACCAAGGTGCTCCACCTCCTGGCTCCTCCCCGGCCGCGCCATGGCCCTACCTCGCCGGCACCACAACTCCGCCACCTCCAAGTCCCCGCGCCCCCGTCGTCGTGCCCCACGGCACACCCACCGCCTCCCCTCACCATCCATGGTCTAGATCCACACCAATCTGGCCGGATCCGAGGCTCTCTGGCTTCAATGTGTGGCTTTGTCGCACGGGTGGGCAGGAGGAGGGTGATGTGCGCCACTTCATGTTGAATGTCGTGGTTCGGCCGGTCGGCTAGTGCAGTTCGTTCCCCCCTGACGAGCAGCACAACAGTGTTGCCCTGGGTGTCCTTGACTCCTGCCAGCAGGGGAGAAGTCCGCTGAGCGTTCTGGTGTACTAGATCGAAGGTGACTTCACCACCCCCACAAACCCTTCTCTGGGGCAACTAAATCAGGGGTGGACGGCATGGCGACGAGGGCTCATGTAGCTCGGCCATGAACCCTTTGCAGCTCGGTCGCGACCCTCATGCAGCTCGGTCACGGCCCCGTCTTCTTGCAGCTTGGTCGGATGTGCAGTGCAGTACTAATTGCAGCTCGTTGTAGCTCAGCGTGCAGCTCGCCGCGCCTCATTTTTGCAGCTCGCTATGCCGCGGTGTGCAGACCTCTCCCGTTGGTGCACCGTTCGCCGTGCGTACCAGAGCAGGCAGTTCAAGAAAATGTGCAATACTATTCAATTTTCACTAACACCTCTGTTCAATGTGCAGCTCTATTCAATTTCATTTGAGAGGTTTTTTAGTTTATTTTGCTCTATAGTCACCTTGGATCGAGCTCTAGAGTCGCCGACGCCCATCCTACCCCTCGCCAGTCCTCTCATCAAGCTTGTCCACCTCACCTCGCCGACCCTCTCTGCCAGATCCGGCCAGATTGCGGCTTCCAGGTAGCATGGTCAGTCGGTACAGTGCGGCCCGGTCTGGCATGTAGTCCATCGATCCACCATGCACATGTCGGGAGGAGGCAGGGATATTCATGTCCAAGCGTTGCCTCCGCCCAAACCACATGTGAGCTCCCCCTCCTCTTCGGCGTAGTTGAGAATGACGGTGGATGTACTACTAGCTGCACGGCTACCACCTTCCACCCATGCTGCCTCTGGCCACATGGGCCACGTCTAGTCCAGCTGCAATTCACAGGAGCTCCCATGTGCAACTTGGTGAATCATGAAAATGTCCATTTGCAGTTTGGTGGAGGCCAATTTGCATTTCGGCTAGATTCAGATGCCCCCACTCCCTCGATAAATCATGAAGTTCACTATCTCATTTTCGTCGTTCGCTGTATTGATCCACTTGACTTTCTTTGCGCTTTTTAGATTTTGGTTTGTAGTACAGGACAGTTTCACATGGGCAGTGTACCATGTCCTGCTATGAGTCATTGCAGTCCGCTGCAGGATCCCGTGCAGTGCGCAGGTGCACAGGAAGCGTTCGTAATCAATCTAGCAAAAACTATCATTGAAGGATGCTTTTTTTAATTACTTGAACAAATGCAGTCCTGCTTGTTGTAATTGTTTTTAATTTTTCCTCTGCTGTTTGTGTAAATTACTCAAACAAAAATGCAGTGCTCTTTGAGAGAAGTTGAAGCCAATATCACAAAAACTAAAGTCATTTGGACTGAAGATGTTCGCTTGAAAGTACTGAGAAGTTCGTTAATTTTGCCTCTGTTGTTTGTGTAAATTATTTAAATAAAATGCAGTGCTCTTTGAGAGAAGTTGAAGTCCATATGACAAAAAGTAAAGTCAATTTGGACAGAAGATGGTCGCTTGACTGCACTGAGCAGTTCTTTTGTCGGATTAGATTTTTCATCCTATGTACTTCAAGAAAGAAAAATGATGTGGTCCATTTTGTAGTGGTGGTGTGGTTCGCTTTGAAAAAAAGGAGAAAAAAAAGGAGAACAAGAAATTCTCATGAGAGGTTCACTTATTTTTCTAATACAAATTATTTTCTTTCTAGGACGATTGAATAAAGTAGTTCACTCCATTTGTGTAGCAGCTCATTACCTCTCTGTAAGAAGTGCAAAAATTGTTTTGTGTATCTCTGAGTCGACTACATCAAATACGTGCAATGCGTTTGGTCCTTGGAAGTGGTTCATTTTTTAGAGTGATATTGTTCTCTTGCACCCAACATGAAAAGTGCGATTTTTTAAATGAAACATCGAGATAGCAATGAGGTTCACTTCGACATATGTCGCGGTTCGTTTGCCCTTGTCTCTGGGGTCCATTCTCCGTCTTAAAAAATGTTAAAAAACGACGTCAAAAACTCGGCTGAGAAAAATTGACATCCGACAAAAGAAATCATGAAGTTCACTTGACTGTCTGATGCAGTGCGGTTTTTAGTTTGAAGGAGTGCGCTTTTCTGTCCGATGCAGTGCACGCGTCGATTTTGGTGTCGCGAAAAATAGAGTGTCCGCATTTCGGTAAAATCAAAACTGCTCTTAAACCGTAAGGAATTAGAGAGAGTGTTCTACATGAAAAAGTTGCGCCGCGTCGATATATTTTCGACGGTGTACCATTTGAATCATTCCGACGAGCGGTTTGAAAAAATTTCGCGAAAAACGGCTACTGCATATCGTGGTCAGCCGCATGATTTTCAAAATTAACTAAAAACCGTAAGGAATCTCAAAAACATTTCAACATATGAAAGTTGTGCCTCGTCCGTAGCTTTTTAAAGGTATATTACACGCCTCGTTCCGACTAACGGTTCAAAAACTAAAGCGAAAACAGTACCGAAAATTTGAAAAAAAAATCGAAAAACAGAATTCCGCAATTTATTAAATTTGAAACTGCTCTTAATCCGTAACGAATTAGAGAAAATAATAGATATGTAAAAGAAGCGTGTCGACGATACCTTTCTAACGGTGTATCATTTGCTTCATTCCGACGAGCGGTTAGGAAACACTTGCGGAAAAACGCTCGCTGCCATTCGTCGTGCGTCGCACTATTTTCAAAACTGCTCTTAAACCGCGTGGAATCTCGAAAAGTGTCCAACATGGCGAAGTTGCGCCTACTCCGTAGCTTCTCAACGGTATATTACACGCATAATTCCGACAAATGGTTAAAAAACTAGAGTGAAAAAAGTACCAAAAAACAACGCGTACATTTTTTTGCGACATGAAGTGCACTCGCATTGGTACTGCAGTGCTATCGCTTCGAAAAATGACGTGCACTTCCGTTGAGCGTGCATTTCGGAAGTGTTAGCAGAATAACTATTCTGCTAATATTAGCAGAATAGACCGGCTGTGTGTGTATATATATATAGGGTGGGTCTATTCTCATAACACCCCTTAGACCTTATTCTCATAACACTAGCCTTATTCTGCTAACACCCAACCCACCGCTCAAAACAGGGATCCCCTCAAAACACACCAAATCCCCTCCGACCTCCTCCCGCACAGAGCCCCGCAGCCCCAATCCTCCTCCTGCCTCCTTCCTCCTAGCGCCGCCGGATACCCACCCCACCACGCGCCGCTGGAGCCCCGTCTCGCCTCGCGCCGCTGGAGCCCTGCCCCGCCACGCGCTGTCGGAGCCCCGCCCCATGCTGCTAGAGCCCCGCCCCGTCCTGTCGCTGCCGCCCAGCCCAGGTACCAACGGATCCGGCGGCATCCCCATCGCCAGCCACACAATCTCCACCGGCGCAGTGGAGCAGCACCACCACCGTGGCCGTGGACATGCGAGGGGATCCCGGGGCTAGTGCGGCCATGGCCGGGAGCTCGCCCCTTCTCCTGCGCGGGGACGCCAGCTACCGCAGAGCCCAGCTGCCAAAGGATCCCGCCGGATCCCCACCGCCAGGCACGCCACCTCCTGTTGCAGTCCTCCCTCCCCGTTGCAGGCCAGGCATCCCGGGCTTGAAGTGCGCCCGGGCACGCGATGCGGTTTGGCGCGCGTGGCCGTGAAGGTGCATCACCCCCCGCCCCCAACAACCACGAGCAGCAGCGCGTCTGGCAGTGGACGCAACCGAGTACCCTTCTCCTCTACTCCCTTCCCCAGCCAACATCCATGGAGGTGCATGTGACGTCGTGACAACGAGTTCATTCTCTGTTGGCAAGGTAATGCATTTTTCAGTATGGTGTGCAGTTCCATCAGTGTGGTCGTGCAGCACGCGGGCGTGGGATTGCAATGTAGTGCCCATCTACGTGCAACCCACGAGGAGGCGACTGGTACTAAAGATGCTACATCCATGATAGTGGTAAATCCCTTTGCAATTTCAGAATCTGTTTGATTGCTATGAAAACTATTATAGTGCATAACTTTTTAGTGCCGTGCAATCTTTAGTGATGTTCACTTTGTTAGTTCTTCCCTCTAATTCTACGGACGAGCTGCACAGAACTGTAGTCATCCCGAGCCTGCCGCCGAGGAGCCAGCGAGCGCGCCCGTGGCGCCACCGCCTACCTGAACCTTGAGCTAGGCGACTGCTACGGGGACAGCACCGCCGTCTCCTCCCTGGTGAAGGTGCTCCACTAAATGAATCCCCCTTCACCGTCTCCCTTCAGTTTCTCTAACAAGACCGCTTGTATATCTCTGAAGATTGTTGTAAAACCAAATGTGGATAGTACTGCAAGCATATGATGGTAGCGTCGTGATCAAAATTCTGATCTGTCATAGATAGTGCAGGTTCCATGGATATAATAAGCCATAATGCTGGATATTTTCTCTCCCATATCTCAACCACCTAAATTCCTATGTATGTTGAAGTGGCAGAGTATTATCTTACTGAAGTTGACAATATAAGGGTGTTGTAGGTTTTGATCGTCGTGAGCTTGCTTGCATGAACACTGAAAAAACTAGAAATATATTTTGCTCAGCCTTCTTGACTGATAATTTAGTCATACACATTCAGGTTGACTTTGTATAGTCATGTAAAAAGATGTCCTAAGTGCAGATAGAAAACTAATGACATCCCTTGAAGCACTTGAGAGGGAAAAGCGATTCAATCATTGCAAAGTCAAGGCATTCAGCTATATGTTGTGGGGGAAGATCTCCAGAGCAAATTGTTCAAGGTGACTCTTGGCTTATATGATAATTATTATTTACTATTCCATTAGCTACAAGTCACAGTAACAGTAAGCGCTTTGTGAGGGGCACCCAACCTTGTAGTGCTGCTGTCACGTCATTTTCTCTAGAAAACAATTTTAGAAGTGGTTTAACAAGTTAGAAGTGCAAAAAATATTTGTTTCTGCAATATGAATGCTAAGGAAAAGCACAAGAAAGTTCTAGGAACATTTTGTATCCTTTACTTTGAGTGACGACTGCTTGTTGTTCGGCTGATCTTTAATCTCCTGTAGGCAAGAAGAGGATGAGGATCTCCACACCTGCCCCCATGCAGTTCACTCGACGCCCCCGTGTGGTGTGGAGCGCATCTGCGTGCAGTACGCCCGCCAACCAACTCCACCACGCCCACAGTCCACCCTGTGGTCCAATGCAATCCGACGACTCGATGCATGCAACTCGCATGGTGCGTGTGTGCAGTTTTCAGGCTCGCAGGTGTGTGGTTCTACCGACAACCAACTCCACCGCGACCCAGCACTCACGTCGGGGAGCTCCTGGACTTCAGCGTCGAGGCGTTCAACAACTGACGCAGAGATGGGAACGGACGCGGCCGCCTTTCCTCATCGTCTTCAATGGAAAGCACACCTAGTGGCTGCTCACGGGCGTGCTGCGTGCCGTTCGGCATCAGCAGCAATGCAGTTCAGAATCGCGGTTTGCTTCTGGGTGGCCAAAGGCAGCGACAGCCCGTGACTTCGGCCTTCCCCAGCCTGCTGCCGTGAGCTCCCAGGGGAAGGAGGACATGATGTGCTTGCATCCGCCTGCGAGATGCCACAGCTTGGCGTACACATTTTTTTCTCTTCATTGGAATTGTTTTCACGAGAATGCTAAATCCTAGCAGGCATGCAGTATAGCCGGTGCTAGCGGTTCATATCTATTTCTCTATTCTCGAGGAGCATGCAGTGCACTGTTGTGGTGGACAGAAAACGTCAATTGTTTGCCGGGATGTTCATTTGTAGTCAGCTCATTTTTGTATTTTCTTATGGAAATCATTTGCAGTGCGCTCATTAAGAAATAGAAGAGAATATCCATGTTCATTTGAAGTTCATTTTGTGAAGAAGCGAACCACATCTATAATATAACAAAAGAAGTTCATTTCGAATTGTGTTGCGGCTCATTTCCCTTTACCACGTGGTTCGCTTCTTCACACGTATACAACTCGCTAATGTGGAAACCCAAAACTCCAAACAGAAAAAAAGAAAGAAAGAAATGTAGTGCAAAGACGTGTAAAATGAAAAATGATAGAGAAACAAAAAAAAAACAATGTTGTTCACTTGATCATTTGAAGTGGTGCGGTTGGACATTTGATGTTGTTCATCTTGTAAGTGCAAAAGAAAAATTGTTACCAAAACGACACAAAAAGGTAATGCAGTTCACTTCTCCATACTTTTGCTTTTCACTTACACTCGGCGTGAAGTCCAGTCCACTTACCCGTCCGAAAAAAAGTTACATATAAATAAAAGAAATCATGCAGTTTGATTGACCGTTTGATGCAGTGCGGTTTTCAGTCTCAAGAAGTGCATTCTTCTGTCTGATGCAATACACGAGTTGATATTTGTGTCGCGGAAAAACAGAGTGTGTGCGTTTTTGTAATTTCAAAACTGCTCTTAAACCGTAATGAATTAGAGGGAGTGTTCTACATGAAAAAGTAGCGTCTCGATGATATCTTTCCAACGATGTATCATTTGGATCATTTCGACCAATGTTTTGTAAAAATTCACGAAAAATGGCCACTGCCCTTCGAAGTCAGCCGAACGATTTTCAAAATTAACTAAAAACTGTAAGGAATCTCAAAAACATTTCAACATATGAAAGTTGCGCCTCGTTCGTAGCTTTCCAACGGCGTATCACACGCCTCGTTTTGACAAACGGTTAAAAAACCGAAGCTAAAACAGTACCGAAAATTGCAAAAAATAGAAAAAACATAATTTCGCGATTTGTTAAATTCAAAACTGCTCTAAAACCGTAGTGAATTAGAAAAAATAATAGATATGAAAAAGATGCGCGCCGACGATACCTTTCCAACGGTGTATCACTTGCTTCATTCCGACGAGGGGTTTAGAAAAAAACACAAAAAACGCTCGCTGTCATTCGTTATGAGCCGCACGATTTTCGTAACTGCTCTTAAACTATGATGAATTTTGAAAAGTGTTCAACATGGCGAAGTTGCGTCGACTCCATATCTTTTCAACGGTATATTGCACGCATAATTCCGATAAACGGTTAAAAAACTAGAGCAAAAAAGGTACCGAAAAAACAACACACACAGTTTTTTCAAACATGAAGTTCACTGGTCTCTGTGTTGCAGTATCTGTGCAGTGCGCTCGCGTTGTGCGTGCAGTTCGGAAGTGTTATGAGAATATTATGAGAATAGACCGGCTGTATATATATATATATATATATATATATATATATATATATATATATATATATATATATATATAGGGTGGGTCTATTCTCATAACACCCCTTAAGACCTTATTCTCATAACGAAAAAGCTTATTCTCCTAACACCCGCACCCAAACGCCACCGCCCCTCCCCTCCGCACCTTCTACCACGGGAGCGGCTGGAGTGCCGCCTCCCCTACCCTTCCTGCCTTCTACCGCGGGAGCGGCCTAGATCGCCGCCGCCCCTCCCCTCCCCCAGCCCCGCCGACCACCACCACCACCGCGGTGCCCTACTCCTCCACCACATGCCTCCCCACCTTCTTTCTCCCTCACCCCGCCTACACCGGATCCGACGCGGCCGCGACACCTTCCGTGCCGCTCCAACATTCCTACGCCGGATCTGACGCAACCACCACCCCTCCCCGCCGGATGCGAGCGCCGAAACCTCCGACGAGGTCCCTCGTTGTCAGATCCGAACCACGACGAGCCACCATGGTTCCGCCGCGCCGCCGTGCCGTCGTGGTTCCTTCAGTGTCGTCGGTGGTCGTACCTTCATCGTTGGGAGTCATTGCAGTCCGTCGGTGACGCGCTTGCAGCTCGCCGTCCTTGGATAATCCCGCGACGGAGCTCTGTTATCCACGCCGTCCCGCTCCCCTTTCTTCTCACTACCTCCGGCTGTAGTACGTGGGTGTTGTGGGTGCCGCTGGTGCCGCAGCAGTGCAGTTCGTCGGGGACGTATGGTGCAGTGCACCTCGCCATGCGGTGCGGCCCGGATACGACCATTAACACCGGATCCAGCGCCTCCATTGAAGCTACGCCGGCCATCTGGCGCGAGCAACTCCGGCTTTGGGGCCTGCCGGGAACCGTCACGCCTTGCTCCTCCAGCACGCTGGAGACGTGAAGGGGAGGATCCCCTGACTCCCCTATCAACCGTCACGGCATGCGACCTTGTCTCCCTTCGAGCACGTCGTCTCCCTCATCTCCTCGTGCAGTCCGGCGACCACAACCGTGCAGTCTGTGGCCTTGGTCGTGCAGCTCGAACAAGTGCGCAAACGCAATGAAGTTCATTGCCCATGCTCGTGCTGCTCGACGAACACAACTGCACTGCAGCTCCTGGATGGTGGACTGCCACCATCGGGCCCGGGCGCTTCGGCGTGTTTAGTTCTCAGGTACTACTGGAGACGGTCGCTACCTCGACGGTGGCAGCTAGTTGTCAATAAGTTGTCGATAAAAACAAATTCACCAAGCCCTTGTTGACAAAAAAATATAGAACGCAATGTAGTGCACTTGCCTCGACTATGCACTCCGGACACCTTGAGAAAAAAATAATGAGGAAAGACAAAAACGAATCATGCAGTACAGTTGTCTCGTGTTTGCAGTCACGAAACATTCATGAAAAATAAGAAAGAAAGGCAACAAGTAATATTGCAGTTCAATAACCTCAACCGTGCAAACTTAAAAACGTTTTGTCAAAAGAAAAATTGCAGTACACTATCTTTGCACATGCAGTAAAGAGGAAATAGAAAAAAAATATGGAGTCCACTCACTAAGCCCTCTCGTCCACTCTCCCGGTGCACGCACATAAAAAAACAAGCCGTTTTCTTGCGTCTGATGCAGTGCGGTTTTCAGTTTGAAGCGTTGCGCTTTTCTGTCCGATTCAGTGCACGAGTCGATTTTGTTGTCGTGAAAAACAGAGTGTCCGTGTTTTTGTATTTTCAAAACAGCTCTTAAACCGTAATGAATTAGAGGGAGTGTTCTACATGAAAAAGTAGCATCTCGACGATATCTTTCCAACGGTGTATCATTTGGATCATTTCGACCAACGTTTTGTAAAATTTTCACGAAAAAACGGCCGCTGCCCTTCGAAGTCAGCCGCACAATTTTCAAAAATTAACTAAAAACCGTAAGGAATCTCAAAAACATTTTAACATATGAAACTTGCGCCTCATTCGTAGGTTTCCAACGGCGTATCACACGCCTCATTTCGACAAACGGTTAAAAAACTGAAGCTAAAACAATACTGAAAATTGCAAAAAATTCGAAAAAACATAATTCCGCGATTTGTTAAATTCAAAACTACTCTTAAACCGTAGCGAATTAGAAAAAATAATAGATATGAAAAAGATGTGTGCTGACGATACCTTTCCAACAGTGTATCACTTGCTTTATTTCGACGAGCGGTTTAGAAAAAAGCGCAAAAAACGCTCGTTGTCATTCGTTATGAGCCGCACGATTTTCGAAACTGCTCTTAAACTATGATGAATTTTGAAAAGTGTTCAACATGGCGAAGTTGCGTCTACTCCATAGATTTTCAACGGTATATTACATGCATAATTACGATAAACAGTTAAAAAACTAGAGCAAAAAAGGTACCGAAAAAACAACACGTATAGTTTTTTCAAACATGAAGTTCACTGGTCTCTGTGTTGCAGTATCTGTGCAGTTCGGAAGTGTTATGAGAATATTATTCTCATAATGTTATGAGAATCGACCGGCTGTATATATATATATATATATATATATATATATATATATATATATATATATATATATATATAT
>LR738709.1:205818211-205937550 GCA_902687465.1 Secale cereale | reverse complement strand
ATATATATAGACACACACACACACATATAAGGACATGGTTGCATAACCAAATTAAACATCCACTTACATAGTTGGCTACTACAACCATGGCATTAGCACACACCAAAGTAAACTATTACATGCATAATTACATAGGTGGTTACTACACATGTGACATTTCCACACACCAAAGTGAACTATATATTACATGCATGATTAAATAGGATAAACGATCATCTGATCATCATCTACTTCTTGTGACGCTTGCTCTACGTGTGGCTCGATCTGGCCTCGTCGATTTGGGTAACGAGGCACTTCCTCAAGTTAACGATCCGCCTGTGCATCTCGTAGCATGTGTACACGCTCTTGGCCGCGAATCTGAGGTGAGGTTCATCCAATTGCTGCATCCAGGCCCCATGCCACGATACGGGACGTGTTCTATTGGCATCCTGCTTCATACTTTCGTACTATGGGTCGATGATGGCCGAGGCGAGTTCAACCAGGGAGTCCTTCTTCGTGCTTCCCCTGACCCTGTAGTGCTCATAGGTTTCGACAAGGTTCTTGCAGGCCAAGCCCGTAACCCTAAGCGCTTTTACATCGTCGGTGGTTTCCATCGTAAGGAACGTGTATTCGTTGCAGTTGTCAAATCTAGCGAGACGGTCGGAAGGCTTTGTGACCATGCAATAGTGGTAGAAGAGGACATGATGGTGCACGCACGACTAGGCCATGGCAACCTTCTCATCTATGTTGGTACAACCGGCGGCGTACTGAAGGTCGATGCCGACCACCTTGTACTTGTCTCGAGCAAGCAACTGCTCGACCGTGTTGATGTAGTCATCCACCATGGTAGGGTCGATGGTGTACACCACCGAGAGATCTGTCTCCCTCATGTGGGTCTCCACTTTATGCTCGCCGAAATCCATTGGAGCACCGCTAGACACCCCCTCTCTATGTGTTGCCGTGGGTGATCTTGTTGTGTTGTGGGGCATGATCGAAAGGTTGAAGAGACTAAGGTTATAATGGCCACAGGAACTAAAAAGGAAGCCGAACGGCCTGGAATATCGACACGCCCTGATGACAGTTCTAATTTGCAGCGCGTAACTCCATCATGTCGCATGTAACTGCACCGTGTCGCAACACGCGCGGAGCAACTGCATGCATATGGGGCCCTTGACGTCATCGTGCGTAGGCCCAACCGCTGGCAGAGCACGCACAGAGGGACGTGAGCAAATGACTCCGCTGTCCCTTCAACGGCGAGCTACCATATATATGCATATAGCAGTTGAACACGCAAGGAAATGTTTTCCACAAGCCGAGCGCGCCGGCGGACGCGAGCAGAGCGCTCCGCGGCGCCTAACAACAATCACGACGCGTTGCGGCGCCTAACAGCGAGCATAAATTGCCGAGGGACTCAAGCAGAGGCCGACACAGTGATACGTCGCAAATAAGGCGAACTGTGCGAGCGATGTTGGAGATATCAAGTACGTATCTGATTAGAGTTGCGTGTGTGATACGTGGCATACAATTGATCCATCTGAGCTATTTGTGATGGAATAAGTCATGTGTGTTGTGGGAAAACGCCTGCTAGTATATAACCTTAAATTCAACAAACAAAATGTTAATGCATGTTACAAAAATTATATAACTGGAAACTATGATCAAATATGAATCCAACGATATAATCTTTGGCGACATGCATTCGTATTTTATTAGTTAAATCCTACTTATAAACCAGGACGGGGGTATAGTAGGTAATTAAATCTCAAATGTTTTTTTATTAACCGTATGTGTATGTGTCCTTTCGTCCTCCTCTCGGACGTCTTGTCACCCCGCTGCCGCAGACGGCTTCGAGCGCAAGCTTGAGCAGCGCTCTAGGGCGTTCTTTTGGCCAAACGGTGGTGAGCCCGTTCCCGCGCAACTGCGCAGGTTCTCGCATAAGCGACCCGCCCGACTTGGTGAAATCCCCCAAAATCCCAATGCTTACCTGCCTACTATATAAACCTCACGGCCGGCGAGTCCGTCACACCTCCCTTTAGCTTATCTCGTCTGCTTCTCCCACAATCTCCAATGGCACCATCCGTCACTATCGCTCAGCCACTCCGCCGTCATCAGAGGACAACTCCAGTTGGGAGGCTACACCACGGTGACGGCGCAGTCCCCGGCATAGTGTAGTGTGCGTGCCGTCCCTCTTGGGTGTTTGCCGAAGACCCACCACATGCTCCGCCGCCGATGTCCATCGACAGCTGTTGCCGTTCGCTGTTGCTGCCACACCACTTTCTAAAGCCAGGGTCATCGCCCGCTCCGCCGCCGCAGCCCGAAGGCGGGAGGTGGCCGTCGTTGCTGCCACCCCACTGCCGGCCACCGTGGCCAGCACCCACTCCGCCACCGTGACCTGAAGGCGGGAGATGGTTATCGTGGCCGCCACCCCATCATCGGTCGCTGTGGCCGCCAGCACACCGTCGACCGCCGGGATCATCACCCGCTCCGCTACAGCCGCCCGTAGGAGGGACCCAGAGGTGGAGGCCTACACGTGCATCAGCGACCTTGCACGCTACATCGAGTTCCTGCGGGAGGAGGAGGAGCGCCTCGTAGAGCATGCAAAGAGCCTTACCGTAGCCATGGCCACAACACACAGCAAGAAGATGCGAGGAATCAGGAGATCTATAGGCAGTCCGTCCGCTTCATTAGTGGTCGTCTGGAGCGGCAGAGGGCGTTCGAGGTGAGTGTCGCTGAAGGTGCAACAGCGGCAGCCACAGTGTTGCACTTGTCCAGCTCGTCGGTAGGCTCCTCCTTCTCTTCCTCTTACTGAGCGTGCTCGGTTGAGGAGAGGCCGCCGGAAGTAGTACAAAGCCCTACCATAGTAGTAGTAGTATTTAGGGGCTATTTTGTTTAGTTCATCTGACTATAGATTTGGTTGAACTAGCTATTTCAGTACGTGGTTGGCAACAATTGGGGAAAAGCTTGGTCGGTTCAGCTGTGAACTTGAACTATTTGTATAAATTAAGAACGACTGCTTAATATATGAATGGAATCTAGGCTTAATTATTGAATTTTAGTTGCAAAAATTAGATAGTGTTAGTGATTTTTAGCTGCATATTTTGACAAATCGCAGTGTTACAAGGATTGACAAATGACAATGTTACTAGATCAACAAATGCCAATCTTTCCAGTTTGACAAATGGCAATGTACCCAATATGACAGATGCGAATCTTACCAAATTGTCTCTACGTGGTTGCACACGGGTCATAAAAAAAACAGTTTGCGTTGAAGAGAGGTACAAATCCTGCTTGCCAAATTTCATCTTGGCTTAGTGTCGAAATCTCGCTTTGCATAACTTATTCAATCTGAACCATTTGCATTGAAGTGATGCACAAATCCTACGCGGCGAATTTTCCCTTGGCTTACTACGAAAGACTATAGCTCTCACTTTACATACAACTATTCTATCTAAAACATTTGCGATGAAGAGCTGCACAAATCTTGCTCGACACATTTTCCCGTGCCTTACTGGGAAGTTGTCGGTTTACATATGGGTGTTCTATCTAAAACGTTTGCGATGCTAGAGTGGTAGCTATTTGTTTCAAAATGCCTTTGTTGGCTGTTATTCGAGTGCGCCTTCTCTCAAAATGGACACAAAAAATAGTACAACATGTCGAGTGCCATTCAATGATAGCATGCCAAGTTTCATGAATTTCAGACGAGTTTTGGATTTACTAGAATTTAAAAAAAAGTATCTCAACATTTTGCCGGCAATCAACAGTGCCCTGGTGCTTGAAATTTATTTCCATTTCTTGCATGGGACCTAAGCATGCACCCAAGGACACATATTTGAAATTTCAACCAATTTATATGCACTTGAGCATGTGCATGTAGTTCAAATTTGAATTATGCACATAAATGCCTAGAAAACACAGTTAATGTATAAAAATGTCCAAACGAACCTCGAAAAATTCCAAAATTTAACACAACACTCGTGTTGTGCTATGTTGACACTAGAAAGTTTTTGAAAGCAGCAAGAGGCAAAGAATATCGTTTCGTCCCCAAAGGTGGCACATTCCCTACCGAAACCATAAGGCTTGTTGTGAGAAGCTTATACCCAAACCTGTCCCAAATGGGACAAAAAATTTACCACGGCATGTCGAGGCCGCTCCATGATAGCAAGCCAAGTTTCATGAATTTCACACGAGTTTTGGATTTACTAGAATTTAAATACCAAGTATCTCAATGTTTGCGGCCGAGTGACGGTCATAGGGTGTTTGACATTCATTCTAATTTCTTGCATGGTACCTAAGCATGGAACCGAGGACACATATTAAATTTTTCAACCAATTTATATGCATTGTAGCATTGTAGAAACAACACCTATGGGATCCTCAGGACCCCTACTACGGTTGGCGGGGAGTAGAGCTTTGTAACGAGAAGTTCTAGTCCATCAACGTGTGGGAATTCTTACTCAGGTTCGGGCCGCAAGTGATGCGTAAAACCCTAGTCCTGCTTGTCTGTGTATATTCTTACTCAGGTCATCTGTTGCGACACCTACTTCCGAGCTCAAAGCCGGACGTGGAGTAGGGGCCGATGTAGAGATCGGATCGGGGAGGGACTCCAAAGTTAAGGCTCTGGAGTCCATGGGCATCTCGGGTGATGCCGAGGAGCATGTAAGGACCAAGTCACCCTGAGCGTCAGCGAAGTACTCGAGGTTATCGTACCTGATCTGGTGCCTAGGGGAGAAATTATCGATTCGGTCGAGGTGATCGGTCGGGTTGGCATGCAAAACGACGCTGCCGAACGGGAAAGTCAGACGGGGGACAAAGATGTCCTCGATGCTGATGTTACCTCTGATGATCAGGTGAGCAATCGATCCTTCGACGATCCGACATCGGAACTCTCAGTGAAAGCACCAATGTCGGTGTCAAAACCGGCGGATCTCGGGTAGGGTGTCCCGAGCTGTGGATCTTGGATAAATGGGGAACATTAGATGAGGGACACATTTTTTACCTAGGCTTGGGCCCTCTCTATTAGGTAAAACCCTACCTCATGCTTGATTATATTATGGAATATACGATGGTTACAGTTTGGTTCTACCTCGAGATCAGATGAACTAACCCTAGGCTAATAGGGTAATGGTTTTTGATCTAGCCTCCACAGACTAAACCCTCTGGTTTATATAGACACCAGGGGTACTAGGGTTTACACATGGTCGGTTATAAGGAAGGGATAAACATGTCGATTCTTCTTATCTTGACTTGGAGAACACACCGAGCCTCCGAGAGTCTTCCATTCGGCCATGGATTATTTTGATAGTTCGGCCCCGTAGTGGTCACCCAATAGCCCATTGATACGTCTCCAACGTATCTATAATTTTTTATTGTTCCATGCTATTATGTAATCTGTTTTGGATTTTTTATATGCATTAATATGCTATTTTATATTATTTTTGGGACTAACTTATTAACCTAGAGCCCAGTGTTAGTTTTCGTTTTTTCCTTGTTTTTGAGTTTCGTAGAAAAGGAATACCAAACGGAGTCCAAATGGAATAAAACCTTGACGATGATTTTTCTTGGACCCGAAGACACCATCGGACTTGGAGTCCAAGTCCGAGGAGCCACGAGGCGGCCACAAGGGTGGAGGGTGCATCCAGGGTGGTAGGGCACACCCCACTACCTTGTGGGCCCCTAGTGACCCCCCTGACCTACTTCCTCCTCCTATATATTCTCAAATATTCCCAAACCTTTAGAAAAAGCAACGAGAACACTTTTCTGCCTCCGCAACCTTTTGTACCCGGGAGATCCCATCTGGAGGCCTTTTCCCGTACTCTGTCGGAGGGGGGTTCGACCATGGAGGGCTTCTACATCAACACCACTGCCCTTCCGATGAAGCGTGAGTAGTTTACCACAGACCTACAGGTCCATAGCTAGTAGCTAGATGGATTCTTCTCTCTCTTTGATTTTCAATCCGATGTAATCTTCTTTTGCGGTGTGTTTGTCGAGATCCAATGAATTGTGGATTTAAGATCAGCTTATTTATGAATATTATCAGAATATTCTATGAATTCTTATATGCACGATTTGGTATCTTAGTAATTCTCTTCGAACTATCGATTTGGTTTGGCCAACTAAATTTGTTTTTTTGGAAGTGGGAGAAGTGCTTTACTTTGGGTTCAATCTTGGGGTGTCCTAACCCAGTGACAAACTATGGGTAGCGAGGCACGTTTTGTATTCTACCCTTGAGGATAAAAATATGGGGTTTTCATCATATTGCTTGAGTTAATTCCTCTACATCATGTCATCTTACTTATAACATTACTCTGTTCTTCATGAACTTAGTACTCTAGATATAGAATCATTTCGGTCGATGTGTGGAGTAATAGTAGTAGATGCATAATCGTTTCGGTCTACTTGATGAAGACGTGATGCCTATATTGCATAATCATTGCCTTAGATATCATCATAACTTTGAACTTTTCTATCAATTGCTCGACAGTAATTTGTTGATGCCTATATTGCATAATCATTGCCTTAGATATCATCATAACTTCGAAATTTTCTATCAATTGCTCGACAGTAATTTGTTCACCCACTGTATTATTTGCCTTCAAGAGAGAAGCCTCTAGTGAAACCTATGCCCCCTGGGTCTATTTTCCATCATACTAGTTTCTGATCTACTATTTTTTGCAATCTTTTACTTTCCAATCTAGAAACCAAAAACCCAAAAATATTTTATCTTTTGTTTATCTATCTCAATCGGATCTCACTTTTGCAAGTGACAGTGAAGGGATTGACAACCCCTTTATCGCGTTGGGTGCAAGTTGTTTGATTGTTTGTGCATGTATTGGTGATTTGTCCGTTCATATCCTACTGTATTCATACCTTGATTCTAAAACTAAAGGAAATACTTATCTCTAGTTTGCTGCATCACCCTTTCCTCTTCAAGGGAAAAACCAACGCAAGCTCTAGAAGTACCAGGAAGAATTTCTGGCGCCGTTTTCGGGGAGATCTACGCCAAGTCAAGACTCACCAAGTACCCATCATAAAACTCTCATCTCTTGCATTACAATATTTGCCATTTTCCTAACATTTTCCTCTCCCCCATTTCTAAAACGATTTTCAAAAGCATTTTCTTTTTTCCTTTGCCTTTATCTATTTGCCCTTTTATGTTGGTCTTTTTGTTTGTTTGCTCGTGTGTTAGATTGCTTGCGTTGTCATGATGCCTCAAGAGAATGCCAAATTATGAGACTTTCCTTATACTAATAATGATAATTTTATTAGTACTCCGATTGCTCCCGCCACTAGTGCGGAATCTTGTGAAATTAATGCCACTTTGTTGAACCTCGTTACGAAAGATTAATTTTCTGGCCTTCCTAGTGTAGATTCTGTCGGCGTCCTGGGAACCAGGGTACCCAGACTTGCCTGTCTGCGGGCCGCGACGCTCTCCTACAACGGCCTGGTACGGCCCAGCTGATCGACCAGCTGCCCAAGACCCTCGCGATGGAGCTAAGCCTCACGAGGAGAACACCGTCAAGACCCCCTCAGGAGCGGCCTCGACAAGGTGCTCCGGAGGGGCGGAGAATCCAAGGCCAAGTCTGCATCAGGAGGAGGCACAAACGTCAGGAGTGATGCACCGCGCCAGCGGGTGCCAGTGCCCGCCAGCGGCGCAATTGCTGTTTTGGTGCAAGGGGGACATCGTAGCCGCATGTTCCCGAGGAGCGGGACAAAGGTTTCCCGTTTGGTGCAACAAGACCGAAGACCGCAAGGACGACAAGGAGTATGTCACCGTAGAGCCCACCACCGCGTCACCGCCTGATCCTTTTGCAGGCGAAGAATGCTTTTCTCAGGATAGGAACGTCCTTGTGTTCCCGCTCAAAAATGGCCATTGTGGGATCCCTTCCCGCCTAAACATTTCGGGGGAAGAGGACCCTGGCCGCCTATATAAGTAGCTAGGACTCCCACTGTGGAGGGACAAGTCGAACCAAGCCCAGCCAAGTAGAGCAGACCCATAAACTCTGCCACCACGCAAGGAGCAAGAACACTTGCCTCCTGACCCTCCTGAGCTCAGGAACCACTATACTAGTTCATATTCCAGCCCTCCCAAGGCCAATCCACCAAAGCAGGAAATAGGGTTTTACACCACACGGTGGCCTGTACCTGGGCAAACTCTTGCGTGCTTTATCTGTTGTTTGCTTGAATCCCTTCACCAAGACGAGAGCGATACGCTAGGTAGGCGCGAGTTGGAGAGATCTTTGTTCATGCCCCTGTGTTCGAACTTCTTGGGTTTTGCGGAGCCCTAAATCCGACATTTGGCGCGCCAGGTAGGTGGCATGTCAAGATCTCGCTTCTCCGATGACCTCGTCCCGCTCTCGTCGTCGACTTCGCTCCACAGCCATGGTGGACACACGCCGAGCTCGCGCCGCCCACCGTGCCGTGAAAGTCGCTCAGACGGCGCCCGCGGGCCATGGTGCACCGCTCCGCCCCAACTCGCCGGTCGCCAACGCCGCTACCGACCCGGCCGCCCACAAGCAGCAGGACTCGTCACTGCCACCGTCCGTGCGGCGCAATGGCCGCACGGCGACGCCTTCACCCTCACCGGCCGCGGCGTCGTCCTCACTGGTCCGTCGTGGGCCGGTCTACCAGCAGCCTGCACTGCTAATGGCGCGGGAGCTCTTGCGCTACCGCCCAGCAGATGACCTCTACGACGAGTGGCTCCACCGCATCACCGAGCTCATCAATGCCGCTGGAGAAGCACCTACACCAACACACTCCTCCCGTCCCCTGTCGCCCCCGGTGGGGAACGAAGGCCATGGAGTCCCTGCTCCGCCTACACTCTATGGTGCCGGCCAGGAGGTCCGGCGCGAGGCTCCGTGACGTGAGCCGCCCCGCAGAGCCCATGCGCGCGACGAGGAGAGCTGCCAGGTGATTCCGCATCCCCAGGCGGGGGCTCGCGGCCCCCCTGGCCCGCAGCACCGAGACCGCGCGCCACAGGAGGTGGTGGCGCCAGCACCCCAAGAACCAGCACCGCAGGCGCAGGGGGCGCATGCGATCATGAGCGTGGCTGGATGTCGCGCCCTAGCTCCTGTGCTATGGCGCCTCGTCTGGCCCAGCAAGTTCAAGCCCGACCTGCCTCCGCGCTAAGACGGCACCACCGACCCCACGGAGTTCCTCTAACTCTACGAGCTGAGCATCGAGGCATCCAACGGCACAGAGCAGGTCATGGCGAACTGGTTCCCCATGGCTCTCAAAGATGGTGCACGCTCCTGGCTCTAGAACCTCCCCGTGGGATCCATCTCCTCCTAGGAAGAGCTTCGTGAGCGTTTCGTCGCCAAATTCCAAGGCACCCGCGACCGAGCCCCGACAGCTGCTAATCTGCGCCGCGTGAGGCAGCAGCCGGGAGAGATCCTGCAAAAGTACATCCAACGCTTCAACACCATGTGCCTCCGGATCCCTAGGGTCTCGGACGAGGCCATCATCTCAGCGTTCTTCGATGGCGTCTGTGACGTCAGGATGAGGGAGGAGCTCGCCATCCACGAGGACCTGTGCACAGCCCTCAAGATGTTCAAGCTCGCGGCACAGTGCGCCAGGGAGGAGGAAGGACGTCTGTCCCTCCAGGAGCTGCCTGAGGCGGAGGCGGACGACAAGAAGGCCAAGGCCAAAGAAGCAAAGCGCAAGGGACCCACCGTGCTGGCTGCGGAGGCAATAGTGAAGCGTGGCTGCGGCTACGATGACCTCCCCTAAGACAACTGACTGTACTGCGTCTTCCAATACGTCCACAGCCACAACACTAACGACTGCCTGGATCTCAGGGCGATGCGCGGTGGGCGCATCGGGCAGCACCCTGAACGCGACAACCGCGGCTACGGCCGTGGACAAGGCCGAGGTGGAGGACGTTGGGATGGCAGGAACTCACACCAAGGGTGGCGCGACCAGCCTCGTGAAGACCACTGGCAGGAGCAGCCTCGTGATGGCCCCTAGGGCGACCAGCCTTGTGAGGGTCGCCCTCAGGGCAATGGAGGCCTACCTCTGCTGCCACCACCGCCAAGAAGGAATGACGACAACCGTCAGGGAGACGAAGCAGGGGGCTTCCAGCAGCCGCGTGCAGTTGCATGCATCTTGGGAGGAGCCCATGCTCCGACTTCCCACCGCATCTTCAAGCAGTTCGCCTGTGAGGTGAACGCGGCGCTTCCTAGGCCTGACGCCGCGTGCAACCTCAGGTGAACCAAGCAAGTCATCGCCTTCGACCCCAAGGACCAGCTCAAGTGCATAGTGGCCCCAGGCACTCTCCCGATGCTCTGCACCCCGACCATCAGCAACGTCCTCGTGACCAAGACCCTCATCGATGACAGAGCAGGACTCAACGTCCTCTCCGTCCAGACCTTCGAGACGCTCCAGGTCCCCTACGATCAGCTCCACCCGACCAAGCCATTCTACGGAGTCACAGATGGCTCCACACTCCCGATGGGGCAGGTCCGCCTTCTCGTCACATTTGGTGACCGCAACAATTACCACACCGAGCTCATCGACTTCGACGTCGCCAACATCCACCTCCTGTACAACGCCATCCTTGGGTATCCTGCCCTCGCCAAGTTCATGGCGGCGACCCATCACGGCAACAACGTCCTCAAGATGCCTAGGAGCGGCAGAGTCATCACGATCGCCTCCGACGAGAAGGAAGCGTTGCGTTCCCTGGAGCGCGCCTACCAGACTGCGGCGGTCGAATGCTCCGATGAGGATGGAGCCGTCCTCACCCTGTAGATCGCCCCCAAGAAAAAGAAGAACCTGCCCGTCAATGGACCTCAGGACGCAGGGGCTGCTGACGGTCCGGCCTCAGGACACGCGCGTGCCGACGAGGCGCCCTCCACCCTCGCATAGGGAGGCGCGCCCGACGCCCCTCTCATGACGGGCTCGGGGGCTCTCCTCTGGAGTGTCTCCGGACTCACCAGCATCTCGAGGAAGGTGTTCGGGCACCACCTGCAAGCGTGTCTTGACGCGCGTTTTTGTGAGCCCAGCGCGGACCGCTCGGCGCTGGGGGCTCAGGACTTCATCGACCAAGTTACCGAGGAACTTCAGTACGCATGGCTCATCCGCGGTGGGCGTAACCGCACAACCTCAAGCTTACCTGCCCGCTGCCCGAGTGACTGCTTCCGCGTCTGCGTTGACATCGCAGGTCTCAACCGAGCCGCCTCTCAGGAGCCCTTCTGGCCGACGACGGTTGGCCGGAGGAGGGCCCTCCCCTGCAGCTACGTCCGCACGCTCTTCGGCTTCCGCAACACAGCTGCCACGTTCCAGCGTCTCGCGCAGCAGGCCTTGGGGGCTCGGGAGGCTCAGTGGCAGGCGGTCCAGACGGAGCAAGAACCGGACCTCGCGCGACCACTGAGAGCCTTCGGAGCCCCTGGGCCTCAGGAGCCCGACGACCCTCAGGAGCAACCCGCATGGCTCGCGTCTTCAGCTACCCCAACTCTTCTTCGACAAGTATCATGTGACGTTTCAGGTATCCGATCGAGGGCCCCCCCGGGCTACATCATCCTTGGACTGCTAGGGGTTGTTCCCCCGCAGTTGTCTCCCCTTTTTGCATGATCAAGGCTAGTTGTTTCTTTCCGTTCGCATTATCTGCATGCTTGGCGTCCTCACCGCCACTAAGGTCATGAGCCCTTGTGATCCCACTCGCGACCGCCCCATGATTAAGGACTGGCACAACGTCTTTGCTCGGGTCCGTCCCTACAGCGTCGCTAAACCCAAGGGATGAGCTCTGTCTCGCGAGCCATTCCCGTGACGTCACCTCCAGTGGTCCTTGGTGCATTGTTCTCGCATGGGCTAATCGTGGATGGGTAAGTAGGGGCCCGTGGAAGGTGCCTCGCTCACGCGGGAACCGCACGAGGGTTATTTTTCTTTTGGATTGTTGCATGGGAAGACTGGGCACGGCGTCTGTGCTCGGGTCCGTCCCTGCAGCGCCGACAAATCCAGCGGCTGAGCTCTGTCTCGCGAGCCATTCCCGTGACGTCACCTCCTGGGGTCGCTGGTGCTGCGGCCTTCTCATGAGATACCCTCTAGAGATGAACTCGACGCAGGTCGACACAACACCTCTCTTTTCACATTTTGCAGAAGAAGACTCAGGCGTAACCCGCCTGAGGGTAGGGTCTCGCGAGTGATGCGTAAGCTCACGAGAACTTCCTCAGAGTCGTTCAGCTCGTCCTGAGGAGGGCCCATATACACCTTGGCTGTCCTACCGTGCAAGCCACGTGTCAGGATGGGGCTGTACACGCCCCGGAGTCTCTCCCTGTAATGCCCAGGATGGGACTATACCTCCTACATGTCGAGGCACGACTTAAAGGTATAAGCCCATTCTGGAGTGATCTCAAGTTCGGTATCTTTGCAAGACTCATGTAAAAAATAGGGATGAAATTGCAAAAGGAGATAGTTGGCTTCAATCGCCACGTCACACAATTCATTACATAGCAAAACATCATCCAAATAACATCACAACCCGGCTACGGGTGAAGATCCAAATGAAAGATACCAAAATACATAAAGCCACAGGTCCGAATTGCCCCTAGTAGACACCACTACTGATCATCGGGATAGTGCACATAGTATCGGCTACGCTCTTCATCGTACTCCCAGTACAGCTTTGTGTCGTCACCTGAGTAGTTCACCTGAGTACCTGCATCTGGTGTGGTGTAGAATTTGTGAGCCACGGAGGACTCAGCAATCCCGTTCCCGGGTAACAGAACTATCTAAGCCTTGGGTGTGGAACAAGGCTGAAGAAAGAATTAAAGGTTGCAACTGCACTAGCACTAGCTTACATAATAAGAGCGAGAAGAGAAGTGCCACGAGCGATTGATCACGAAGTGATCCTATCTAAAACACGTCAAACATAACCCCACCGTGTTCACTTCCCGAAATCCTTTCGGAATATGACCGTCTCGGTACTCACGCTGGTAGTGTGTTCTGAACATGGTGTCAAGTTTACTACAACCGGATATTAACAAATTCCCATCTGCCACATAACCGCGGGCACGACTTTCGAAAGTTCAAAACCCTGCAGGGGTGTTCCAACTTGGCCCATTACAAGCCCACGATCCGCGGAGTCGCAACTCCAAGGTGGGAAGGCCCGAGTATTCTCGGAATCCCGTGTTCAAGATACTCCGACTAAGGTAAGACTAATCCAGCAAATCATCTCGGCGTGTCGACACCCTGACAGTAGCCGCGCGTATCTAGTCTCAGGCCACGACCGGATGGGCGATTCTACAAGTTATACCAGATACCTCGGGTTTCCCCAAGACGGCCCCGCAGAACCCCCAGTTTGGACCAACACTCATGTGGAGCACTGGCCCGGGTTGTTGATTAAGAACTCGGGTTTGCAAAGCCCTATGCAAGTTTTAGTTATTAGGCAAATGGAGTACCAATGTTGGGACTTGCTGGAAAAGCCTTAGCACTAAGCGGTTTATCGAGGGGGTCCCATAACCCCAACCGTGTGAGGAACGCAAAATCAAGGAACATAACACCGGTTTATACGGTTCCTAGGGCGGCATGAGTGGAACAAATCACCAAGCAAGAGGCTTAGCCTTCCACCCATTACCAATATATATATATATGATTTCATTTAAGAATTTATATAGTGTGATATCCCAACAAGCTTCAACATGAAGCAAGAATCTTCAAATCTTCTCCTGCAACTAACAATGCTATAAGAGGGGCTGAGCGAAGCCTACGTAGCCAATCAAAGGTTTGCATAGGTTGGGTGGTTAAACAGATTCATGGTTACAATAGGAGGCTGACAAACAAACATGGGCATCGAGGCAATAAGCTAAAGAGCGAGACTTCTAGCAATAGGCAAAGATAGTAATGATATCTGGGTTAGGTCATCTTGCCTGTCGAGTCGTCGATGGGATCGTAAGACGGCTCCTCGTTCTCAACCTCGGTAGTAACCTCGTTCTCGTACTCGGTCTCGGCTTCCGGCTCTACTCAACACAAGAACACACGAGGCACGAAATCAAACAAGGTGCAATGCGCAAACTACAGGATGCATGTATGACGCACTTAGGATGCACTGCGGGTGCACTTAGGATGCACAACATGACAACATAGGAAGCACAGAGAAACAGCACAAGAACAAGACAATATAATCAAGCAAGTAAGATGCACGACAGATCTATATAGGATGCAAAACATGGCAAGGTAGCAAGCACAGAGAAACAAAATAAGAACAACAAGTTTAAATGAGGCCGGAAACTACTTAAGACAAATCCGGTAAGTCCTCATATGCATAGTTTGAAATTAGTACAGATCTGAACAAACCTAAGTTAAAGTTGTTAAACAGCAAGTTAACATGCACCAAGACAATCTACACGAAATTCTAGTCAAGTTTCATATAAAGTTTGTTTAAAACGGAGCTACGGTCTAGAAAATATGATCAAAACAAGATAAGCATGGCATCGATGCAAGATGCACCCAAACATCAAGCAAACATACTCCAAACATGTTAAGAAGATGATATTTTGAATCTACATGCAAAATCACACAAGTTTCATGTAGGACTTGCTCAAAACGGAGCAACGGACTAAAAGATACACCCGAAACAAGAAACAATGCAAAGCTGAAATTAACAGCCACATAGCAACTTTGGAGAAAGAAATATATACTCTACAGCACTCAAACATGGTGAAAATAAGCATGGACATGAAGTAGACATATCCTATAGCAAACTACTCTATTGGAGCATCTCCATAGGAGGCATGGATCAATAGCAACAAGCTACGACATTTTGATCATGACACTAAAAACCTAACAGCAATATTTCATAGCAACTTGGGAGCAAGAATTAAATATGCTACAGCAACCCAAATGAGCATGTGAGGGCATGGATGGATAGACAACAACATATACAACTAGGAATGATCAATGGCCACCCCAAAACTAACATGGATTTGCCTAGGACAACAAGCAAACATAGCATCAGGATAAGACAGATTCCAGACTTTGTGAAATTTCACTAAGTGTTAAAACAGTAACATTATCATGGCATGTTTGCGAGCATGTTTAAGTCATCTTAAAGCATAAAATGGAAAATGGTTTGCACCACAGCAAGGATCACATGATGGAGAATCTAAAACATATGAGCATGTGACATGGGGACAAACACAACAATAGCAACGAGCTCCTCAACTAGGCATCTCGTAACAAGTTACAAAACCTAACAGCCACTTGCATTTTTGCAACAGAGATAAACATGGCAATATGAATCCTAACATGCATGCTACAGCAACCAACATGTAGAGCATCTCATGATGAACATTTTGACATATCATTTGCTTCATTTGGATAAACATGCACCAAGTTATCACATCTCAAACATGGCAAGAAAATAACTAGTAGCAGTAGTTTATATCAAGTAGCACCCTTGTCATGATGATTAAGACATCTAGATGGACTCAAACAAGCATGGCACAATGGAACAAAACGTAGTACACATCACCACGATCATTTTGACATATCATATGCACAAAACGGACAAGCACAGTAAAAGTTATTGCCATCACAAGAATGCATCAGACAACAAAAAAATAGCAAAAGACTTAGTAAAAAAACAAGGAATCAACCTGCGGATCGGGTCCACACGGGTCCCACGAGCGAAGCGGGTTGCGGATGGGGCGCGGGACCCATTAGGGTTTGCTGGATCCGCGGCGATCTGGATCGGGCGGCTCGATCCCGGCTGGCGAGAGGCCGGGGAACGACGGCCGGCGACCGGTTGCTGGCGTGGAGGAGCGGGGCGGCCGGAACGGCGCCGGCGAGAGGGACGGCCGGGCGCGCGGTGATCCGTGGCGGCGGCGGTTGTTGAAACGCGGCAGCGGCGGCGACCGACGCCGGCGGGCGCGGGAGGCGGCCGCGGCTGGGAGCGAGGGGGCGCGCGGTGGCCGGCCAGGCCGTATGGGCTGGCTTCGGGCCCCGCGGGCCCACCCGATGGAGGCGGACGGCTGGTGTGGTGGAGGCGGACGGCTGGCGTGGAGGAGACTAGGGTTTTTGGACGAAAAAATTGACAAGGGGGACGTTTTTATAGGCACAAGGAGTTAGGAGACTCCAAATGGGGAGCGGTTTTGGGCCACGCGATCACAATTCGACGACCGAGATGATGGGAAGGGTTGTGCTGGGTTGATGGGCTGTTGTGGAGGGTGTCTTGGGCCTCAAAGAAGAGGTTCTTTTAGCCCACTAGGTTACCCGTTGGAGTACCAAACGAACTCCAAACGCGACGAAACTTGACAGGCGGCCTACACGTGTCAAAATAATATCGCACGAGAAGTCTCACGTCAATCAGGAAACGTTACACAGCCACACACAAAAGAAGCACTCGGGGATGCCACGGGCACGTGTGAGAGCATCGGAACTCGAAACGGACAACGGGAAGAGACGAGTGGGACCGGATGCAAGTGACAACACAAATGCAATGGAATGCACATGACAACATGACATGGATGAAATGCACACAAGCACACGACAAAACGAGAAACCCGAAAAGAAAGAAGAGCCTAGAAAGGAATTGATGAAGCCAAAGTTTATATATTGCCATATAGGGAAAGTGTTACATCCGGGGCATTACACGGTGGGAGGCTCCCTCCCACGGTCCAGTGGAAGTACCATGCTCCGCGCTGGCAGATCCAACCAAGGAGCGGTTATGCCCACGAACCAATGGAAGCGCCAATCTCCGGTTATGCCCACACTCCGCGCAAGTGTGGTAGCTCTATGCTCCACGCTCGTTATAAACAACTGAGGGCGGCCCCAAGTGGTCGCACCAACCTCAGGGAGCTTTACAGCTCATGATGCTAACAGCTTCTCCTTGGATGGGTGTCGAGAGGGGGGCTAGGGACGGGGGCTATACTCAGGTCATGCCTGGCAGACGCCACCCTACTAGGTGCCCAGACACCTAGCCTTCTCGCGCGCCCATCCCAGGCGAAGGCTCTTGAGCAAGGTATGGTGTTGGTTCTCCTTCATGAGATCCGTTCGTACGTCAAAGGAGACCCCTGGGCATCGCGACCCAGGGGCCTAACTAGCCACGTAGCCCCTCATCCCTTGAGTCTAGTTATGACGATAACCCCGGTCACCCGGAGGGCTCAATGGCGATCGAGGGTATGCGCGGGGTTGGGCCCTGCCGACGCAGAACGCAAACGGGATCACTTGAACGTCAAGGGGGACCCCTGGGCATCGCGACCCAGGGGCCACACTAGCCACGTAGCTCCTCATACCTTGAGTCCAGTTATCGCGATAACCCGGTCACCCGCAGGGCTCAATGGCGATCGAGGTATGTGCGGGGTTGGGCCCTGCCGACGCAGAGCACCTAAGCAAACATGAAAGGAAGCAAGCACGGAAATCATCTAGCTACTACAATAATACCAAGTTTTTCAAATTCCAACGAAGTTCTCACGCCTTCCCGAGGCACTCGCACTTCTCTCTCTGGATAGGAACAGATCAGGCATCACCAAGCACGTCATCACCGGTCTCCTCCTCTTCGGCTGCGGTAGCAGCGTCCTGGAGGAACGCCTCCACCAGCTCCGTGACCCTTGCCCCCAGGGCCTCAGAGCGACTACTTTAACCTCCTCGTGAAGACAGCGCAGACACAGAATCTCGCCCCGAGGGAAGGGTAATAGGAAATCAAGTGCCACCGCCACCTGACCATAGGGGATCGCTAAGATAAGTTTCCAACGCCGCATCTACTCGCGTACCTACACCTCCATCCACTATAATCACGAATCCGCTGGGACATGAAAACTCTTCCCGACGGACCGGTGGGAGGTTGCCTGCACGCCAGGAGGGACTTCCTAAGTATCGCGCCTCGGGGGCTCCTACTGGACCCTGGATCACTCACCTCCTGGCCTTGACCACGGCATCGCGACTTAGCATACCAGCGCAGGTTGAGGCTTGTCTGGGGACTGGGTCTCGCAGGCGTAGGGCCCTAAACTACCGCGGGGACAGAAAGAAGGGAAAGTCATGCTCTAACAAAGGGTCTCATGAAGGACATAAGTTTATAACACTAGGCAATAGCAAAAGTATTAAAAGAATTTACACGCCCTCATGGAGCCTTCCATGATGTCCCGCAGGAACTAAGCTAAGAAGGTCGCTCTCGAGGAATACGGCTTGAACTCCTTCGACAACGACGGCGCCGGGAGGACACCGTTCCCCTCTGGCGATAGGAGCGGTGACTTGGCGGCTCGTAGCTCTTATCAGAGCTCGAGGCTGTCTCAGGGGTAGCGTAACTGCTACCAGAGGAGTCGGAGGTGCAACCAATGGCGAGCACCTCGCTGCCCTCACGACATGGGGAATGGTCGCCGGCGAGCCCGTCCCCCGCGCCACACGACAGTCGGCGGCCGTCCGCCCCGAAGACCTTGAAAGTCATCGTTCCCATCATATCCAGTGCAAAATGAAGAATGTGCCTCCTGGCGGGGGCACAGGCGCGGCGCACCACACCCCAACCCCAGGTCATGAAGACCTGGCTAGAGGAGATCACTTCCACGTCGACATACGAAGGAGGAAGGCGACACCCCTCGTATTCTTGAATGCGGAGGGGCGCCCGCCCATACAATGAACTCGCGGGCATCATCCTCAGAATGGGACGGCAGCAGGGCGCGGGGGGTCGCCCGTCTCTCTGGGCGGCTAATGGCGCCACCCTGTCGCCATCCCCGCTTCGTCCGCCTCCCGCTGGAGCATACAAGGGAAGCGGAAATCCTGGCGGCGCTTGCGTGTACCATGTGCGGGCGTCCGCCGGCCTCAGGACACACTCGGAGAACTATGTCGCCTCTTATTCGGGGGAGCCGCTCAGGCTCTACCATCGGGCTCTTCCCCTTCTCCGTGGCTGAGAACCTACGTATCGGTGCCATAGGAGCCCTCGGAGTAGTGGGAGCAGCAGGGATCGATCCGCAACAGTCGAGTGAGAGGCATGGTGCCTCACCCCCTGTTTATAGACCAAGAAGATCAACCGGCGGCCACTCACGCGCGGCCATAATGGCCCCGCCGCCCGCGCCAAGGAGTTGTTAAGTCGCACGATTGCCTAGACTGCGTGGGAAGTGGAGTCGCCCACGTCCCATCCAGCCGTCACGCGCCAGCCTGGCCCACAACCTTTTTGGGGCCCGCGGCGCTTCGTACTCGGCTAAGGCTTCGCCCTGAAGCCAACTCCGCGCGCGCCTTGGCCCGGGGGCTACTGTCGGCATCCTGGGAACCATGGTACCCAGACTTGCCTGTCTGCGGGCCGCTACGCGCTCCTACAGCGGCCTGGTATGGCCCAGCTGATCGACCAGCTGCCCAAGACCCTCGCGAGGGAGCTAAGCCTCACGAGGAGAACAACGTCAAGACCCCCTCAGGAGCGACCTCGGCAAGGTGCTCCGGAGGGGCGGAGAATCCAAGGCCAATTCTACCTCAGGAGGAGGCAGAGACGTCAGCAGTGACGCACCGCACCAGCGGGTGCCAGTGCCCGCCAGCAGCACAGTTGTCGTTTCGGTGCAAGGGGGACAACGCAGCCGCAGGTTCCCGAGGAGCGGGACAACGGTTTCCCCTTTGGTGCAACAAGACCGAAGACCGCAAGGACGACAAGGAGGATGTATCGAGCCCACCACCATGTCACCGCCTGATCCTTTTGCAGGCGAAGACTGCTTTTGTCAGGATAGAAACGTCCTTGTGTTCCCGCTGAAAAATGGCCGTTGTGGGATCCCTTCCTGCCTAAACATTTCGGGGGAAGATGACCATGGCCGCCTATATAAGTAGCTAGGACCCCCACTGTGGAGGGACAAGTCGAACCAAGCCTAGCCAAGTAGAGCAGGCCCATAAACTCTGCCACCACGCAAGGAGCAAGAACACTTACCTCCTGACCCTCCTGAGCTCACCACTTGAGCTCAGGAACCACTGTACTAGTTCATATTCCAGCCCTCCCGAGGCTAATCCACCAAAGCAGGAAGTAGGGTTTTACACCACACGGAGGCCCGAACCTGGGTAAACTCTAGCGTGATTTATCTGTTGTTTGCTTGAATCCCTTCACCAAGACGAGAGCGAGGCGCTAGGTAGGCGCGAGTGGGAGAGATCTTCGTTCACGCCCCTGTGTTCGAACTTCTTGGGTTTTGCGGAGCCCTAAATCCGACATATTCCACATCCCATTTAAACAATTTCGTTGATTTGTGTGATATGCAAAAGAAAAGAGATGCGTATAATGATATTGTTAAATTGAAGTTATTTCCATTCTCTCTACGAGATCATGCTAAAACTTGGTTTTCATCTTTGCCTAAAAATAGTATTGATTCATGGAATAAGTGTAAATATGCTTTTATTTCCAAGTATTTTCCTCCCGCTAAGATCATGTCCCTTAGGAACGATACTATGAATTTTAAGCAACGTTATCATGAACATGTTGCACAATCTTGGGAGAGGATGAAACTAATGATAAGAAATTGCCCTACTAATGGTTTGAATTTGTGGATGATCATACAAAATTTTTATACCGGGTTGAACTTTGCTTCTAGAAATCTTTTAGATTCGGCCGCGGGTGGGACTTTTATGGAAATCACTTTAGGAGAAGCTACTAAAATCCTAGATAATATTATGGTGAATTATTCTCAATGGCACACCGAAAGATCTTCCACTAGTCAAAAAGTGCATGCGATTGAAGAAATTAATGTTTTGAGTGGAAAGATGGATGAACTTATGAAATTATTTCTAGTAAGAGTTCTCCTATTGATCCTAATGATATTCCTTTGTCTACCTTGATTTATAATAATAATGAATCTACGGATGTGAATTTTGTTTGTAGGAACAAATTTGGCAATGACGCATATAGAGGCAATTTTAATCCGATGTCGTTCCCTAGTAATTCCTCTAATAATTTTGGTAGTTCCTACAACAATTCTTATGGAAATTATAATAGGATGTCCTCTGACTTTGACAATAGTGTTAAAGAATTTATGATTTCAGAAAAAAGTTTCAATGCTTCGGTTGAAGAAAAAATGCATAAGATTGATGATTTGGATAGGAACGTGGATATAATTTCTCTTGAGATTGATTCTTTGAAAGTTATATCTATTTAACCCAAGCATGATATTAATGAATCCCTAAAAGCTATGAGGATTTCTATAGATGAATGTAAAGAAAGAACAGCTAAGATGCGTGCTATTCGAGATTAGTTTGTAAAGGCGTGTTCTTCTAGGTTTTGTGAAAATAATGATGAAGATCTTAAAGTGATTGATGTGACTCCTATGGAATCTTTTTTCCCATATAAATCTTGATAAAGATGGTACTGGAGATAAGTCAACTTTAGTTAAAAGGCGTCCCAATGATTCAGAGTTTTAGATCTTAATGCAAAAATTGATTAAAGTGGGATTGCCGAGGTCAAAACTTTAAGTAGCAATGAACCCACACCTTTGGATTTCAAAGAATTTAATTATGATAATAGTTGATTAATATATTGTATTTCCTTGTTTCAATCCATGTGGAATTCTCCTCATGCTTATAATCAAAATAAAACTTTTACTAAACATATTGTTGATCTTATGATGAAGTCTTTTGAAGAAAAACTTGAAATGGAAGTTTCGATCCCTAGAAAACTTTATGATGAGTGCGAACCTACTATTAACATTAAGATTAAAGATTATGAGTGCCATGCTTTGTGTTATTTGGGTGCTAGTGTTTCCATGATTCCAAAAACTTTATGTGATGTGTTAGGTTTATGCAAACTTGATGAGTGTTCTTTAAATTCGCATCTTGCGGATTCCGCTCTTAAGAAACCTATGGGAAGGATTAATGATGTTCTTATAATTGAAAATAGGAATTATGTACGGACAGATTTCATTGTTCTTGATATAGATTGCAATCCTACATGTCCTATTATTCTTGGTGACCCTTTCCTTAGAACAATTGGTGCAATTATTGATATGAAAGAAGGATACACTATATTTCATTTTCTGTTAAGGAAGGGCATGGAACACTTTCCTAGAAAGAAAATCAATCTGCCTTATGAATCTATTATGAGAGATACTTATGGATTGCATACCAAAGATGACAATACTTAGATCTATATTTTATGCCTAGCTAAGGGTGTTAAACAATAGCGCATGTTGGGAGGCAACCCAATTTTATTTTTGTTCTTGATTTTTTGGTTCTGTTTTGCTTTGAGTTTTTCATCTAGACTCTAGTTAGAGAAGTTTTTAAAGTTTTTATTAGTGATCGTGCCAAGTAAAACCTTTGGGATGATTTGGAAGATAGTAGATTGGTTTTGCTGAAAAACGGAAAGTTTGCGTCCAGTATTAGAATTGTTTCTGGTTACTGGAGCGCAATAAATTCTTAAATTTTTACATGTTTCTAATCTACAAGTTTCTCACGTTGACCTAATTTTTTAAAAAAATTAGAGTTACATAAGTTTTACATCAATTTGCATATTTACACACCATTCTGTTTTCGACAGATTCTGTTTTCTTTGTGTTGTTTGCTTCTTTTGATGAATCTATGGATAGTATCAGGGGGTATGAACCATGGATAAGTTGGAATACAATAGATATTACACTAATATAAAAATGATAACGAGTTCACAACAGTAACTACAAGTAAGGATTGCATTTGTTTTACTAATGGATCTCATGAGTTTTTTGTTGATTTTTGTGTTGTGAAGTTTTCAAGTTTTGGGTAAGGATTTGATGGACTATGGAATAACGAGTGGAAAGAGCCTAAGCTTGGGGATGCCCAAGGCACCCCAAGTTAATATTCAAGGATAAGAAAGAGCCTAAGCTTGGGGGTGCCCCAGGAAGATCCCCTCTTTTGTCTTCGTCTATCGGTAACTTTACTTGAGGCTATATTTTTATTCACCACATGATATGTGTTTTCCTTGGAGTGTCTTGTACGATATGAGTCTTTTATTTTTAGTATGCCACAATCATCCTTGCTGTACACACCTTTTGAGACGGACACGCTTCAATCGTGATTTATTAGAACACTCTATGTGCTTCACTTATATTTTTTAGAGCACAACAGCGGCCTTATTTCATAGAAATTGTTGAACTCTCTTGCTTCACTTATATTATTTTGAGAGTCTTTCTAAACAACATGGTAATTTTCTTAGGTTATGAATTTTGTCCTAATATGATGGGTATCCAAGGGAGATATAATAAAAACTTTCATATATAGAGCATTGAATACTATGAGAAGTTTGATTCCTTATGATTGTTTTGAGATATGAAGATGGAGATATTAGATTCCTCCTAGTGAGTAATTGTGGATTGGTAGAAATACTTGTGTTATAGTTTGTGATTCCCGTAGCATGCACGTATGGTGAACCGTTATGTGATGAAGTCGGAGCATGATTTATTTATTGATTGTCATCCTTTGTGTAAAGGTCGGGATCGTGTGATGTTTAACTCCTACCAACCCTTCGCATAGGAGCATGCATCTAATGCTTTATTTCGATAACTAATAAATTTTTGCAATAAGTATGTGAGTTCTTTATGACTAATGCCGAGTCCATGGATTATACGCACTCTCACCCATCCACCATTACAAGCCACTCTAGTACCGCGCAAGTCTCGCCGATGCATTCAGCCACCTGACACCCACTAGTGCGGGATGCTGCTAACGCGACATTACGATCGTAGACCCATTGACAAAACTTTGTGCGATGCATTAATCGCAAATGGTGGTGTAAAAACCATCAAAAAGGTGCAAAACGTTTGCGATGATGGATGCATCAAACACGGTTCAGATTTTAGTTCCTTCTGTGATGTAGGGCATACGATTCAGTGGAATTAAATGTGTGCGATGGAAGCAACAAAAGAAACGGGCAACCAAATGTAGGTGTGTGCGATATACATCATACAGTTCACTAGGATGAACTATTTGTGATTAGACAATAAAAAAGAAACGGTCAGCCAGATCAAGGTGTGTGCGATATACGGCATGAGGTTCACTCAGATGAACTGTTTGCGTTGAGACAAGAGAACATAAGCGGTTCAATATAACAAGATGTGTGTGATATGCGACAATCAGGTCTGTAATCAGAAATGTGTGCGAAGACCGATAGTAACACAGATTCTTGCTGCTAATAAGACGTGTGTTGTGCGATGGGATTGCAGACAGAACAACAACATATATATACACACACTTATAAGTACATGGTTGCATAACCAAATTATACATCCACTTACATAGGTGGCTACTACAACCATGCAAGGAAATATGCCCTAGAGGCAATAATAAAGTTGTTATTTATATTTCCTTATAAATCATGATAAATGTCTTTTATTCATGCTAGAATTGTACTAACCGGAAACTTGATACATGTGTGAATACATAGACAAAACACAGTGTCCCTAGTATGCCTCTACTAGACTAACTCGTTAATCAAAGATGGTTGAGTTTCCTAACCATAGACATGTGTTGTAATTGTATGAATGGGACCACATCATTAGGAGAATGATGTGATGGACAAGGCCCATCCGTAAGCTTAGCATATTGATCGTTTAGTTTTATTGCTATTGCTTTCTTCATGACTTATACATGTTCCTCAAACTATGAGATTATACAACTCCCGAGTATCGGAGGAACACCTTGTGTGCTATCAAATGTCACAACGTAACTGGGTGATTATAAAGATGTCCTACATGTGTCTCTGAAGGTGTTTGTTGAGTTGGCATAGATCGAGGATAGGATTTGTCACTCCGAGTGTGGGAGAGGTATCTTTGGGCCCTCTCGGTAATGCACATCACTATAAGCCTTGCAAGCAATGTGACTAATGAGTCAGTTACGGAATAATGCATTACGGAATGAGTAAAGAGACTTGGCGGTAACAAGATTGAACTAGGTATGATGATACCGACGATCAAATCTCGGGCAAGTAACATACCGATGACAAAGGGAACAAAGTATGTTGTTACGCGGTTTCACCGATAAATACCTTCGTAGAATATGTAGGAGCCAATATGAGCATCCAGGTTCCGCTATTTGTTATTGATCGGAGATGTGACTCGATCATGTCTACATAGTTCTCGAACCCGTTGGGTCCGCACGCTTAATGTTCGATGACAATTTGTATTATTAGTTATGAGTTTTCGGTGACCGACGATTGTTCGGAGTCCTGGATGAGATCACTGACATGACGAGGAGTCTCAAAATGGTCAAGACATAGAGATTGATATATTGGATGAAGGTATTCAGACACCGGAATTGTTTCTGGAAGTTTCGGATATTTATCGGGGAACCGAGGGGTTACCGGAACCCCCCAGGAAGTTATGGGACTTGATGGGCCATAAGGGAGTAGGAGAGGGCAGCCCGCAGGGTTCCCCCCCCCCCCCAAAGGAGTCTGAATAGGACAAGGGGTAGGGAGCGTGGCCCCCTCTTTCCTTTCCCTTTCCCTATCCCTCTCCTTCCCTCCTACCCCCTCTAGGAATAGGAAAGGGAATCCAACTAGGATTGGGAATCCTAGTTGGACTCCCCATTGGCGCACCCCCTCTAGGCCAGCCGGCCTCCTCCTCCTCCTCCTTTATATACGTGGGCAGGGGGCACGCCAAATACACATAAGTTTCTCTTAGCCGTGTGAGGTGCCTCCATCCCAAGATTTCACCTCAGATCATATCGTTGTAGTGCTTAGGCAAAGCCCAATCCTAGTTGGACTCCCCATTGGCGCACCCCCTCTAGGCCAGCCGGCCTCCTCCTCCTCCTCCTTTATATACGTGGGCAGGGGGCACGCCAAATACACATAAGTTTCTCTTAGCCGTGTGAGGTGCCCCCTTCTTGAGATTACACCTTTGATCATATTGTCGTAGTGCTTAGGCAAAGCCCTGCGCGGATCACATTACTAATACCGTCGCCATGTCGTCGTGCTAATGGAACTCTCCCTCGACCCTCTGCTGGATCAAGATCTCGAGGGACGTCACCGAGCTGAACGTGTGCTGAACACGGAGGTGCCATACGTTCGGCACTTGGATCGGTTGGATTGTGAAGACGTTCGCCTACATCAACCGCGTTAACATAGCACTTCCGCTTACGGTCTACGAGGGTACGTGGACACACTCTCCCCATCTTGTTGCTATGCATCTCCTAGATAGATCTTGCATGAGCGTAGGATTTTTTTTGAAATTGCATGCTACGTTCCCAACAGTGGCATCAAGAGCCAGGTCTAAGCGTAGATGATATGCACGAGTAGAACACAAAGAGTTGTGGGCGATACTAGTCATACTGCTTACCACCAACATCTTGCTTTGATTCGGCGGTATTGTTGGATGAAGTGGCCCGGACCGACATTACACGATCGTGTTCATGAGACTGGTTCTGCAGACATGCTTTGCACACAGGTGGCTGACGGGTGTCTGTTTCTCCTACTTTAGTTGAATCGAGTGTGACTACCGCCGCTCCTTGATGAAGGTTAAAACAGCACACTTGAAGAAAAATCATTGTGGTTTTGATGCGTAAGTAAGAATGGTTCTTGCTATAAGCCCGTAGCAGCCACGTAAAACTTGCAACAACAAAGTAGAGGACGCCTGACTTGTTTTTGCAGGGCATGTTGCGATGTGATATGGTCAAGACGTGATGAGTTATACGTTATTGTATGAGATGATCATGCTTTGTAAATTATCGACAACTGGCAGGAGCCTTCTGGTTGTCTCTTTATTGTATGAATTGCGATCGCTATGTAATTCCTTAATTTATCACTATGAGCTAGCGATAGTAGTAGAAGCAATAGTTGGCGAGACGACCACGACACTATGATGAAGATCATGGTGTCAAGCCGATGACGATGGAGATCATGATGATGCTTTGGAGATGGAGATCAAAAGCACAAGATGATGATGGCCATATCATGTCACATATTTTGATTGCATGTGATGTTTATCTTTTTATGCATCTTATTTTGCTTAGAACGACGATACCATTATAAGATGATCCCTCGCTAAAAATTTCAAGATACAAGTGTTCTCCCTGAGTATGCACCGTAGCGACAGTTTGTCATGCGAGACACCATGTGATGATCAGGTGTGATAAGCTCTACGTTAACATGCAACGGGTGTAAGATAGTTTTGCACGTGCAGAATACTCGATTAAACTTGACGAGCCTAGTGTCGGTGTACAAAAGTAGGTGCCTTTATGTACCTCTTTACTTGTGCACGGGAAGTCGTAGCCACACTTGCGGCCATGCTTACCGGGGCAGAGGAAGGAAAGCACGAGACTACCGAGACAACACTCAAGCCAGAGGCATGAAGAGCCGAGGGGCAAGATGGACCCCCCTAGCAACACCCTTGCCGGGGTGGCCTACATATCTGTGGCAAGAGTCTTGCTGGGGCAACTTTCCCAACGCCAGCAGGGCTTCCACCCTTGGGCCTGCGAGCTCTGACACCATTCAACAACGTCAAGACCAAGACTCAGGGGTGCCTGCTTGGTGGCATGCAGATCTTTGTGAAGACCAAAGGCCTGCGAATCTAGACAAGGACCGGAAGACAAAGACCCCGACAAGATCCTTGCCGGGGACGACGAAGACCCCCGGCAAGATCCTTGCAGGGGAAAGCCACGAGGCCCCGACAAGACCCTTGCTGGGGACGTCTGTGAGGACACAGCCAAAGTTTTGCTACCCCGCGTCCACTCCTACGCGGCAACTAGCCCGCCAACTGGATAAGGGCCTGCGTGGCAGCATGCAGCTTCCGGGCCAACTAGTCAAGAACCTGTGTGATGGCATGCAGATCTTCGTGAAGACCCTGCCACCGCACCAGCACAGCGACCAGCCAGCCAGTGTGGCGCTGCATGCCTCATCAGCTTGGACGCACATCGGAGCAAGGCGAGGCGGCGAGGGAGGGACAAGCTCTATTGCCGTCTCCAAGAAAGCAAGAGGACACATAGGCAGCGCATTAAATGCGTTTGTCTTATGATGTCAGGTGATAAACTTGTACACTGTAGATACTTTCCACCTCATGTGTGCCACTGTGGCGACCCCTTTATCCTATAAAAGGAGGCCCAAGGAGTATTGTGGAAGGATTTAGACTTTTTGGACAAGGCACGCATAGTAGCCAGTTCAAGAACTCAAGAACACAAGATAAACACAGACAAGCAGGACTAGGGTTTTATGCATCATTTGCGGCCCAAACCTGGGTAACAATTCCCACGCGTTGATCGACTAGACCTGCTCTTTGCGCAGCGCTACGCCCCCGCCAACCGTAGTAGGAGTCCTCGGGATCCCATAGGTGCCGTTTCCCCCGACATCTTTGGCGCGCCAGTTAGGGGGCGCTAGGTTGTGAAAAACTGGTCTAGAAGTCAGTGCATCAACTCCCTCATCGCCATGGCCCCCAAGAATAAGGAATCGCGGCGATCGGTCTGTCTGGAGCCAAGCCGCCCGTGCCAGCACGGGCGGGTGATGGGGCGGCCGCGGACGGTGGCCCGCAAGCATCCACGACACTTTGGCCCTCGGAGCCAGGCGAGCGGCGCCGTTCGTGCCCAAGACGACGAGTCGCACGCCGCTAGGTCCAAGGGCGTTGTCGTGTTGCCCATTGACGGCGCGACGACCTCCAGGACACCCTCGCCAATGCTCACGCCGCGGTCTTCCCTGCTCGTGCATGATGAGCAACACCGCGACGTCGGTGACCCCGGGCGCTGCCGTGGGAAGAGCCCTTTGCGTCACTCTCAAGAAGGAGCGGGCCAGCATGCACGCCATGACGCTGGCGGAAGTGGCGTGCGACAGCGAGACCATGATAGAGCTCCTTCAAACATGGTTGAAAGTCAGAGCGCGTCACGATCCACGCAGCTTTCGCCACCACCCACGTCAGCAGAAGCATTGGCGCGCGTGCAGCTCCTCCTCGTCTTTCCTCTCGCCGCGGAGAAGCTCGACGAGTGGAGAGCCACCATCCGGAGCGTCATCAACTTCGCCAATAAAGATGAACCACGGCCAGCAGAACCCTCGTGCCAGCGCTCTGTCGAGCCGGCATACGCTGGTGGTCGAAGGACCAGAGCTGATGCGACCACGGTGCACTCTCCTCCCCAATGCCAGCAACAACAACCGCTAGCTCGTCGGGCCGACGATTCCACATCATCGTCCGACCAGCGAGCCCGCTGCGACCAACGTCATGTTCTTCGAGAGCGAGCCCAGGAAGATGCTCGGACCACTATCGATCGACGGCGGGAAGCACACCATCAGTCTAATAGGCATGCGGGACCCACTATGGACCGCCCAGCGCCGGGGGGCTCCGATGACTTACCTTACGAGGTGGGTTGTCCAGCATTTACCCGTGAGCTATGGCGATTCCAGTGGACCACCCACCACACATTCAAGCCTGTGGTCCGAGAAAAGTACAACGACAAGACTCACCCGTTGGAGTTCCTCGGCATGTAAACTATTGCGATGCAGGCCGCTGGGGCTCGCTATGACAAGGTGCTTTACAACTACTTCCCATTGGCGCTTAAGCCCAACATTATGTCATGGTTGATGCACCTTGATAACCCACAAGTGTAGGGGATCACAACGGTTTTCGAGGGTAAAGTATTCAACCAAATTAGTTGATTCGACACAAGGGGAGACAAAGAATACTGTTAAGTATTAGCAGCTGAGTTGTCAATTCAACCACACCTGGAAACTTAGTATTTGCAGCAAGATAGTTCAGTAGCAAAGTAATATGATAGTGGCGGTAGCAGCAATAAAAGTAATAATAGTGTTTTTGTAGTTTTTGCAATAGTAGCAACGGAAAAGTAAATAGCAACTAGCAATATAGGAAAAGCTCATAGGAATTGGATCAGTGATGGGAAATTATGTCGGATGCAATTCATCATGTAGAAGTTATAACCTAGAGTGACACAGAACTAGCTCCAGTTCATCAATGCAATGTAGGCATGTATTCCGAATATAGTCATACGTGCTTATGGAAAAGAACTTGCATGGCATCTTTTGTCCTACCCTCCCGTGGCGGCGGGGTCCTATTGGAAACTAAGGGATATTAAGGCCTCCTTTTAATAGAGTACCGGACCAAAGCATTAACACATAGTGAATACATGAACTCCTCAAAGTATGGTCATCACCGGGAGTGGTCCCGATTATTGTCACTTCGGGGTTGCCAGATCATAACACATAGTAGGTGACTATAGACTTGCAAGATAGGATCAAGAACACACATATATTCATGAAAACATATTAGGTTCAGATCTGAAATCATGGCACTCGGGCCCTGGTGACAAGCATTAAGCATAGCAAAGTCATAGCAACATCAATCTCAGAACATAGTGGATACTAGGGATCAAACCCTAACAAAACTAACTCGATTACATGATAGATCCCATCGAACCCATCACCGTCCAGCAAGCCTACGATGAAATTACTCCCGCACGGCGGTGAGCATCATGGAATTGGTGATGGAGGAAGGTTGATGATGACGATGGCGACGATCTCCACTCTCCGGGGCCCCGAACGGACTCCAGATCAGCCCTCCTCAGAGAGATTAGGGCTTGGCGGCGACTCCATCTCGTAAAACGAGATAATTCTTTCTCCCTGATATTTTTGTCCCCGAAAGTGAACTTATAGGATCTGGGGATATGTCGATGGAGCACCAGGGGGCCCACGAGGCAAGGGGCGCGCCCTGGGCAGGGGACACGCCCCCACCCTCGTGGACATGGTGTGCCCCCCTGGTATGGATGTTGTTGCAGATATTTTTTATATTTTCCAAAATAATTCTCCGTTGATTTTCAGGCAATTCCGAGATCTTTTTATTTTTGCACAAAAACAACACCATGGCAGTTCTGCTGAAAACAACGTCAGTCCGGGTTAGTTCCATTCAAATCATGCAAGTTAGAGTCCAAAATAAGGGCAAAAGGGTTTGGAAAAGTACATACGTTGGAGACGTATCAACTCCCCCTAACTTAAACATTTGCTTGTCCTTAAGAAATTCAGTTGATAAACTGAAAGTGATAAAGAAAAACTTTGACAAACTCTGTTTGCTCTTGTTGTTGTATATATGTAAGCTAACATTCAGGTTTTCAACAAGATCATGAGCTAACCACATTCACAATAACTTTCAGGTCTCAAGACTACTCACATCAATGGCATAATCAACTAGCAAGCAATAATAATAAACCTCGGATGACAACACTTTCTCAAAACAATCATGATATGATATAACAAGATGGTATCTCGCGAGCCCTTTCTGTGACCGCAAAACATAAATGCAGAGCACCTTTAAAGATCAAGGACTAACCAGACATTGTAATTCATGGTAAAAGAGATCCAGTCAAGATCATACTCAATGCAAATTAATAGTAATACATGCAACGACAGAGGTGCTCTCCTACTGGTGCTCTTTGATAAGAGGATGAAGACTCTGCATAAAAGTAAATAGATAGGCCCTTCGCAGAGGGAAGCAGGGATTTGTAGAGGTGCTAGAGCTCGATTTTTAAATAGAGATGAATAACATTTTGAGCGGTATACTTTCATTGTCAACATAACAACTAAGAATCTCGATATCTTTCATGCTACACACATTATAGGCGGTTCCCAAACAGAATGGTAAAGTTTATACTCCCCCAACCACCAACAAGCACACTCCACGGCTAGCCCGAAACAACGGGTACCGTCCAAACCGGCAACAACCCTGGGGGAGTTTTGTTTAGTTATTATGATTTTGAGGATGGGACTGGGCATCCTAGTTACCAGCCATTTTCTCATGAATGCTGACCGGAGTCCACTCATCGTGAGAATAACCCACCTAGCATGGAAGATATAGACATCCCTAGTTGATACATGAGCTGTTCGAGCATACAAAATAGAATTTCATTTGAAGGTTTAGAGTTTGGCACATACAAATTTACTTGGAACGGTAGGTAAATACCACATATAGGAAGGTATGGTGGACTCATATGGAATAACGTTGGGGTTTATGGAAGTGGATGCACAAGCAGTATTCCCGCTTAGTACAGGTGAAGGCTAGAAAGAGACTGGGAAGCGACTAGCTAGAGAGCAACAATGGTCATGAACATGCATTAAAATTAATCAACAATGAATGCAAGCACGAGTAGGATATAAATCACCATGAACATAAATATCGTGAAGGCTATGTTGATTTGTTTCAACTACATGCGTGAACATGTGCCAAGTCAGATCACTTAAATCGTTCGAAGGAGGATACCACCCCATCATACCACATCACAACCATTTTAATATCATGTTGGCACGCAAGATAGACCATTATAAACTCTCAGCTAATTAAGAATGGCATAAGCATCTATGATCTCTAATTGTCATTGCAAGCATGTTTCATTCATAACAAGCTGAATCAGGAACGATGAGCCATCATATTTACAAAAACAAGAGAGGTCGAGTTCATACCAGCTTTCTCATCTCAATTAGATCATCATATATCATCCTTATTTCCTTTCACTCACACGACCGAACGGTGTGGATAATAATAATAGTGCACGTGCATTGGACTAAGCTGGAATCTGCAGACATTTAATACAAGAGAGAAGACAAGGTAATGTGGCTCAAGGTTAAATCAACAATAAAGCATATGCGATCCACTAAGCATTTTCAATCATGGTCTTCTACTCTTAACCCCCAAAGATAAGAAAAGAAACTATTTACACGGGAAAGCTCCCAACAAGCAAAAGAAGAACGGGAAATCTTTTTGGGTTTTCATTTTATCTAGATTGTCCTATCTAGATTCACCTATCCCATGCTCATCAAAAGGAATCCATTAACAAGGTTGATCAGGTCTTGTTAATAAACTCTTTCTGAGTAACATGAAACACGAGAATTTTCGAATAACACTAGGTTACCTCAATGGGGATATGTATGTCCCTAAGAATAAGGATGTCATATGTCTTCTTGATAGTTGGAATAGGAAACTCAAAACCTCCACTAGTGATAGTTGAAATTTTTCCAATATAATTGATACTGTGGACCTGAGGTTGTTTCCTCGGAAAGTGCATCGTATGCTCATTACCATTGACATGAAAAGTAACATTGCCTTTGTTGCAATCAATAATGGCCCCTGCAGTATTCAAAAATTGTCTTCCAAGAATAATAGACATACTATCGTCCTCGGGAATATCAAGTATAACAAAGTCCGTTAGAATAGTAACATTTGCAACTACAACAAGCACATCCTCACAAATACCGACAGGTATAGTAGTTGATTTATCAGCCATTTGCAAAGATATTCAGTAGGTGTCAACTTACTCAAGTCAAGTGTACGATATAAAGAGAGAGGCATAACACTCACACCAGCTCCAAGATCACACAAAGCAGTTTTAACATAGTTTTTCTTAATGGAGCAAGGTATAGTAGGTACTCCTGGATCTCCTAATTTCTTAAGCATTCCACCCTCAAAAGTGTAATTGGCAAGCATGGTGGAAATTTCTACTTTAGGTATCTTTCTTTTGTTGGGAATAATATCTTTCATATACTTAGCATAAGGATTTGTTTTGAGCACATCAGTCAAACGCATACGCAAAAAGATAGGTGCAATCATTTTAGCAAAGCGCTCAAAATCCTCATCATCCTTTTTCTTGGATGGTTTTGGAGGAAAAGGCATGGGTTCCTGAACCCATGGTTCTCTTTCCCTACCGTGCTTCCTAGCAACAAAGTCTCTCTTATCATAACGTTGATTCTTTGATTGTGGGTTATCAAGATCAACAACAGGTTCTATCTCAACATCATTATCATTGCTAGGTTGAGCATCATCATGAACATCATCATTTATATTATCACTAGGTTCATGTTCATTACCAGACTGTGTCTCAGCATCAGAAACAGATATATCATTGGGATTCTCAGGTGTGTCAGCTACAGGTTCACTAGAAGCATGCAAAGTCCTATCATTTTTCTTTTTCTTATTCTTAGAAGAACTAGGTGCATCTAAATTAGCTCTCTGAGAATCTTGCTCAATTCTCTTAGGGTGGCCTTCAGGATACAGAGATTCCTGAGTCATTTTACCACCTCTAGTAGCATCTCTAAGAGCATAGTCACTATTCTTACTATTTAATTCATTGAGCAAATCATTCTGAGCCTTAAGTACTTGTTCTAGTTGAGTGGTGACCATAAAAGCATGTATACTAATAAGTTTCAGTTCACCTTTAGCTCTAGACATATAATAACTCAAGCGTTCAATCATATAAGCATTGTGTTGCAATTGTCTACCAACATAAGCATTGAAGTTTTCTTGTTTCACAATAAAATTGTCAAACTCATCTAAGGATTGGCTAGAAGACTTATAACGAGGAATACCACCTTCATCAAATCTATAAAGAGAATTTACCTTTACTGCTCGTGTCGGGTTATCAAGACCATGTATTTCTTCAATAGGTGGTATATTCTTAACATCTTCAGCTTTAATACCTTTTTATTTCATAGATTTATTTGCCTCTTGCATATCTTCAGGACTGAGAAATAGAACACCTCTTTTCTTCGGAGTTGGCCTAGGGGCTGGTTTAGGAAGTGTCCAATTATTTTCATTGGCCAGCATATTATTCAATATTAATTCATCTTGATCAACTATTCTTTCCCTGAAAACACAACCATCACAACTATCCAGGTGGTCTCTGGAAGCATCGATTAGTCCATTGTAAAAGACATCAAGTATATCATGCATCACAAGAGGATGATCAGGCAAAGCATTAAGTAATTGGAGAAGCCTCCCCCAAGCTTGTGGGAGACTCTCTTCTTCAATTTGCACAAAGTTATATATTTCTCGTAAGGCAGCTTGTTTCTTATGAGCAGGAAAATATTTATCTGAGAAGTAATACATCATATCCTGGGGACTACGCACACAACCAGGATCAAGATAATTAAACCAAGTCTTAGCATCACCCTTTAACGAGAATGGAAACAACTTAAGGATATAGTAGTAACAAATATTTTCATCGTTGGTAAATAGGGTGGCTATATCATTCAACTTAGTAAGATGTGCCACAACTGTTTCAGATTCATAGCCATGGAAAGGATCAGATTCAACCAAAGTAATTAACTCAGGATCAACAGAGAATTCATAATCCTTATCAGTAACACAGATAGGTGAAGTAGCAAAAGCAGGGTCATGTTTCATTCTAGCATTCAAGGACTTTTCTTTTAGCTTAGCTAATAATTTCTTAAGATCATATCTATCATTGCAAGCAAGAAAGTCTCTAGCAGCTTCTTCATCCATAACATAACCTCAGGAACAACACGCAATTCATATCTATTGGGAGAACTTCATCATCACTTTCATAAATATCATCAGTTTCAATATTTGCATTCTCCCTAACCTTAGCAATTTGTTCATCTAGAAATTCACCTAGTGGCACAGTATCAGGCATAAAAGTAGTTTCATCATACATAGCAGAAGTGGCATCATCTAGAACATACGACATATCAGATTCAATAGCAGGAGTAGGTGTCGCAAGTTTACTCATAACAGAAGAGAATCAACTGCAGAGCTAGATGGCAGTTCCTTACCTTCGCTCATATTTGAGGGTAATATCTTGGTTTTTGAGTCCTTGAAATTCTTCATAGTGATCAACAGATATAAATCCCAAGTGACTTAAAGAATAGTACTATGCTCCCCGGCAACGAGCCAGAAAATAGTCTTGATAACCCACAAGTGTAGGGGATCGCAATAGTTTTCGAGGGTAAAGTATTCAACCCAAATTTGTTGTTTCGACACAAGGGGAGCCAAAGAATACTCTTAAGTATTAGCAGCTGAGTTGTCAATTCAACCACACCTCGAAACTTAGTATCTGCAGCAAGATTGTTTAGTAGCAAAGTAATATGATAGTGGCGGTAGCGGCAATAAAAGTAATGGTAGTGTTTTTGTAGTTTTTGTAATAGTAGCAGCGGAAAAGTAAATAAGAAACAAGCAATCTTTACCTAATAATAAAGAAAATTGGGTTTCTTTCGTCCGTCACGCCATTTTACAAATAACCCCCTCAGCTTTCTGTAAATCAACCCGCAGTACAGGTTTAAGTTACAACCGAACCGTTTTTTTATTTTCTCAGAAAACCCCCTGACGTTTTAGATAATCGACCCGCCATCCATAAAGTCAGCCGAAACGTTTTTTTTCGTTTTAACAGAAAACCCCTTGACGTTTTTGTTAATCAATCCATAGTTCATGTAAAATAAGATTACCCATATCTTTTAAACCGTAACTTCGATTTTAACATGTTTTATACAAATTTTGATTAGAAAAATATGTAGTATCTAAATATGATGTTAGTTTTAGCTGTTGAATATTTTTTAAATATTTTTTTGGTGCAAACTTAATCTATTGTGCACGATCCATTTTTCTTTCGTACTGTCGATGATTCGAACAGGAAATAAACATCTATTAAAATCAGAGTGAGAGAAAAAAACATCAAGAACCATGCATGCACAACTATGAAAAACCTTGCGAGAAAACAACATATTTCTCATCTTATTCCGAGCGAGTGTGCGCGCGTGCACGCGCGTAAGAGCGAGCGAGCGAGAGAGAGAGAGAGAGAGAGAGAGAGAGAGAGAGAGAGAGAGAGATTGGGACTGACCACATTTAAACGCGTTTTTGTTGTGTGAGCACATAGGTCACTTTCGGCAACACAAATGTGATGCCATGTGAAACTAAAATACGCGAGCCTGTTAAGGTATTGAGTCATGGTTATTAGGTTAAGAGCATGTGTTGTTTTCTTACCCGTTGCAACGCATGGGGTTTTTTGCTAGTATATGAAAAGCTCGTAGGCATTGGATCGGTGATGGGAAATTATGTCGGATGCAATTCATCATGTAGAAGTTATAACCTAGGGTGACATAGAACTAGCTCCAGTTCATCAATGCAATGTAGGCATGTATTCCGAATATAGTCATACGTGCTTATGGAGAAGAACTTGCATGACATCTTTTGTCCTACCCTCCCGTGGCAGCGGGGTCCTATTGGAAACTAAGGGATATTAAGGCCTCCTTTTAATAGAGTACCGGACCAAAGCATTAACACATAGTGAATACATGAACTCCTCAAACTATGGTCATCACCGGGAGTGGTCCCGATTATTATCACTTCGGGGTTGCCGGATCATAACACATAGTATATGACTATAGACTTGCAAGATAGGATCAAGAACACAAATATATTCATGAAAACATAATAGGTTCAGATCTGAAATCACGGCACTCGGGCCCTAGTGACAAGTATTAAGCATAGCAAAGTCATAGCAACATCAATCTCAAAACATAGTGGATACTAGGGATCAAACCCTAACAAAACTAACTCGATTACATGATAGATCCCATCTACCCCATCACCGTCCAGCAAGCCTACGATAGAATTACTCACGCACAGCGGTGAGCATCATGGAATTGGTGATGGAGGAAGGTTGATGATGACGATGGCGATGATCTCCACTCTTCGGAGCCCCGAACGGACTCCAGATCATCCCTCCCGAGAGAGATTAGGGTTTGGCGGCGGCTCCGTCTCGTGAAACGCGATAATTCCTTTTCTCTGATTTTTTCTCCCCGAAAGTGAACTTATAGGATCTGGGGATAGGTCGGTGGAGCACCAGGGGGCCCACGAGGCAGGGGCGCGCCCCCCACCCTCGTGGACAGGGTGTGGGCCTCCTTGTTTGGATCTTCTTGCAGATATTTTTTATATTTTCCAAAATAAATCTCCGTGGAGTTTCAGGTCATTCCGAGAACTTTTTATTTCTGCACAAAAACAACACCATGGCAATTCTGCTGAAAATAGCGTCAGTCCGGGTTAGTTCCATTCAAATCATGCAAGTTAGAGTCCATCATAAGGGCAAAAGTGTTTGGAAAAGTAGATACGTTGGAGACATATCAGGAACCAGGTACCTTTGTGTTTAAATTAACCCAGTCGTCCGTTGAGTCATCTACGGGACAGAACAAACAAAGGAAGGCAGGCCCCGACATGTACTTTCCCACTAAGCTCCCAGGAGCCGCCGGGAAGGACGTTGTCAGGTGCCCCAAGCTTGCCGGGGAGCAGAATTCTCTAGCAGGGCCCTAAGCCCCGACCGTTGAGGCAGCTGCCCCTACGACCGGAGATGAGCCATTAGTCCTTGCCGTCGAGCCCTAGGCTCCGGCATGGGTGCAATGCACCGTCCGTCTCCTCCAAACAGGGGAACTCCCTGAGGAACAGGAAGAGGTAGAGAAAGTAGCCCGTTGGTCCAGCATGTACTAGTTTGTGGATAATGCCCTATACAGAAGGAGACCGAATGGTGTGAAATTAAAGTGCATTTCTTAGGAGGACGGACTGGGGCTGTTGGCAGAGATACATGGAGGCATGTGTGGCTCCCACATAGGGTCAAGAGCCCTTGCCAGCAAAGCATTCTGGCAAGGTTTCTTCTAGCACACCACCCTCCAGGATGCAATTGCACTAGTAACCAAGCGTGAAGCATGCCAGTTCCATTCAAAGAAGCTTCATCAAGCAGCTCAAGCTCTTCAGACAATCACTCTTTCCTGGCCATTTTCGATCTGGGGGCTTGACATACTGGGGCCCTTTCCCCGTGCTGTCGGGGCCTTTGAATACTTGTACATCGCGATCGACAAGTTCACAAAGTGGCCGGAAGTGGAACCAGTGAGAAAGGTGACAGCACAATCAGCCGACAAGTTCATCAAGGGACTAGTCTGCCGTTTTGGTGTGCCAAATAGAGTCATCACTGACAACAACACACAGTTCACGAGCCGCATCTTAATGCAGTACATCCAAGACCTCAGCAGCAAGGTTTGTTTTGCTTCGATTGATCATCCCAGAAGTAACGGCCAAGCTGAGGGGGCGAATGCAGAAGTGTTGCAACGCCTCAAGACCAGAACTTTTGAAAGGCTAGACAAGTGCGGAAGACACTGGATTGATGAGTTGCCAACGGTTCTTTGGTCAATCAGAACGACACCAAATCGAGCCACTGCCCAGACACCCTTTGCCCTGGTATATAGGGCAGAAGTAGTTCTCCCCACGGAACTCATATACGGGTCACCTCGAGTGCTCGCTTATGATGAGCTTGAGCAAGAGCAGTTGCGCCAAGATGACGCGAGACTCCTTGAGGAAGATCGTCTTCAGGCTACTGTGTGAGCCGCTCGCTACCAGCATGCCTTGCATCGCTACCATAGCCGCAAGGTTCACGCGCGAAGCCTTGAGGAAGGCGACCTTGTTCTTCGGCGAATCCAATCTGCCAAGAATTCAACAAGTTGACGCCTAAGTGAGAAGGCCCTTATCGGGTAATATGAGACACCAGGCCCGGTGTGGCCCGCTTGGAGATCGAAGATGGCATTCCGGTTAGCAATTCCTGGAATATCGAACATCTTCGCAAGTTTTACCCCTAAGGCGCGGTTGCCGAGAGCCCCGACAACTCCCCTTTTATACTAGACTTGTCGGCAAGGCATGTAAATTAGTGTACAAAGCCAGGCGCAGACCCTGTGCGCAGTCAGGAAAGAAAAACCCTTTAGTATGTACAGTTTCCCGTTTATTTCCATGTTTATGTGTATATGTCTATACATGCTTGTCCAGGATATTGTACTGCTTTTTGGTTCCAACAAATGTTAATGGGCCGCCAAGGTTCCATGCTCCTGTCCTCTCTTCTTTCCAGCAATGGCAAGGACACTCGATTCCGCCAAGGACCCGGCTCCAGCAAGAAGTTGGGAAGACTGCCCGGCACAACAACTCGGGGCAAACCAAACAGATAAAGTTCACCTCTTGCCCGTTCATGTTCGTAACCTGTAACTTGTGCATTAGAAAACCTCGCCACTCTCTTTTAAACTCAGGTGCTCCCATCCCTGACACGAACGCTGCTTCGGTCAGAGTGGTCACAGTAGCCTTTACTAAAAGAAGATTGACGTGGAGCTAGACCCTTTGTCTGTAACCCGGCGGATGTGATTCTCCGGCAGGCATAGAGGGCACCGGCAGGATGGCTTGCCGGGAGAACTCGTTTATTTGTGTTAAAGAGGCATTTCACCTCTGCATGGACGTATACATGCACAGGTCCCCCAAGGATGGTCCTTTTCATTGACATGCTGATACAAGTACGAATGTTACATAACACATGCATGGGCTCGAGAGAGTACATTATTTAGAAATGAAGATTTGGCAAGTGCCTGCAAGCTAAAAGAAAGATGAGCGCCTCGCAATCTACGTTCTTGCCCCTTTCCTGCCAGGTGCGACAGGTGAAGGCAAAGAAGAGGCAACAGGGAATGCGCTGATGGAGATCATGGCGAGGATGACCCTCGGCGAGACACGTGGCCGAGGGAGGAGGACGATGCAGATGATGGTGCTGCCGCCGATGGTCAGCCGGAGTCGGAATCGGTGTCCTCCCGCCCGCTACCATCGTGCGGCTGTCGCTGTCCTCCTCGTCACTGTAGATCGAGGAGGAGGTTTTATTATCGGTGGAGCTCTCTGCACAACACCCTAAGCGGGTTCCCGAGCGTCCGAAGACCTTGACGGAGAGCAGGCCGTTCTCCATTAATTTGAACTAGAGAACGTGCCCCTCCGCCAGGCTATGGGAACGGGGAAAGTTCTTCCACCCACGGCAGAGGTATAGGACGGGAGGGGCGGGGAAGTCGACGTTAACCCGCATGCCGCCGTTCCCGCAGCCCCTCATATGCAGCCTCTAGGCCTCCGACAGGTCAAGCTCCATTACCCAGGCAAACGGGGTGGGGAGGCGGAGGTGACCGCACACTGGCTTGTACAGCCTGATGAAGAACTCGCGGGGCTGGTCTCCGACATAGACCTCCATTGGGGGAAGAGCTACTGGCGGAAACACGGCCAGCGCGCCTCCATGTCCTCCTCTCCCCTGAGCGCCACGGCGACCCCAGCCTCGGCCCCTCCCTCTTCCGCTCATAGCAGGCTCCGCTGCAATGAGTTACAGAGGAGGGGGGACACGTTGTCGAGCAGTAGCCCTCGCCGCCGATGCTGGAGCACCGGCGCGACCTCTAACCAGGGCGAGTGAAAGGAAAGGATCAAGCAGGAAGGAGATGGATGCAGAAGGACGCTGCTACTTCTCGAGCTTGTGTTGTATTCCCTTGAAGAGGAAAGGGTGATGCAGCACAGTAGCGTAAGTATTTCCCTCAGTTTTTGAGAACCAAGGTATCAATCTAGTAGGAGACCACGCGCAAGTCCCTCGCACCTGCACAAACAAATAATAACTTTGCAGCCAACGCGATTAGGGGTTGTCAATCCCTTTACAGTCAGTTACGAAAGTGAGATCTGATAGAGATGATAGTTTGATATTTTTTGGTATTTTTGGATATAAGAACAGAAAGTAAAAGCGGAAAAGTAAAGTAGATTGTAGATTGATATGTTGAGAATAGACCCAGGGGGCATAGGTTTCTCTAGTGCCCTCTCTCATGATAGCATAATTCTACGGTGGGTAAACAAATTACTGTCGAGCAATTGATAGAAAAGCGGATACTTATGATACTATCTAGGCATGATCATTATATATAGGCATCACGTCCGAGACAAGTAGACCAAAATGATTATGCATCTACTACTATTACTCCACACATCGACCGCTATCCACCATGCATCTAGAGTATTAAGTTCATAATAATAGAGTAACTCCTTAAGCAAGATGACATGATGTAGAGGGATAAACTCAAATAACATGATATAAACCCCATCTTTTTATCCTCGATGTCAATAATACAATACGTGCCTTGCCACCCCTACTGTCACTGGGAAAGAACGCCGCAAGATTTAACCCAAAGCCAAGCACTTCTCCCATTGCAAGAACTATAGATCTAGTAGGCCAAACCAAACCAATAATTCGAAGAGACTTGCAAGGATATTATAATCATACATAAAGAGTTCAGAAAAGAACCAAATATTTCTCATAGATAATCTTGATTATAAACCCACAATTCATCGGATCTCGACAAACACACCGCAAAAAGAGATTACATCGAATAGATCTCCTCGTAGACTGAGCAGAACTTGGTATTGAGATCCAAAGAGAGAGAAGAAGCCATCTAGATACTAGCTATGGACCCGAAGGTCTGTGGTAAACTACTCACAACTCATGGTGAGGCGATGATGATGATGTAGAAGTAATCCGTGGTAGATCCCCCCCTCCGACGGAGCTCCGGAACAGGCCCCAAGATGGGATCTCACGGGAACAGAAGGTTGCGGCGGTGGAACTAGGGTTTTCTCTGTTGTTCTGATGGTTTCGGAGTACGTAGGTATATATAGGAGGAAGGAGGGCAGCGGGGGCCAGACGTGAGGCCCACGAGGTAGGGGGGCGTGCCGTGTAGGGTGGGGGCGCCCCCATCGCCGTGGACGCTACGTGTGCCCTACTCCGTGGTTCTCAAGTCTCCCGTGCGTATTTTGCTCCAAAAATATGTTTCCCGAAGTTTCATTCTGTTTGGACTTCGTTTGATATTCCTTTTCTGTAAAACCCTGAAATAGGCAAAAACAGCAATCTGGACTGGGCCTTTGGGTTAATAGGTTAGTCCCAAAAATAATATAAAAGTGTATAACAAAGCCCATTAAACATCCAAAACATCATAAATACTAGCATGGAACAATAAAACATTATAAATACGTTGGAGATGTATCAAGTATCCCCAAGCTTAATTCCTACTCGTCCTCGAGTAGGTAAATGATAAAAACAGAATTTTTGATGTGGAATGCTAACCAACATAATTTTAATTGTAGTTATCTTAATTGTGGCATGAATGTTCAGATCTGAAAGATTCAAGACAAAAGTCTATTTTGACATAAGAAATAATAATACTTCAAGCATACTAACAAAGCAATCATGTCTTGTCAAAATACTATGGCTAAAGAAAGTTATCCCTACAAAATCATATAGTCTGGCTATGCTCCCTCTTCATCACACAAAATATTCACATCATGCACAACCCCGGTTACATCCAAGCACTTGTTTTCATACTCTATTCTTTCAAACCTTTCAAATTTCACGCAATACATGAGCGTCAGCCATGGATATAGCACTACGTGGAATAGAATGGTGGTTGTGGAGAAGAAAAAAGCAGGGAGATAGTCTCACATCGACTAGGCGTATAAATGGGCTATGGAGATTCCCATTAATAGATATCAATGTGAGTGAGTAGGGATTGCCATGCAAAGGATGCACTAGAGCTAAAAATGTATGAAAGCTCAACAAAAGAAACTAAGTGGGTGTGCATCCGACTTGCTTGGTCACGAAGACCTAGGGCATTTGAGGAAGCCCATCGTTGGAATATACAATCCAAGTTCTAATAAAAATTCCCACTAGTATATGAAAGTTACTAAACATGAGACTCTCTATCATGAAGAACATGGTGCTACTTTGAAGCACAAGTGTGGAAAAGGATAGTAGCATTGTCCCTTCTCTCTTTTCTCTCATTTTTTTGGAGGAGCTTTCTCCTTTTTTTAGCCCCACTCTATTTTTTTAAGCCATCTCCCTTTGGTTTTTTTTGGCCTTTCCTCACATGGGACAATGCTCTAATAATGATGATCATCACACTTTTAATGATTTACAACTCGATATTACAACTTGATACTAGAACAAAGTATGACTCTATATGAATGCCTCCAACGGTGTACCGGGATGTGCAATGAATCAAGAGTGACATGTATGAAAAGTTATGCATGGTGGTTTTTCCACAAATACGATGTCAACTACATGATCATGCATAGCAATATGACAATATGAAGCGTGTCATATGAATGGAATGGTGGAAAGTTGCATGACAATATATCTCGGAATGGCTATGGAAATGCCATGATAGGTAGGTATGGTGGCTGTTTTGAGGAAGATATATGGTGGCTGTTTTGAAGAAGGTATATAGTGGGTGTATGATACCGGCGAAAGTTGCGCGGTACAAGAGAGGCTAGCAATGGTGGAATGGTGAGAGTGCGCAATATCCATGAACTCAACATTAGTCATAAGAAATCATATACTTATTGCAAAAATTTACGAGTCATCAAAACAAAGCAATCAATACATGCTCCTAGGGGGGAGGTTGGTAGGAGTTAACCATCGCGCGCCCCTGACCTCAACGCAAGGGATGACACTCTACAAATACCTCATGCTCTAACTTCGTCACATAGCGGTTCACCATACGTGCATTCTACGTGAATCACTAACTTTAACACAAGTATTTCTCAATTTCATAATAACTCCACTAGCATGACTCTAATATCACTATCCTCATATCTCAAAACAATTATCAAGCATCCAACTTCTCTTCATATTCAATGCACTTAGTATGAAAGTTTTTTCTACATTCATCTTGGATGCCTATCATGTGAAGGCTAGTTTTATAGCTAAAGCACATTACCATGCTGTTCTAATAGACTCTCAAAAGGATATAAGTGAAGCATGAGAGATTAACAATTTCTTCAGAATAAAATCACCACCGTGCTCTAAAATATATAAGTGAAGCACTAGAGCAAAAACTATTCAACTCAAAAGATATAAGTGAAGCATATAGAGTGTTCTAATGATTCCTAGGCCATATTTATCTCTCTCCAAAAGGTGTGTCCAGCAAGGATAATTGTGGCAAACTAACAAGCAAAGACTCAAATTATACATGATGCTCCAGGTAAAACACATATCATGTGGTGAATAAAAATATAGCTCCAAGTATAGTTACTGATAGATGAAGACGAAAGATGGGATGCCTTCCCGGGCATCCCCAAGCTTAGGCTTTTGGTTGTCCTTGAATTTTACCTTGGGGTGCCTTGGGAATCCCCAAGATTAGGCTCTTACCACTGTTTGCTCCATAGTCCATCAAAGCAATACTCAAAACTTGGAAACTTCACAACACAAAACTTAGACAAAAATCTCGTGAGCTCCGTTAGTATAAGAAAACAAACCACTACTCAAAGGTAATGTAACGAACTCATTATTTGTTTATATTGGTGTTAAACCTACTATATTCCAACTTCTCTATGATTCATACTCCCCAGTACTACTCATAGATTCATCAAAATAAGCAAACAACACACACAAAATAGAATGTGTCAAAAACAGAACAGTCTGTAGTAATCTGTAACTTTCACATACTTCTGTAAGTCCAAAAAAATGAAATAAATTGGTAAACATGAAGAATTTGTGTATTAATCAACCGCAAAAAGAATCAACTAAATAGCACGCTCCAGTAAAATCTGGTGACTATTCTAGCGAGCACTAACGATTCTGTTTTTCATAGCAAGATCATATAAACTTCACACAAGTCTTCCCAAAGGTTCTACTTGGCACAAATACTAATTGAAATGCAAAACCACATCTAAACATAAGCTAGATAAAATATTTATTCCTAAACAGAAGCAAAAACAAAAAATATAAAATTGGGTTGCCTCCCAACAAGCGCTATCGTCTTACGCCCCTAGCTAGGCACGATGCATGGATAGATCTTGGTATTGCCATCTTTGGAAGGCAATCCATAAGTGGCTCTCATAATAGATTCATATGGCATTTGATTTTCTTTCTAGGAAAGTGTTCCATGCCTTTCCTTAACGGAAATTGGAATCTAATATTTCCTTCCTTCTTATTAATAATTGCACCAATCGTTCTAAGGAAAGGTCTACCAAGAATAATAGGACATTAAGGATTGCAATCTATATCAAGAACAATGAAATCTATGGGCAGATAATGCCTATTGGCAACAATAAGAACATCATTAATCCTTCCCATAGGTTTCTTAATAGTGGAATCCGTAAGATGCAAATTTAAAGAACAATCATCAAGCTCATGGAAACCTAGCAAATCACACAAAGTTTTTGGGATAGTGGAAACACTTGCATCCAAATCACACAAAGCAAAGCATTCATGATCTTTAATTATAATTTTAATAGTAGGTTCCCACTCATCATAAATCTTTCTAGGGATAGAAACTTCCAATTCAAGTTTTTCTTCAGAAGATTGCATCAAAGCATCAACTATGTGTTTGGTAAAAGATTTATTTTGACTATAAGCATGCGGAGAGTTTAGTACAGATTGCAACAAGGAAATACAATCAATCAAAGAGAAATTATCATAATTGGATCCCTTGAAATCCAAAGTAGTGGGTTCATCACTATGCAAAGTTTTAATCTCTTCACTCCCACTTTTAGCAATTTTAGCATCAAGATCTAAAAACTCCAAATCATTGGGACACCTTTTAATTAAAGTAGACTCATCTCCAATCCCATCTTTATCAAGATTCATACTAGAAAACAAGGATCTAATAGGAGACGCATCAATAACTTTCAGATCTTAATCTTTATTTTCATGATAACTAGAAGAACACACTTTTATATAACTCTCTCTTTCAGCATGCATCCTAGCGGTCCTTTCTTTGCATTCATCAATGGAAATTCTCATAGCTTTGAGAGACTCATTGATATCATGCTTAGGTGGGATACATCTAAGTTTCAAAGAATCAATATCAAGAGTAATTCTATCCACACTTCTAGCCAAATCATCAATCTTAAGCAATTTTTCTTCAAGCAAAGCATTGAAATATTTTTGCGAATTCATAAACTCCTTAACACTAGTTTAAAATTCAGAAGGCATCTTTCCATAAGAGTTGTTGTAGGAATTACCATAATTATTAGAGGAATTACTAGGAAAAGGCCTAGGATTAAAGTTTCCTCTATAAGCATTGTTACCAAAATTATTCCTACCAAAAAAATTCACATCCAAAGATTCATTATTATTTTCTATCAACGTGGATAAAGGCATATCATTAGGATCAGAATAAGCACTCTTAGCAGCAAATAATTTCATAAGTTCATCCATCTTTCCACTCAAAACACTAATATATTCAATAGCATGTACATTTTTACTAGTAGATCTTTTGGTGTGCCATTGAGAATAATTAACCATAATATTATCTAGGAGTTTGGCAGCTTCTTCTAAGGTAGTTTCCATGAAAGTGCCTCCTGCAGCCGAATCTAAAAGATTTCTAGAGGCAAAATTCAAGCCAACATAAAAGTTTTTAATAATCATCCATAAGTTCAAACCATGTGTAGGGCAATTACGTATCATTAATTTCATTCTCTCCCAAGCTTGTGCAACATGATCATGATCTAGTTACTTAAAATTCATAAAATTGTTTCTAAGCGAGATGACTTAGCAGGACGGAAATACATAGAGATGAAAGAATCTTTGCACTTATTCCATGAATCAATACTATTTCTAGGCAAAGAGGTAAACCAAGTTTTAGCATGATCTCTAAGTGAAAACTGAAATAACTTTAATTTAACAATATCATTATCAATATCCCTCTTCTTTTGCATATCACACAAATCAACAAAGTTGTTTAGATGGGTAGCGGCATGTTCACTAGGAAGGCTGGAAAATTGATCTTTCATGACAAGATTCAACAGAGCAGCATTGATCTCAAAAGATTCAACATCGGTAATAGGAGCAATTGGAGTGCTAATAAAATCATTATTGTTGGTATTGGAGAAGTCACAAAATTTGGTATTGTTCTGAGCCATAGTGACAAGCAAGAAATCCAACACACAAGCAAACAAGAAGCAAGCGAATGGTAAACACCCGGCAAAAAGAAGGGCAAATAAAACGGCAAGGGTGAAGTGGGGGAGAGGAAGACGAGAGGCAAATAAATGTAATGCGAAGGATAAGGGTTTGTGATGGGTACTTGGTATATGACTTTTGCGTAAGACTCCCCGGCAACGGCGCCAGAAATTCTTCTTGCTACTTCTCGAGCTTACGTTGTATTCCCTCGAAGAGGAAAGGGTGATGCAGGACAGTAGCGTAAGTATTTCCCTCACTTTTTGAGAACAAAGGTATCAATCCATTAGGAGACCACGCGCAAGTCCCTCGCACCTGCACAAACAAATAAGAACTTCGCAGCCAATGCGATAAGGGGTTGTCAATCCCTTTACGGTCACTTACAAAAGTGACATCTGATAGAGATGATAGTTTGATATATTTTGGTATTTTTGGATATAAGATCAGAAAGTAAAAGTGGAAAAGTAAAGTAGATTGTAGATTGATATGTTGAGAATAGACCCGGGTGCCATGGGTTTCTCTAGTGGCTTCTCTCATGATAGCATAATTCTACGGTGGGTAAACAAATTACTGTCGAGCAATTGATAGAAAAGCGAATACTTATGAGACTATCTAGGCATGATCATTATATATAGGCATCACATCCGAGACAAGCACACCGAAACGATTCTACATGTACTACTATTACTCCACACATCGACCGCTATCCAGCATGAATCTAGAGCATTAAGTTCATAAGAACAGAGTAACGCCTTAAGCAAGTTGACATGATGTAGAGGGATAAACTCAAATAACATGATATAAACCCCATCTCTTTATCCTCGATGTCAACAATACAATACGTACCTTGCTGGCCCTACTATCACTGGGAAAGGACACCGCAAGATTCAACCCAAAGCCAAGCACTTCTCCCATTGCAAGAACTATAGATCTAGTAGGCCAAACCAAACCGATAATTCTAAGAGACTTGCAAGGATATTATAATCATACATAAAGAGTTCAGAAAAGAACCAAATATTTCTCATAGACAATCTTGATCATAAACCCACAATTCATCGGATCTCGACAAAACACACCGCAAAAAGAGATTACATCGAATAGATCTCCTCGAAGACTGAGCAGAACTTGGTGTTGAGATCCAAAGAGAGAGAAGAAGCCATCTAGATACTAGCTATGGACCCAAAAGTCTGTGGTAAACTACTCACAACTCATGGTGAGGCGATGATGATGATGTAGAAGCACTCCGTGGTAGATCCCCCCTTTGGCGGAGCTCCGGAACAGGCCCCAAGATGGGATCTCATGGGAACAGAAGGTTGCGGTGGTGGAACTAGGGTTTTCTCTATTGTTCTGATGGTTTCGGGGTACGTAGGTATATATGGGAGGAAGGAGGGCACTGGGGGCCAGACGTGGGGCCCATGAGGCAGGGGGCGCGCCCTGTAGGGGCGGGGGCGCCCGCACCCTCGTGAACGCCACGTGTGCCCTACTCCGTGGTTCTCAAGTCTCCCGTGCGTATTTGGCTTCAAAAATATCTCTCCCGAAGTTTCATTCTGTTTGGACTCCGTTTGATATTCATTTTCTGTAAAACCCTGAGATAGGCAAAAACAGCAATCTGGACTAGGCCTTTGGGTTAATAGGTTAGTCCCAAAAATAATATAAAAGTGTATAACAAAGCTCATTAAACATCCAAAACATCATAAATAATAGCATGGAACAATAAAAAATTATAGATACGTTGGAGATGTATCAGACGCTGCCCTTCTCCCCTTTTTATAGAGGGGCAGAGTCGGGGGCTCGGCCCCCCAATCTAAGGGCGGCCGCCCCACTCGACCAATCCGGCAGCTAGAAGCCCAAGGAATCAGGACCGACCCGCTGCTCCAATCAGCAATGCTTGGCTTCCTGCCTCGGCGTTAATGCCCATGCCCTCGTATCCGCCACTTACCCCCCCTGAGGCATGGGGGACACGTGGCGAGTGAGTCGGGTCCACTTTGTAAATGAGCAGCGCCCCTGTGGCTTCCTCTTTTTTATGGGGATGACACATGACGCCTCTTTACTGTCCACCGTGATGTGACGCAAGCATGCTGCAACCGCTCCACGCACGACTCCCACGTCATGCAGCCAATGTGAGTCATGGGGAAACGCAACTGGCCAAGAAATCACCGTGGTTAAAACTCTGCCACGCGTGCCCATGCACTATTCTGGGCCTGGCCCAACAATGCTTCGCGCTTATGTGTGGCCTGAGCCCGGGGGCTCCTGTCGGTGTACAAAAGTAGGGGCCTTTCTGTACCCCTCTACTTGTGCACGGGCAGTCGTAGCCACACCTGCAGCCATGCTTGGCGGGGTAGAGGAAGGAAAGCACGAGACTGCCGAGACAACACTCAAGCCAGAGGCATGAAGAGCCGAGGGGCAAGATGGAATCTCCCCAGGAAACACCCTTGCCGGGGTGGCCTATATAGCGCTGGGAAGAGTCTTGCCGGGTCAATTTTCCCAATGCCAGCAGGGCTGCCACCTTTGGCCCGCGAGCTCTGACATCATTCAACAACGTCAAGACCATGATTCAGGGGCGCCCGTGTGGTGGCATGCAGATCATTGTGAAGACCAAAGGCCTGTGAATCTAGACAAGGACCAGAAGACAAAGACCCCCGGCAAGATCCTTGCCGAGGACACCCACGAGGCCCCGGCAAGACCCTTGCCAGGGGCGTCTGCGAGGCCACAGCCAGGCCCACACCTGCTAGAGTTTTGCTACCCTGCGGCCACTCCTACGTGGCGACCAGCCCGCCAACTGGACAAGGGCCTGTGTGGCAGCATGCAGCTTCTGGGACAACTAGTCAAGAACTGCTTGGTAGCATGCAGATCTCGTGAAGACCCTGCCACCGCACCAGCACAACGACCAGCCAGCCAGTGTGGTGCTGCATGCCTCGTCAGCTTGGACGTGCGTCGGAGCAAGGCAAGGCGGCGATGGGCGGGACGAGCTCCGTTGCCGTCCCCTATAAAGCAAGAGGACACATAGGCAGCGCATTAAATGCGTTTGTCCTATGATGTCAGGTGATAAACTTGTACACTATAGATACTTTCCACCTCATGTGTGCCACTGTGGCGACCCCTTTGTCATATAAAAGGAGGCCCGAGGCATACTATGGAAGGATTCAGACATTTTGGACAAGGCACACATAGTAGCCATTTCAAGAACTCAAGAACACAAGATAAACACAGACAAGCAGGACTAGGGTTTTACGCATCATTTGCGGCCCGAACCTGAGTAAAAATTCCCATGCGTTGATGAACTAGACTTGCTCTTTGCGTAGCGGTATGCCCCCACCAACCGTAGTAGGGGTCCCCGGTATCCCGCGACACCTACCATGTACAGACATGGCCTCGAAACACTGGAGACCGAAAGGTCAAGTGTGAATCATATAGTAGATATGATGAACATAAGATGTTCACCATTGAAAACTACTCCATCTCAAGTGATGATCGGACATGGTTTAGTTGATTTGGATCACGTGATCATTTAGATGACTTGAGAGATGTCTATCTAAGTGGGAGTTATTTAGTAATATGATTAATTGAACTTAAATTTATCATGGACTTAATATCTGATAGTTTTTGGCATATCTATGTTGTAGATCAATGGCCCGTGCTACCGTTCCTTTGAATTTTAATGCGTTCCTAGAGAAAGCTAAGTTGAAAGATGATGGTAGAAACTACACGGACTGGGTCCGTAACCTGAGGATTATCCTCATTGCTGCAGAGAAGAATTATGTCCTTGAAGCACCCTAGGTGAAAGGCCTACTGCAGGAGCAACCCCTTATGTTATGAACGTCTGGCAAGCTCGATCAGATGACTACTCGATAGTTTAGTGTGCCATGCTTTACGGCTTACAATCGGGACTTCAAAGACGTTTTGAAAGTAATGGAGCATATGATACGTTCCAAGAGTTGAAGTGAATATTTCAATCAAATGCCCGAGTTGAGAGTTATGAAGTCTCCAACAAGTTCTATAGCTGCAAGATGGAGGAGAATAGTTCCGTCAGTGAACACATACTCAGAATGTCTGGGTACCATAACCACATGACTCAGCTTGGAGTTAAAGTTGATGATGATAGTTTTATTGACAGAGTTCTTCAATCACTTCTCCAAGCCATAAAGGCTTCGTGATGAACTATAACATGCAAGGGATGCAAAAGACAATTCCCCAGTTCTTCGCTATGCTCAAAGCTGCGGAGGTAGAAATCAGGAAGGAGCATCAAGTGTTGATGGTTAACAAGACCACTAGTTTAAAGAAAAAGGGCAAGGGAAATAAGGGGAACTTCAAGAAGAATAGCAAGCCTGTTGCTACTCTCGGGAAGAAATCCAAGTCTGGAGCCAAGCCTGAACCTGAGTGCTTCTACTGCAATGGGACTGGTCACTGGAAGCAGAACTACCCCAAGTATTTGGCTGATTAGAAGGATGACAAAGTGAACAAAGGTATATTTGATATACTTGTTATTGATGGGTACCTTACTAATGCTCGTAGTAGCGCTGGGTATTTGATACTGGTTCAGTTGCTCATATTTGTAACTCCAAACAGGGGCTACGGATTAAACGAAGATTGGCTAAGGACGAGGTTACGATGCGCGTGGGAAATGGTTCCAAAGTCGATGTGATCACCGTCGGTAGTCTACCTGTACATATACCCTAGGGATTAGTTTTATTCCTAAATAATTGTTATTTGGTGCCAGCATTGAGCATGAACATTATATCTGGATCTTGTTTGTTGCGAGATGATTATTCATTTAAATCAGAGAATAATGGTCGCTCTATTTATTTGAGTAATATCTTTTATGGTCATGCACCTGTGATGACTGGTCTATTTTTGTTGAATCTCGATTGTAGTGATACACATATTCCTAATATTGATGCCAAAAGATGCAAAGTTGATAATGATAGTGCAACATATTTGTGGCACTGCCGTTTAAGTCATATTGGTGTAAAGCTCATGAAGAAACTAATTGCTGATGGGCTTTTGGAATCACTTGATTATGAATCACTTGGTGCTTGTGAGCCATGCCTCGTGGGCAAGATGACTAAGACCGCTTTCTCCGGAACAATGGACCGAGCAACTGACTTATTGGAAATAATACATACTGATCTATGCAGTCCAATGAGTGTTGAGGCTTGCGGTGGGTATCATTATTTTCTGACCTTCATAGATGATTTGAGAAGATATGGGTATATCTACTTAATGAAACATAAGTCTGAAACATATGAAAAGTTCAAAGAATTTCAGAGTGAAGTAGATAATCATCGTAACAAGAAAATAAAGTTTCTACAATCTAATCGTGGAGGCGATATTTGAGTTACGAGTTTGGTCTTCATTTGAAACAACGTGGAATAGTTTCACAGCTCACGTCACCTGGAACACCACAACAAAATTGTTTGTCCGAACTCCGTAACCGTACTTTATTAGATATGGTGCGATCTATGTTGTCTCTTACCAATTTACCACTATCGTTTTGAGGTTATGCTTTAGAGACAGCCGCAATCACGTTAAATAGGGCACCATCTAAATCCGTTGAGACGACACCTTATGAACTGTGGTTTGGCAAGAAACCCAAGTTGTCGTTTCTTAATGTTTGGGGCTGTGATGCTTATGTGAAAAAGCTTCAACCTGATAAGCTTGAACCCAAATCGGAGAAATGTGCCTTCATAGGATACCCAAAAGAAACTGTTGGGTACACCTTCTATCATAGATCCGAAGGCAAGATATTCGTTGCTAAGAATGTATCCTTTCTAGAGGAGTTTCTCTCGAAAGAAGTGAGTGGGAGGAAACTAGAACTTGATGAGGTAATTGTACCTTCTCCCGAATTGGAAAGTAGTTCATCACGGAAATTAGTTCCAGTGATTCCTACACGAATTAGTGAGGAAGCTAATGATGATGATCATGAAACTTTAGATAAAGTTACTACGGAACCTCGTAAGTCAACCAGAGTACGTTCCAAGCCAGAGTGGTATGGTAACCCTATTCTGGAAGTCATGTTACTACACCATGATGAACCTACGAACTATGAGGAAGCAATGATGAGCCCAGATTGCGCAAAATGGCTTGAGGCAATGAAATCTGAGATGGGATCCATGTATGAGAACAAAGTGTTGACTTTGGTTGACTTGCCTATTGATCGGCAAACAATTGAAAATAAATGGATCTTCAAGAAGAAGACTGACACCGATGGTAATTTTACTGTCTACAAAGTTCGACTTGTTGTGATAGGTTTTCGACAAGTTCAAGGAGTTGACTACGATGAGACCTTCTCACCCGTAGCGATGCTTAAGTCTGTCCAAATAATGTTAGAAATTGTCGCATTTTATGATTATGAAATCTGGCAAATGGATGTAAAAACTGCATTCCTCAATGGATATCTCAAAGAAGAGTTATATATGATGCTAACAGAAGTTTTTGTAGATCCTAAAGGTGCTAACAAAGTGTGCATGCTCCAGCGATCCATCTGTGAACTGGTGCAAGCATCTCGTAGTTGGAATATACGTTTTGATGAAGTTATCAAAGCATATGGTTTTATATAGACTTTCAGAGAAACATGTATTTACAAGAAAGTGAGTAGGAGCTCTGTAGCATTTCTGATATTTTATGTGGATGACATATTGTTGATTGGAAATGTGACACCCCGAGACCGGTGCACCAGGTGTCAGCCAGTTATTCGTCGTCGTTGCATTGTTAGTTGCTTGTGTGTTGCATTTTGCCATGTCATCATGTGCACGGCATCATCATGTTTTCAAAACTTGCATCCGTCCGAGTCCCCCTCGTCCTCTTCGTTGTCCGTTCTGAGCCCAAACACACTTGCACGCGCACGTGGTGCCTCCGAATATTTATTTTGTGAGTGGCCGGAAAACGTTCTAGGAATGGGTTGAAACTTGGCGTGTGGTCTTATTATAGCATAGGTAGACCGCCTGTCATGTTTCGTCGCATTCGGAGCTCGTTTGATAACCCAACCATTAAATATAGCGGCACTATCCCGGGTTAAATTCGTCGGACGTTTTCGGTCTCCGAAAACCCCCGCGGGCCTCTCTCTCTCTTCTCTCCTCTAAGCCCGAGGCCTTATACACAGCCCACTAACCTCACCTGCAGCCCACCTAGACTCCCCTCTGTCCGGAACCGTCTGATGGTGATCGAACGGTCCGAATCGGACAAAAAACCCCTTACCCTAGAGCTCTGCCTATATAAACACCCCCACCTGCCAAAAATGGGCTATTTCTAGCCTAACCTACCCCCCTAACCTTCTCCTACCCGCAGCCACCTTCTCCTTTCTCGATTTCAGCGCCCCTCCACCTCACACCTGCCACTTGGTGCCGCCTGATTGGCTCCGCCGCCACAAGGCCCGCCGCCAGCCACTCAGCCACCGCCACGTCGCCTCCACCTCGTCCCACCTCCCGCGGCCTGCTAGGCCCATCCGGGGCCCGTGCAGGCCCGGCCCCCGCCGCCGCTCGCGCCCGAGGCGCTTGAGCCTCCGCGCCTCACCGCTCCCCTCGTCCTCGAGCCCCAGGGGAGGAGCTCCCGCCAGGCCCCGCCGGCGACCCACCGGAGTTGCTCGCCAGAGTCCGCCGAACTCCGCTGCAGGCCATTCTCCGCCTCCTTCTCCCTCTTCTCTGGATCCCTCTCGTTCCTCTTCCCCGTGCTCACCTCTCCCTCTATGTCTAGAGGAGCGCCGCTGCTCCGTGAAGCTCGCCGGAGTGCCTCCTCCGGCCAGATCTAGGTCGAAGCTGCTCCGATCCGGCGCCCCGTGTCCATTCCCTGCGTCCTCTGCTGTCCCCGGCGACCTCCCGCCCCAAGACCGCCTCCCGCACCTTGCAGGCTTTCCTGCTTCGTCTCCGGGGCGAACAGAGGTGCCCGTTGACCGCATCGCCGTTGCGGATCGCCGCCAGGTGGACCCGGTCGGGGCCCCCATCAGCCGCCGGTTCGGCCGGTCCAGTAGGCCGGCCTGGTCCGCGTCGAACCGCGGCCGAACTGCCCGGTTCACCCCGAGCTGCCTCCTGCACGCCTTCGTCCTGGGACGCCCATGTCCATCAATCCAAACGGCCCCGCTGCACCACTCCGTCCCCGGGACCTCCTCGTCCAATTTTTCCGCGAGGTAAAAAACGATTAAGTCCCCGTTTTACTATAAAATGATGCATACTTTGAGTGGATGTAAGTTTTTGTGTGATTATCCAAATGATGCATGTAATATGTCAAAATGATCGTGGTGATATGCTCTTCACTTTGTTCCATTGTGCCATGCTTGTTTGACTTCATCTTGATGTCCTAATCATCATTGCAAGAGTGCTACTTGTTTAAACCTGCTGTTAGTTGTAATTTTGTTGCATACTTGTGATGCTTGTAACTTTGTGCATGTTTATCCAAATGGAGCATATGATATGTCAAAATATTCATTGTGAAGTGCTCTACATGATGGTTGTTGTAGCATGCATCTTAGGTGCCATATTGCCATGTTAATCTCTGTTGCAAAAGTGCATTTGGCTGTTAAGTGCTGAAACTTGTTATGAGATGCTGATTTCACTTGCTCATTGCTATTGATGTGTTTGTCTTCACCCCACATGTCTTTATGTTTTAGAAGCACAATCATATGGTCTTTGATGTGGTGCAATTCACTTTTCATGATATGTCTTGAGGTGACTTAAACAAGCTTGTAAACATGCCATGTTGTTGTTTCTGTTTTATACTTAGTGAAAAAACTGCTAAGTCTGGAATCTATTTCAACCTGATGCCATGTTTGCTTGAGGCCCCACTCAAATCCATGCTTGTTTTGGTGTGGCCAATGATCATGTCTTGTTGTCCATATTATTGTCTATCCATTCATGCCTTTACTTGCACATATGACCTGCTGTAGGTTATTTATTTCTTGCTCTCAAGTTGCTATAAATTATACCTGTCAGGTTTTTATCAGCATGATCAATTTGGTGAAGCTTGTTGTTATTGATCTATGGCTCCTATGGAGATGCTCCAATGGAGTTGTTTGATGTATGTTATGCCTAATACATGTCCATGATCTTTATATACTTGATAGAGTTGATATGCTTGTTGTTTTGTGCCTCCGAAGGCAGCATCATGATGATGTTTTTGGCTTCCCAGATTTTGGCTGTCTGGATAATTTTATTGCAACTTGCCATGCTTGTTTAAATGTGTTCCAACAAGCTTTTGGGTGTGTTCTAAGTTCATGCTTGTTAAGTAACATGTCTACTTCACATCCATGCTTCTTGTTATCATGTTTGGGTGCTGTAGCTTATATTTACTTCAGCTTGTTGTTATATCTTGTTTCATGTGTATGTGTTGATCCGTTGATCCATTTTGAGTGTGTCCTATATGAAACTTGTGTGATTTTGCATGTAGAATCATAATTTCATATTGTTTTCATGTTTGGAGTGAGTTTGCTTGATGTTTGGGTGCATCTTGCACCGTTGATATGCTTGCCTTGTTTTGCTCATATCTTCTAGGCCGTAGCTCCGAATTAAACATACTTTATATGAAACTTGACTAGAATTTCGTGTAGATCATCATGGTGCATGTTAACCTGCTGTTTAACAACTATAAATTAAGGTTTGTGCAGATCTGGACTAATTTCAAAATGTGCATATGAGGGCTTACCGGATTTGTTATATGTTGATTCCGGCCTCATTTAAACTTGTTGTTTGGTGTTGTTCTTGTGTGCTTCATCCCTTGCCATGTATTGCATCATATATAGACTTTTATTGCATCCTACTTGCTTGAGCATCTTGTCATGTTCTTGTGTTGAGTTTTTACCTTGTTGTGTGCTTCTTCTCGTTAGTGCTAGTTCTATTGCGATCGTGAGGACTCGTTCGTCTACCCGTGCTTCGTCTTCGAGAGTTCTTCTTCGTCTTCTTCATGGACTCATTCTTCTTCCTTGCGGGATCTCAGGCAAGATGACCATCACCTTAGATACCTTTACTATCATTGACATGCTTAGTGTCTCGATGCTATCTCTATATGTCGCGCTACCCATCTTTATTGTTAGCCCCTCTCCTTGTTGCCATGAAACATCTAACCTTTGACACCTTCCCAGCAAAACCTTTGTTTGGCTATGTTACCCGCTTGCTCAGCCCCTCTTATAGCGTTGTTAGTTGCAGGTGAAGATGAAGATCGTTCCATGTTGGAACTTGATGCTTTGGGAATATCACAATATCTATTATTATTATTATTATTAACTCACCTATATACTGGGCATGGGTGGAAGGCTTGGCCTTTTGCTCGGTGTTTTGTTCCACTCATGCCACCTTAGGAGCCGATAAACCGGCATTATGTTCCTTGATTTTGCGTTCGTTACACGGTTGGGTATATGGGGACCCCTTGACAGTTCGTCTTTAAATAAAACTCCTCCAGCAATGCCCAACATTGGTTTTAGTTTGCCTCATAATAACAACTTAATTAATTAATTAAATTGCATAGGGGGTCGCATCTCCGGGGATTCTTTCTACATAACAGGGGGGCCAGTGATGATGGTGTTGGTCCCAAATAGAGCACGGTGCGGGACCGCCCCTTGGCAACTTGGGGTATCTGGCTCCTGTATGCTTCGCTCATCCGGACGTGGCCTGAGACAAGATACGTGCGGCTGTCAGGGTGTCGGCACGCTGGGAGGTCTTGCTGGACTTGTTTTACCATTGTCGAAATGTCTTGTGCACCGGGATTCCGAGCCTGATCGGATTGTCCCTAAGATAAGGGGTACTAATTATTATTATCTCAGCTGATCGTGAGAGCTTGTGATGGGCTAAGTTGGGACACCCCTACAGGGTTATGATCTTTCGAAAGCTGTGCCCGCGGTTATGTGGAAGATTGGAATTTTTTAATGTCCGGTTGTAGAAAACTTGACAGAGGATCCGAAGTAAAACACACAACTGTGTGAGTAACCATGTCTGTCTCTTTTCACTTTGAGAAGAGAACACGATGGGGTTATGTTTGACTCTAAGGTAGTTCAGGATCTTTAGCGATCACTACTAGTTTGCGACCGTTTGCGTAGATGCTCATCTTATTCTTGTACTCGTAAGTTAGCCACCATATATTGCTTAGTCGCAGCTGCAACCTCAGCACTTAACCTCTTCTTGCCCATTTAAGCTTTGCTAGTCTTGTTACCCATGGTTATGGGATTGCTGAGTCCTCGTGGCTCATAGATACTACAACAACAGTTGCAGGTGCAGGTTTCCGATGACTTGACGCGAGAGCGATGTCCTTTTTGTGTAGGAGTTCTTTCTTCTTCTTCTTCGTCAGTCTTGGGTTAGGTTCTGGGTCAGTAGCCTGGGATAATAGATGGATGTCTTTGTGCTTTTCATGTTTGCATCCGTAGTCAAATGCCTTGTATTGATGTTGCTGTATTCATGTGACTTGTATGAATTGTTGTATCCCCCATGTATGTATGTAATGGTACGATGTAATGATATCCATCTTGCTAAGCGCTCGAAATGCGGTTGTGCCCCAATCACGTAAGTGTCACGTGGTCGGGATAGAATCGCATCTTGGGCCTGACAAGTTGGTATCAGAGCCTCGACCGACCATAGGAGCCCCCTTGATTGATCGTAGCTTGGCCATTGTTGAGTCTAGAAGAAAAACTTTTTCAGTGTCTAGTTATATCGGAGAGTAGGAATTCTTTTTACTCCCCTGCCCCTTCGTCGCACTGGTGAGGAATCTTGACGTAGGTGTTTCGAATTACTCCTCTTCCCCTTCAATTTTTTTTAGGATCACGTGGTTAGTTTTCGTTCGTTGCGTTGTCAGTTCTTTCATCTGGTGCATCTCTCGTCAAGTGGATTCAACCCTCTTCTTCTTCGCAAGTTCAACCCTCAGTTCTTTTCAACCAACGGTGTTGTTTCTGTTGGGGAACGTAGTATTTTAAAAAATTTCCTACGATCACGCAAGATCTATCTACCAGATGTATAGCAACGAGAGGGGAGAGTGTGTCTACGTACCCTCGTAGACCGGGAGCGGAAGCGTCAAGTGACGCAGTTGATGTTGTCGAACTTCTTCGCGATCCAACCGATCAAGCACCGAACGTACGGCACCTCCGCGTTCAGCACACGTTCAGCTTGATGACGTCCCACGAGCTCTTGATCCTGTTGAGCTTCACGGGGGAGTTTCGTCAGCACGACGGCGTGGTGACGGATATGATGTGTTCACCGGCGCAGGGCTTCGCCTAAGCTCCGCGACGGTATGACCGAGGTGTGATTCTGTGGAGGGGGGCACCGCACACGGCTAAAACAATTCAACTTGTGTGTCTTTGGGTGCCCCCTGCCCCCGTATATAAAGGAGCAGGGGAGGGAGGCCGGCCGGCCCTTCCTGGTGCGGCTAGGGAAGGAGTCCTACTAGGAATAGGATTGCAATCCTATTCCTAGTAGGATTCACCGAAAGGAAGAAGGGGGAAAGGAATAGGAGAGGTGGCGCCCCCCCAATCCTAGTCCAACTAGGAACCCTAGGTGGGGGCGCCGGCCAGCCCTATGGGCTGCCTCTCTCTTTCCCTTTAGGCCCACTATGGACCATCCCCTCTCGTAGGGGGTTCCGGTAACCCCCTCCGGCATTCCAGATAAATCCGAAACTTTTCCGGTATACTTCCGGTGTCCGAATATAGCCGTCCAATATATCAATCTTTATGTCTCGGACATTCCGAGACTCCTCGTCATGTCCGTGATCTCATCCGGGACTCCGAACTACCTTCGGTACATCAATACTCATAAACTCATAATACCGATCGTCATCAAACGTTAAGCGTGCGGACCCTACGGGTTCGAGAACTATGTAGACATGACCGAGACTCATCTACGGTCAATAACCAATAGCGGAACCTGGATGTTCATATTGGCTCCTACATATTCTACGAAGATCTTTTATCGGTCAGAACCGCATAACAACATACGTTGTTCCTTTTGTCAAGCGGTATGTTACTTGCCCGAGATTCGATCGTCGGTATCTCTATACCTAGTTCAATCTCGTTACCGGCAAGTCTCTTTACTCGTTCCGTAACACATCATCTCGTGACTAACTCATTAGTCTTTTGCTTGCAAGGCTTATTGTGATGTGTGTTACCGAGAGGGCCCAGAGATACCTCTCCGACACTCGGAGTGACAAATCCTAATCTTGATCTATGCCAACACCATGAATACTTTCGGAGACACCTATAGAGCATCTTTATGATCACCCAGTTACGTTGTGACGTTTGATAGCACACAAGGTGTTCCTACGGTATTCGGGAGTTGCATAATCTCATAGTCATAGGAACATGTATAAGTCATGAAGAAAGCAATAGCAGTTAAACTAAACGATCATAGTGCTATGCTAACGGATGGGTCTTGTCCATCACATCATTCTCCTAATGATGTGATCCCGTTGATCAAATGACAACTCATGTCTATGGCTAGGAAACATAACCATCTTTGATCAATGAGCTAGTCTAGTAGAGGCATACTAGGGACATACTGTTTTGTCTATGTATCCACACATGTACTAAGTTTCCGGTTAATACAATTCTAGCATGAATAAAAGACATTTATCATGATATAAGGAAATACAAATAACATCTTTATTATTGCCTCTAGGGCATATTTCCTTCACCAAAAGGAGGCCGCGGCTGGAAAAATAAAATAAAAAGGGGTCTTCGCTGTTGGGGAACGTAGTATTTTAAAATTTTCCTACGATCACGCAAGATCTATCTACCAGATGCATAGCAACGAGAGGGGAGAGTGTGTCTACGTACCCTCGTAGACCGGGAGCGGAAGCGTCAAGTGACGCGGTTGATGTTGTCGAACTTCTTCGCGATCCAACCGATCAAGCACCGAACGTACGGCACCTCCGCATTCAGCACACGTTCAGCTTGATGACGTCCCACGAGCTCTTGATCCAGTTGAGCTTCACGGGAGAGTTTTGTCAGCATGACGGCGTGGTGACGGATATGATGTGTTCACCGGCGCAGGGCTTCTCCTAAGCTTCGCGACGGTACAACCGAGGTGTGATTCTGTGGAGGGGGGCACCGCACACGGCTAAAACAATTCAACTTGTGTGTCTTTGGGTGCCCCCCTGCCCCCCGTATATAAAGGAGCAAGGGAGGAGGGGCCGGCCAACCTCTATGGTGCGGCTAGGGAGGGGACTCCTACTAGGAATAGGATTGCAATCCTATTCCTAGTAGGATTCACCGAAAGGAAGAAGGGGGAAAGGATTAGGAGAGGTGGCGCCCCCCCCCCCCCAATCCTAGTCCAACTAGGATTCCTAGGTGGGGGCGCCGGCCAGCCCTATGGGCTGCCTCTCTCTCACCCTTAAGGCCCACTATGGACCATCCCCTCTCGTAGGGGGTTCCGGTAACCCCCTCCGGCATTCCCGATAAATCCGAAACTTTTCCGGTATACTTCCGGTGTCCGAATATAGCCGTCCAATATATCAATCTTTATGTCTCGGACATTCCGAGACTCCTCGTCATGTCCGTGATCTCATCCGGGACTCCGAACTACCTTCGGTACATCAATACTCATAAACTCATAATACCGATCGTCATCAAACGTTAAGCGTGCGGACCCTACGGGTTCGAGAACTATGTAGACATGACCGAGACTCATCTCCGGTCAATAACCAATAGCGGAACCTGGATGTTCATATTGGCTCCTACATATTCTACGAAGATCTTTTATCGGTCAGAACCGCATAACAACATACGTTGTTCCTTTTGTCAAACGGTATGTCACTTGCCCGAGATTCGATCGTCGGTATCTCTATACCTAGTTCAATCTCGTTACCGGCAAGTATCTTTACTCGTTCCGTAACACATCATCTCGTGACTAACTCATTAGTCTTTTGCTTGCAAGGCTTATTGTGATGTGTGTTACCGAGAGGGCCCAGAGATACCTCTCCGACACTCGGAGTGACAAATCCTAATCTTGATCTATGCCAACACCACGAATACTTTCGGAGACACCTGTAGAGCATCTTTATGATCACCCAGTTACGTTGTGACGTTTGATAGCACACAAGGTGTTCCTACGGTATTCGGGAGTTGCATAATCTCATAGTCATAGGAACATGTATAAGTCATGAAGAAAGCAATAGCAGTTAAACTAAACGATCATAGTGCTATGCTAACGGATGGGTCTTGTCCATCACATCATTCTCCTAATGATGTGATCCCGTTGATCAAATGACAACTCATGTCTATGGCTAGGAAACATAACCATCTTTGATCAATGAGCTAGTCTAGTAGAGGCATACTAGGGACATACTGTTTTGTCTATGTATTCACACATGTACTAAGTTTCCGGTTAATACAATTCTAGCATGAATAATAAACATTTATCATGATATAAGGAAATAAATAATAACTTTATTATTGCCTCTAGGGCATATTTCCTTCAGTCTCCCACTTGCACTAGAGTCAATAATCTAGCTCACATCGCCATGTGATGTAATACCGATAGTTCACATCGTTATGTGACCAACACCCAAAAGGTTTACTAGAGTCAATAATATAGTTCACATCGCTATGTGATTAATACCCAAGAGTAATAAGGTGTGATCATGTTTTGCTTGTGAGAGAAGTTTAGTCAATGGGTCTGTCACATTCAGATCCGCATGTATTTCGCAAATTTCTATGTCTACAATGCTCTGCATAGAGCTACTCTAGCTAATTGCTCCCACTTTCAATACGCATCCAGATTGATACTTAGAGTCATCTGGATTTAGTGTCAAAGCTTGCATCGGCGTAACCCTTTACGACGAACTCTTTATCACCTCCATAATCGAGAAATATTTCCTTAGTCATCCAATTACTAAGGATTATTTTGACCGCTGTATAGTGATCCACTCCTGGATTACTTTGGTACCTCCCTGCTAGACTTATAGCAAGGCACACATCAGGTCTGGTACACAGCATTGCATACATGATAGATCCTATGGCTGAGGCATAGGGAATGACTTTCATTTTTCTCTCTATCTTCTGCAGTGGTCGGGCATTGAGTCTTACTCAACTTCATACCTTGTAATACAGGCAAGAACCCTTTCTTTGACTGATCCATTTTGAACTTTTTCAAAATCTTATCAAGGTATGTGCTTTTTGAAAGTCCAATTAAGCGTCTTGATCTATCTCTATAGATCTTGATGCCTAATATATAAGCAGCTTCACCGAGGTCTTTCATTGAAAAACTTCTATTCAAGTATCCTTTTATGCTATCCAGAAATTCTATATCATTTCCAATCAACAATATGTGATCTACATATAATATTAGAAATGCTACAGAGCTCCCACTCACTTTCTTGTAAATACAGGCTTCTCCAAAAGTCTGTATAAAACCATATGCTTTGATCACCTCATCAAAGCGTATATTCCAACTCCGAGATGCTTGCACCAGTCCATAGATGGATCGCTGGAGCTTACATCTTGTTAGCACCTTTAGGATTGACAAAACCTTCGGGTTGCATCATATACAATTTTCTTTAATAAATCTATTAAAGAATGCAGTTTTGTTATCCATTTGCCAGATTTCATAAAATGCGGCAATTGCTAACATGATTCGGACAGACTTAAGCATCGCTACGGGTGAGAAAGTCTCATCGTAGTCAACTCCTTGAACTTGTTGAAAACCTTTTGCAACAAGTCGAGCTTTGTAAACAGTAATATTACCGTCTGCGTCGGTCTTCCTCTTGAAGATCCATTTATTTTCGATGGCTTGCCGATCATCGGGCAAGTCAACCAAAGTCCATACTTTGTTCTCATACATGGATCCCATCTCAGATTTCATGGCTTCAAGCCATTTTGCGGAATCTGGGCTCATCATCGCTTCCTCATAGTTCGTAGGTTCATCATGGTCTAGTAACATGATTTCCAGAACTGGGTTGCCGTACCACTCTGGTGCGGAACGTACTCTGGTTGATCTACGACGTTCAGCAGAAACTTGATCCGAAGTTTCATGATCATTATCATCAACTTCCTCACTAATTGGTGTAGGAATCACTGGAACAATTTCCTGTGATGTACTACTTTCCAATATGGGAGAAGGTACAATTACCTCATCAAGTTCTACTTTCCTCCCACTCACTTCTTTCGAGAGAAACTCTTTTTCTAGAAAGGATCCGTTCTTAGCAATGAATATTTTGCATTCGGATCTGTGATAGAAGGTGTACCCAACAGTCTCTTTTGGGTATCCTATGAAGACACATTTTTCCGACTTGGGATCGAGCTTATCAGGTTGAAGTGTTATCACATAAGCATCGCAGCCCCAAATTTTAAGAAACGACAACTTTGGTTTCTTGCCAAACCATAGTTCATAAGGTGTCGTATCAACGGATTTAGATGGTGCCCTATTTAACGTGAATGCAGCTGTCTCTAAAGCATAACCCCAAAACGATAGTGGTAAATCGGTAAGAGACATCATAGATCGCACCATATCCAATAAAGTACGGTTACGACGTTCGGACACACCATTACGCTGTGGTGTTCCAGGTGGCGTGAGTTGTGAAACTATTCCACATTGTTTCAAATGAAGACCAAACTCGTAACTCAAATATTCTCCTCCACGATCAGATCGTAGGAACTTTATTTTCTTGTTACGATGATTCTCTACTTCACTCTGAAATTCTTTGAACTTTTCAAATGTTTCAGACTTGTGTTTCATTAAGTAGATATACCCAGATCTGCTCAAATCATCAGTGAAGGTTAGAAAATAACGATACCCGCCGCGAGCTTCAACACTCATTGGTCCGCATACATCAGTATGTATGATTTCCAACAAATATGTTGCTCGCTCCATAGTTCCGGAGAACGGAGTTTTTAGTCATCTTGCCCATGAGGCATGGTTCGCAAGCACCAAGTGATTCATAATCAAGTGATTCCAAAATTCCATCATTATGGAGTTTCTTCATGCGTTTTACACCAATATGACTTAAACGGCAGTGCCACAAATAAGTTGCACTATCATTATTAACCTTGCATCTTTTGGCTTCAATATTATGAATATGTGTATCACACGATCGAGATCCAACAAACTATTTTCATTTGGGTGTATGACCATAGAAGGTTTTATTCATGTAAACGGAACAACAATTATTCTCTAACTTACATGAATAACCGTATTGTAGTAAATATGATCAAATCACATTCATGCTCAACACAAACACCAAATAACAGTTATTTAGGTTGAACACTAATCCCGAAAGTATAGGGAGTGTGCGATGATGATCATATCAATCTTGGAACTGCTTCCAATACACATCGTCACTTCATCCTTTAACTAGTTTATGTTCATTATGCAACTCCCACTTCGAGTTACTACTCTTTAGCAACTGAACCAATATCAAATACCGAGGGGTTGCTATGAACACTAGTAAAATACACATTAATAATCTGTATATCAAATATACCTTTGTTCACTTTGCCATCCTCCTTATCCGCCAAGTATCTAGGGCAGTTCCACTTCTAGTGACCATTTCCTTTGCAGTATAAGCACTTGTTTCAGGCTTGAGTTTAGTTTTGGGTTTCTTCACGGGAGTGACAACTTGCTTGTCATTCTTCTTGAAGTTCCCCTTCTATCCCTTTGCCCTTTACTTGAAACAAGTGGTCTTGTTAACCATCAACACTTGATGCTTTTTCATGATTTCTACCTTCGCCTACTTCAGTACCGCGAAGAGCTGGGAATTCCTTTCGTCATCCCTTGCATATTATAGTTCATCACGAAGTTCTACTAACTTGGTGATAGTGACTAGAGAACTTTGTCAATTACTATCTTATCTGGAAGATTAACTCCCACTTGATTAAAGTAATTGTAGTACCCAGACAATCTGAGCACATGCTCACTGGTTGAGCTATTCTCCTCCATCTTGTAGGCAAAGTACTGTCAGAGGTCTTATACCTCTCGACACGGGCATGAGTATGAAATACTAATTTCAACTCTTGGAACATCCTATATGCTCCATGGCGTTCAAAACGTTTTTGAAGTCCCGGTTCTAAGCCGTAAAGCATGGTGCACTTAAACTATCAAGTAGTCATCATATCGAGCTTTTGTCAAAACGTTCATAACGTCTACATCTGCTCCTGCAATAGGTCTGTCACCTAGCGGTGCATCAAGGACATAATTCTTCTGTGCAGCAATGAGGATAATCCTCAGATCACGGAACAATTCCGCATCATTGCTACTAACATCTTTCAACTTGGTTTTCTCTAGGAACATATGAAAAATAAACGGGGAGCAATATCGCGAGCTATTGATCTACAACATAGATATGCTAATACTACCAGGACTAACTTCATGATAAATTAAAGTTCAATTTAATCATATTAATTTAAAGAACTCCCACTTAGATAGACATCCCTCTGGTCATCTAAATGATCACGTGATCCAAATCAACTAAACCATGTCCGATCATCACGTGAGATGGAGTAGTTTCAATGATGAACATCTTATGTTGATCATATCTACTATATGATTCACGCTCGACCTTTTGGTCTCCAGTGTTCCGAGGCCATATCTGTATATGCTAGGCTCGTCAAGTTTAACCCGAGTATTCTGCGTGTGCAAAACTGGCTTACACCCGTTGTATTTGAACGTAGAGCTTATCACACCCGATCATCACGTGGTGTCTCGGCACGACGAACTTTCGCAACGGTGCATACTCAGGGATAACACTTATACCTTGAAATTTAGTAAGGGATCATCTTATAATGCTACCGTCGTTCTAAGCAAAATAAGAAGCATAATAAGATAAACATCACATGCAATCAAAATATGTGACATGATATGGCCATCATCATCTTGTGCTTTTGATCTCCATCTCCAAAGCACCGTCATGATCACCCTCACAAAACATGATCATCTCATACAAAAACCGTATAACTCATCATGTCTTGACCATATCACATCACAACATGCCCTGCAAAAACAAGTTAGACGTCCTCTACTTTGTTTGTTGCAAGTTTTACGTGGCTGCTACGGGCTTAGCAAGAACCGTTCTTACCTACGCATACAAAACCACAACGATGTTTCGTCAAGTATGTGCTGTTTTAACCTTCACCAGGACCGGGCGTAGCCACACTTGATTCAGCTAAAGTGAGAGAGACAGACACCCGCCAGTCACCTTTAAGCAACGAGTGCTCGTAACGGTGAAACCAGTCTCGCGTAAGCGTACGCGTAATGTCGGTCCGAGCCGCTTCATCTCACAATACCGCCGAAGCAAAGTATGACATGCTGGTAAGCAGTATGACTAGTATCGTCCACAATCTCATTGTGTTCTACTCGTGCATATCATCTACGCATAGACCTGGCTCATGATGCCACTGTTGGGGAACGTAGTATTTTAAAAAATTTCCTACGATCCCGCAAGATCTATCTACCAGATGTATAGCAATGAGAGGGGAGAGTGTGTCTACGTACCCTCGTAGACCGGGAGGGGAAGCGTCAAGTGACGCAGTTGATGTTGTCGAACTTCTTCGCGATCCAACCGATCAAGCACCGAACGTACGGCACCTCCGCGTTCAGCACACGTTCAGCTTGATGACGTCCCACGAGCTCTTGATCCAGTTGAGCTTCACGGGAGAGTTTCGTCAGCACGACGGCGTGGTGACGGATATGATGTGTTCACCGGCGCAGGGCTTCGCCTAAGCTCCGCGACGGTATGACCGAGGTGTGATTCTGTGGAGGGGGGCACCGCACACGGCTAAAACAATTCAACTTGTGTGTCTTTGGGTGCCCCCCTGACCCCGTATATAAAGGAGCAGGGGAGGGAGGCCGGCCGGCCCTTCCTGGTGCGGCTAGGGAAGGAGTCCTACTAGGAATAGGATTGCAATCCTATTCCTAGTAGGATTCACAGAAAGGAAGAAGGGGGAAAGGAATAGGAGAGGTGGCGCCCCCCCAATCCTAGTCCAACTAGGAACCCTAGGTGGGGGCACCGGCCAGCCCTATGGGCTGCCTCTCTCTTTCCCTTTAGGCCCACTATGGACCATCCCCTCTCGTAGGGGGTTCCGGTAACCCCCTCCGGCATTCCCGATAAATCCGAAACTTTTTCGGTATACTTCCGGTGTCCGAATATAGCCGTCCAATATATCAATCTTTATGTCTCGGACATTCCGAGACTCCTCGTCATGTCCGTGATCTCATCCGGGACTCCGAACTACCTTCGGTACATCAATACTCATAAACTCATAATACCGATCGTCATCAAACGTTAAGCGTGCAGACCCTACGGGTTCGAGAACTATGTAGACATGACCGAGACTCATCTCCGGTCAATTACCAATAGCGGAACCTGGATGTTCATATTGGCTCCTACATATTCTACAAAGATCTTTTATCGGTCAGAACCGCATAACAACATACGTTTTTCCTTTTGTCAAACGGTATGTTACTTGCCCGAGATTCGATCGTCGGTATCTCTATACCTAGTTCAATCTCGTTACCGGCAAGTCTCTTTACTCGTTCCGTAACACATCATCTCGTGACTAACTCATTAGTCTTTTGCTTGCAAGGCTTATTGTGATGTGTGTTACCGAGAGGGCCCAGAGATACCTCTCCGACACTCTGAGTGACAAATCCTAATCTTGATCTATGCCAACACCACGAATACTTTCGGAGACACCTGTAGAGCATCTTTATGATCACCCAGTTACGTTGTGACGTTTGATAGCACACAAGGTGTTCCTGCGGTATTCGGGAGTTGCATAATCTCATAGTCATAGGAACATGTATAAGTCATGAAGAAAGCAATAGCAGTTAAACTAAACGATCATAGTGCTATGCTAACGGATGGGTCTTGTCCATCACATCATTCTCCTAATGATGTGATCCCGTTGATCAAATGACAACTCATGTCTATGGCTAGGAAACATAACCATCTTTCATCAATGAGCTAGTCTAGTAGAGGCATACTAGGGATATACTGTTTTGTCTATGTATTCACACATGTACTAAGTTTCCGGTTAATACAATTCTAGCATGAATAATAAACATTTATCATGATATAAGGAAATAAATAATAACTTTATTATTGCCTCTAGGGCATATTTCCTTCAGTTTCCCCTTCCGAAGTTGTCTTTCTTTTTCCCACCCTCCCACCCCTTTTCCTTTCGGAGCCGGAGTCCTTAATCGAGTATCCATCCTACTTGTGTGAAGTCTTTGCTTCATTTCATCAATTGTTTCAACTAGTGAAGTCTCGTATAGTTCGTCATCATTCATCTCCTTTATTCTCCGATGAATTCTCTTCTCGATTCGATATTCTTCATCTCTTTTCTTTCCGGTGGTTCCAATTCTATTGGTATCCGGTGTTCTTCATATTCTTTTTCCTCTGCTCAAGTGTTTTTCACCTTGCTCATTCATTCTCGCCATTTAATTATCCGAAGTTCTGCTGGCATCTCAGATTCTTCTGTGTTCCAATTAATTCGAGGTTGTCACCTCATTCGAGTATTTCAAACGTTCCGGTGCATCATTTCCTTTCAAACCTTTTCAACGGTGTTTTTCTCTTCGGTGGGCTCGTAACCCATAGGTCTTTTCCCAGGATCTTACCTGACTCTTGTAATTTCCGGAGTATTCCTAAACTCTTTTCAAGTGTGACGTAAGTATGAATTCCATCAGTCATGTGCCTTCTCCAAGATCGTTTGCAAATTCTTTTCATCTTTTGGTCAACCTTTCTTCTTTTCATTCATCCGGAGTAGTTCTTGAATTCTTTTCTATTGTGTTCCTCCGAAGGCCATCATTTCAGAAGATTTATTCGTTCTCAGTTTTAAACTTCGTCCTCCAAATATTCTTCATTGTTGCCTCTTCGTTCGTCTCACATTCGTCCAGTGCTTCGTTCAAGTATTCTTTAATCAGTTCACGATCTCTTCGTTCTCGTCATTTTTAAATTCCCCAAGTGCTTTATTCTTCCCGGCAATTCATCGTATTCACTCAATTTCAATTCCTTACGGTGTTCGTTCTCTTTCATCACTCGTTTTCAATTCTTCCTGGTGGCTTGTTCCTTTTCTTCACTTTTCTTCAATTCTTACGGTGGTTCGATCAATAGTTCTTTTCCGGTGTTATCATATCAATCGATTCATTTGTTTTCCAATCCTACCTGTGTTTCATGAAGATTTTCACAAGATCGTGATATATCCCTCTTTAATCATTTCAACGGGAATAAGTAGTATGCGAATCCATTGTTCATCAATTTAATTGGTGAAGGATAAGCATAACATAAATCTTATTCTTTTCATCAAGTTGATTAATCCCTTCTTCAGAATTTGTTCCTGATGAATAAATTCTCAGTGCTTTAATCTTTTTTTTCCGGAGTTCATAGTTTCTCAGCCTTCTCGTCGGAACCCCGTCGAATCACTGCAAGGCTTTATTCTTATTCTTGAATCCTTCACTTCTATATCATCATCCTTGTCGCTACCGGAGTTCTTCATCGTGGTTCCTCATGTTTTAAATCATTCTTCTAGTGTTCATCTAATTCTCCTGGAGCAACTCAAGCATTCTTATTCTTTTGCCACTCGAGATGCAAATAATTCTCCGTATTCTTTTGAAGTGGAGTTTGGCATTCTTCGCTCTTCTGAGCTCATCAATACTTTGGTTGCGGCATAATATCACCTCAAGTTTCGGGATGATGTCCGTAAGTCCAAAACAAGCTTATTCTTTTGTTGTTGATTTTCTCAACAACTCCGTTCAAGTCTTTCTCTTATAAATTCTTGTTCATGTCACTTGCGCTCAAAGTTGTCATCTTCTTCTCCGTTATTTTCTTTCCATTATTTCAATTATTCAGGAGGCATTATCTTGTTCATTTCGTCATGTTTTTATTCCATCTTCTCAAGTTCTTGTCCTATTCCATTCATGTCAACCGGTGTGCTATTTCTTTCAGTTTTAGCCGGAGTGCTGCCCGAATTACTTTGTTCAAATTCCTTCTATCTCTTATTAACCGGAGTGGTATCGAATTCATTCTCGTTCCTTCAGATCTTGCTTTGTGTCTTTCAACCTCCTTGATTCTCGTCGTATTCCTTGTTCCTCTTATTTAACGAAGTCTTGCAACTTTGTTCTTCTTCGTTGTATCCTTTCTTTCAAGTTATTCAACCTTTCAAGGTTCTTTGGTTTCACTCTTTTGTCCTCGAAGAACTTTGTTCTTCCTTTTTTTTCCTTCCGTCTCGTTCCTAAGATCTCGGTGTAATGCCCCGGATGTAATACTTTCCCTTTTGGGTATATAATATATCTCCGGCTTCATCTATTTCCATTCCGGGTTCTTTGTCTTTCGGGTTTCGTCGTTTTGTTGTGTGAGTGTGTGGCATTCATTCATATCATGTAGACATGTGCATTGCATTGCTTTTGTGTTGTCGGTTGCATTCGGTTCCGCGTGTTTCTTCCCGTTGTCCGTTTCGCGTTCCGGAGCTCCCTCACGTGTCCGTGACGTCCCGTAGGCCTACTTTGTTGTTTGGGCGTGTAACGTTACCGGTGTGCCACGAGGTTGTTGTGTGTGTTGTTGTTTTGTTGTGCGTAACCCGCCTCTCAAATCTCGTCTCATTTGGACTCTGTTGACTATCCCATCCAATGTTCGTGTGGGTCCAAAGTGCCTTCACTTTGTGTCCCGGAAACACCCCTACTGCAGTCTTTTATCTTCTCCTAGGCCCTTCTAGACTACCCCTGCGATCGGATCCGTCGGATCGCGATCGGAGGGCTCCTAGCGCCCCTAAATCTCCCCTAACCCTAAAAATCTGCTATATATTAGACCCTAGTCTAATTTTTGGCATCTCTAACTCCTTCCTCCTCCTTCCCCTAAATTTTTGGATCCAACCACCCCCTCCTCTCCACTTGGCAGATCCTCCCGCAGATCCGCACCTGGATCGAGGGCGACCAAATCCCTCGATCCTCCCCTCGACCGAATCCTCGATCCACCCATCGATCGGGTCAATGCGTCGCTGGCCTCGTCGCCGGGATCGATCAGCTGCCAGCCGATCGGGCCCTCGAGGGACCACTTCGCCGCCTCCGCTCCCTTCGGCCCGAGCTGGCTGGGCCGATCCAGCCATCGCCCGACCGCAACCGCCACCTCCCAGCGCCTCGCTCCCGCAGCGCTCCCGCCGGCCCGGTCCCCACATCACCGTGGGCCGCGCTGCCTCCGCGCTGCCTCCGCGCCAGCAGGCCTCCCGCCTCCCGCCGTTTTCCTCCGGGCCCGAGTCGCCCCGGGCCGTCCGCCTTCAGCGCCCCGCGGGCTCCTTCCCTCCAGGCCGCTACCGCCGCTCGAGCCGCGCGGCCCAGCCGTTCGCTCGGCTCCGCTCCGCTCCAGAGCCCGCCTCCAGGCCGCGTCGCCCCGCCGCGTCGGGCCTCCCAGCCGCAAGCCACCGCCAGGCCACACCAGCGCCATCGGGCTGGGCCGCGCCTCACCACTCCAGCCGCCTCTGCCGTTGGGCCCGAGCCCATCTCCTTCTGTCCAGATCTGGATCTAAGGTTGTTCAATTTTTTCCCTAAGTCCCTTTTATAATTGTTCTGAGATGCAATGTTTGACCTGCTCTAACTTTTTGTCTGTTGCTCCGATTCGCGCGTATAATATGTCCAGACGTTCGTGGAGACTTGCTCTACGTTTTATCAGTTGTTGTCATGCATGTTAGAGATCATCTAGGTGCTTGTTTTGCTGTTGCAAGAGTGCATCATGATATAAACTGCTGTTATGTGATATTTTTATGCCACCTTTGCCATGTGATATCTTCTAGCTCGTTTGTCCGGATGATGCAAATGACATGTCCACGTGTTCGTCTTGCCATGCTCTATGTGTTGTATGTGATAGGTTGCATGATAGATTTATTATTGCCTTGTTATCATCGTTGCAAAGTGCCATGTGGCCGTGATGTTGTTTCAAGTGTTATGAAATGCCATCTTGTTGAGCTCGTTGCTATCGTTGTGTTCACCTCAATGATGCATGCTTGTGTGTTTCAGGATCACCTTCATGTGCACTTTGATGAGGTGCTTACCATTTGCCATGTTTAGTTTCGAGGTGACTTAAACATGCTCTTTTAGTTGCTATGATGTTATTGCTGTTTTAGTACTTAGTGGATTTTCACTAAGTCTGAAATCTGTAACGTTCCGATGCCATGTTCGTGTGATGTTCTAGGACAAAGCATGTTAGTTTTGGAGTGGATCTTGATTGTTCCTTGTAGTATATATTGTTGTCTTTCCATTCATGTCCTCACATGTCTATTTGAGTGGCTGTAGCATGTTTATCTTTTGCTCCAAAGTTTCAATAAAATTCTGCTGCCAGAATTTTATTGTCAAGTTCAATATGTCCAAGATCATTGCTATTGATCCGTGGCTCCGTTGGGGGTGCACCTTTGGACTTAGTTGCTGTAGTATATGTCTAGTTTGTGTTCATGTCCTTTTCCATGTTATTTGAGTGCAGTAGCTTAATTATTTTGAGCTCCGAAGTTGCTATGGTGCTGTAATTTTCAGCTTTCGTTCAATTCTTGTTTCGGGCATAACTTTTAGCCCGTAACTCCGATTTCAGCGAATCTTATATCAAACTTGATTGATTTTCTGTGTAGATTAATAATATCAGGTTGTTATCATGTTTTGAGGTGTTTTGCTTGAGTGATATTTTACGTGCTCCGTGTGCATCCTTAGTGCATCCATCATGCATTCATCTTTTTCGAGTGCGCATTGCATCGTGTTGATTGGTGCTTGGTGTGATTGTTTTGTTTAGAGCCGGAAGCTGAGACCGAGTACGAGTTCGAGCACGAGGTTTCCAACGAGGTTGAGCACGAGGACCCTTCTTACGATCCGAACGACTTCTCTTCAGGCAAGATGACCGAACCCTGATAACAATACTATCTTTGCCTATTGCTAGTAGTCTCGATCTATAGTTTTGCCTCGATGCCCATGATCTTCTTGTCAGCCTCCTACTTGTAACCAATTGCCATGTTTAACCAACCTACCTATGCAAACCGTTGCTTGGCTAAGTACGCTTCGCTCAGCCCTTCTTATAGCGTTGCTAGTTGCAGATGAAGATCGAAGATGCTTGCTTCATGTTGAAGTTTGGTTGGGTTATATCACACTATATAAATGCTTAAAATGAAATCATCTATATATTGGCAAGGGTGGAAGGCTAAGCCTTTTGCTTGGTGTTTTGTTCCACTCATGCCGTTAGGAACCGTATAAACCGGTGTTATGTTCCTTGATTATGCGTTCCTAACACGGTTGGGGTGTATGGGACCCCCTCGATAAACCGCTAAGTGCTAAGTCTTTTCCAGCAATTCCCAACATTGGTACTATTTGCCTAATAACAAACTAAACTTGCATAGGGAGTAATTAACCCTCTTTCTTAATCAACAACCCCGGGCCAGTGCTCCACATGAGTGTTGGTCCGAAACGGGGAGCCTGCGGGGCCACCTCGAGGAAACTCAAGGTCTGGTAAAAACCCGTAGCTTCACCCATCCGGTCGTGTCCTGAGACTTAGATACGCGCGACTACTATCAGGGTGTCGACACGCCGGGAGGATTTGCTGGATTAGCCTTACCTTAGTTCGGTATATCTTGAGCACGGGATTCCGAGGATACTCGGGTCTTCCCACTTTGGAGTTGCGACTCCGCGGATCGTGGGCTTGTAATGGGTCAAGTTGGAACACCCCTGCAGGGTTTGAACTTTGCAAAGCCGTGCCCGCGGTTATGTGGCAGATGGGAGCTTGTTAATTCCGGTTGTAGATAACTTGACACAATGTTTCTAATACACTACCAGCGTGTGTTCCGTGACTGTCAATTTCCGAATAGGGATTCGGAAGTTGAACACGGAGGGGTTATGATTGTGGAGCTTGTAGCTAGGATCACTTCGTGATCACTTCTCGCCGAGGCTTTCTCTTCTTGCTCTCACTCACGTAAGCTAGTTGCTAGTTGCTGCTGCAGACACATATTCTTTTCTTCAGCCTTATCCTCTCCCAAAGGCTTAAATAGTCTTGTTACCCGGGAACGGGATTGCTGAGTCCTCTGTGGCTCACAGTTACTTCACACACCAGATGCAGGTCCAGCTGTGAGCTATGCAGGTGATGGCACCGAGCTGGATTGGGAGTTCGACGAGGAGCGTAGTCGGTACTATGTGCGATACCGAGATGATCAGTAGTGGAGACTCTTACTAGGATTCGATCCGCCTGTGGTTTATTTATCTAAGTTTGGTACTTTGACATTTGGTTTTTGCCCTTAGAGGGTTGTGATGTTCTTAATGTATGATGTTTGAGACTTGAATTGTATTTCTGTGACGTGGCGAGTGTAAGCCAACTATTTTCTGTTGACTATCCCCTCTTTTACATGAGACGTGCAAAGATTACCGAACTTGAGATCATTCTAGGATGGATTTATGCCTTTAAGTCGTGCCTCGACACGTAGGAGGTCTAACTCCATCCTGGGCATTACAAGTTGGTATTCAGAGCCTTCTCCGACCTAGGAGCCCCCACCGTTTGATCGAATCGTTGACGGTCGAGTCTAGGCACACACTGAAAACTTTTTGAGTCCTATATTATATCGGAGAGTAGGATTTCTTTGCTTCTCATCCCCTTTCTCTCTGGTGAGGAGTCCTGACAACTACTCTTGTCTCTCCTATCTTCAAAAATTGCACAAATTTTTTTTTAGGAATCCCGCGAGTATTCTGGGATTGTTTCGATGTCTTGTGATAAGGATATTGTTCTCGATGCCTCCTGTTCCCGAGGAGTTGAGCTTCGGGGTATTGTTGTCACAAGCATATCGCGGCAGTACTAAATACTTAAGACGGCCGACATCGAAAATCTCTCCTATACGGCCAGTGGCAAGATAACCCCGACATCACCCAGTACTGGGGAGGTAGTTCGGGAGTATTGCCATAGCTTGTTATAGTGGATGCTTTTCGAAGGTCCGAGGTACACAGTTTCCGAGAAAGACTGGTTATGTGTTGAAGGATGGATACACCTGGATGTAGGTTAGAGTTGATTGCGTGGTGCTTCCCGTGTATCCCCAACACCTGATTGCATAACTGGAATCTTTCGGAAATCTATAGGTTGGTTTATCCAGTAGATCGTAGGCATTCTTCCAACGAATGCAGGTTAGTGAGTTCGGGGTTCGACATTGAGTGAAGGGGTTATATGACCGATGTTACTATCAGGAGTTGCATCTTAAAGGGTCCTTGGCTATGCTGATACGGGGATTGCAAAACCTTTTCGTAACGCGTTCATATGCTTTCAGCACAAAGATGTTAGAACGAAACTCCTCTCTTGTGTTTGTTCCCGTCTGTACCTTGTTGTTTTCTTATTTTATCCTTTTGTCCCCTATGTGGCTTCTCGTGAAGATTGATGTTATCATTTAACTGAGAATATCATTCGTTCCTCTTGTTCGGATGATTTCATTCGTTCTATTGTTCGAATGATTATTGTGAAGAATTGTTGCAATTCATTCCATTGATTCAGCTTATACCTTTTGTCAATCAATTGCTGATTCGCGGTCATCTCTTACAGGATGGCTCCAAAAAGGGTTCCCAACGCTAACCCAGAGGTGGAAGAGGTTCCAGAACGTCCTCCTTCCCCTCCTCCTCCGCCTGAGGCTTGGAGAGCAATTATGCAGACTACAGCTCAGAACACCCAGCTGATGATGCAGATGATGCAGCAGATGCAAGCTAATCAAGCTAATCAGGGTATTCCAGGGAACCAAGGCAACTTCTTCCAGCAGCACCATGCTACCCTCAACCAGTTCTTGGCAAACAATCCTAAAGCTTTCAGTTACTGTGTCGACCCTCTTGATGCTGAAGATTGGCTAACCGATATAAAGAAGCATTTTGAGTGCAGTAACGTGAAGGAAGATGATTATGTGAAGTTTGCAGCCTTCCAACTGAAAGATCAAGCAGCTGACTGGTGGCAGCAGTACAAAGACTCCAGGCCAGGTCAAGTGATCTCTTGGGAGAATTTCTACAAGGATTTCCGTTCGCACCACATTCCTACAAGTGTCATCGAGGGTATGCGTGAGCAATTCCGCAACCTGAAGCAGGGCTCCATGACAGTCTATCAGTATAATGTCAAGTTCCAAAACCTCGCTCGCTATGCTAAGCAAGACATCCTGATGCCAAGAGTAAAATCTATCAGTTCCGTGGAGGTCTCAAAGATGAACTTCAGCTTGCTCTCACTTTGTTCGAGCCCGATGAATTCGACAAGTTCTATAACATGGCTTTGAAACAAGAAGCAGCTCAGCTTAAGATGGAGGCTTCTAAGAAGAGAATTCGAGATGCCGTTCACTCTTCCTCATCGTCTCAGTTGGTCTCGAAGCATCAGAAATTTTGGCTTCCTCCTCCTCCAGTGTTTCGAGCTCCTTACAACAACTCCAACAACAAGAACTCTAGTGGTCGTGGTTTCTCCCACCCACCCAACCCGAGCAACCAGTCGAAGAAGCAGTTTCAGTCTCAAGGCTCCAAGTCAAGTGGCTCTCATTTCCGTCCTCTCTCAGAAGTGACTTGCAACAAATGCATTCAGAAAGGTCACTATGCCAACAGATGTCCGAATCTGAAGCGTCTTCCTCCTCCTCCACCTGTGAGTTCAGCTATTGTCATGCATGATCCAAAGGCTACAAGGGTCAATCTGATGAATGCAGCGCAAGCGGAGAATTCTTCTGATGTCATTTTGGGTAACCTTCCAGTTAACTCTATCCCTGCTAAAGTTTTATTTGATTCGGGTGCTTCATGCTCTTTCATGTCTCAACCATTTGCATCCAAGAATAATATTGACATCCAAAGTCTGCCTCAGAAGTTGCAAGTTATTTCTCCGGGGAGACGTATGTCTTCCAACATATATGCTCCGGATGTTTCTATTCGCATGGGTGATTATCGATTTTTGGCTTCTCCGGTGGTTCTTGGTAATTCTGACATCGACCTCATCCTCGGAATGGATTGGCTTTCTCAGCACGATGCTCATATTGATTGTGCACAAAAGGAAGTCAAGTTGACTCATTCTGATGAAGATGTGATTATCTTTGCCTCCAGGGATAACACTATCCGGCTTTTCTCTCTCAATGATAAGGGCGAAATTAATGCCATATCTCAAATTCCGGTGGTGAACGAATATCAAGACGTCTTTCCTGAAGAACTTCCAGGCATGCCTCCACACCGTCAGGTGGAATTCGTTATTGAACTCGAGCCGGGTACTGAGCCAGCATGCCGGCGTCCGTACAAGCTCTCTTCGGATGAATTGAAGGAACTGAAGAAGCAGCTTGATGAACAGGAGCGTATGGGTCTCATCAGGCCTAGTACGTCTCCTTGGGGTTGTGGTGTCTTATTTGTCAAGAAGAAAGATGGCACGGAGCATCTCTGTGTTGACTACCGGCCATTGAACAAGAAGACGATTAAGAACAAGTATCCGCTCCCCAACATCAACGAACTCTTTGAGCAGCTCAAAGGAGCTAAAGTGTTCTCTAAGCTTGACCTCCGAATGGGCTATCATCAAATTCGCATTCGCGAGGAAGACATTCCCAAGACGGCCTTCAGAACGAGCTACGGTTCATACGAGTATACCGTCATGTCCTTCGGTCTCGCCAATGCTCCTCCTACCTTTTCAAGGATGATGCATTACATCTTCAACCCCTATACTGGCGAATTTGTGCTTGTGTATCTGGATTATATTCTGGTGTTTTCCAAGAATGAAGAAGATCACGAAAAGCACTTGCGTCTGGTTCTTGATCGACTCCGAGAGCATAAATTCTATGCCAAGTTCTCCAAGTGCGAGTTTTGGCTCGATAAGGTTTTGTACCTGGGCCACATCATCTCAGCTGACGGTATTGCGGTTAATCCCGAGAAAGTTGAAGCAATTGTCAACTGGGAAGCTCCTCAGAACGTCAAGCAGCTCCGCAGTTTTCTGAGTCTTGCCAGCTATTGCAGAAGGTTTGTTGAGAACTTCTCCAAGATTGCCAAGCCTCTTTCAAACCTGCTTCAGAAGAATGTCAAATACTTTTGGTCTCCAGAGTGTGAAGTGGCTTTCAAAACTCTCAAAGATAAGCTTGTCACTGCTCCAGTTCTGATTCCTCCAGATGAATCCAAGCCCTATGAAGTGTTTTGTGATGCGTGGTGTGCTTATGCAAGATAAGAGAATTGTGGCATACACTTCTCGTCAGCTAAAGCCAAGTGAGAAGAACTATCCCACACATGATCTCGAGCTAGCAGCTGTGGTACATGCTCTGATTACGTGGAGACATCTGTTGTTGGGCAGAAAGGTCGACATCTTCACTGATCACAAGAGCTTGAAGTACATCTTCACACAGCCGCATCTGAACCTCCGCCAGACTCGTTGGGTCGAAATGATCCAAGAGTATAATCCCAGCATCGAATACACTCCTGGCAAGGCGAATGTGATTGCAGATGCTTTGAGCAGAAAGGCATATTGCAACAACCTTCTTATCAAGCCGTACCAGCCTGAGCTTTGTGAAGCTTTTAGGAAGCTCAACCTCCAAGTTGTTCCGCAGGGTTTTCTTGCAAATCTCCAAATTGCTCCTACCTTGGAAGATCAAGTCCGTGAAGCCCAGCTCAATGATACCATGGTGAAGAAAGTGAAACATGGGATTGCAAAGGGCACTCCAAAATACAAGTGCTTCCGTGTTGATGAGAGAGATACCTTGTTCTTCGAGGACAGACTCGTTGTTCCCAAAGGTGATCTCAGGAAGTTCATAATGGAAGAAGCTCATGATTCTCTCCTTTCCATTCATCCTGGCAGTTCCAAGATGTATCAAGATCTCAAGCAGTCTTACTGGTGGACACGCATGAAAAGGGAAATTGCCCAATTCGTGAACGAATGTGATGTATGCAGAAGAGTGAAAGCAGAACATCAATGTCCAGCCGGTCTTCTCCAACCTCTTCCTATTCCCGAGTGGAAGTTCGACCACATTGAAATGGACTTCGTCACTGGCTTTCCAAAATCCAAGCGAGGAAATGATGCTATCTTTGTGGTGATTGACAAGCTTACCAAAGTCGCCCACTTCTTGCCAGTCAAGGAATCAATCAATGCAGCTCAACTTGCAGAGCTGTACACTTCCAGAATTGTGTCCCTACATGGCATTCCTCAAGTTATATCCTCAGACCGTGGAAGCTTGTTCACATCAAGGTTCTGGGACTCCTTTCAGTCCGCCATGGGCACGAAGATCAGATTCAGCACTGCTTTTCACCCTCAGACTAGTGGTCAAGTCGAGCGCGTGAATCAGATTCTAGAAGACATGCTCAGAGCCTGTGTCATCTCCTTTGGCATGAAATGGGAAGACTACCTTCCATTTGCCGAGTTCTCTTACAACAACAGCTTTCAAGCAAGTGCAGGCAAAGCACCGTTTGAAATTCTCTATGGCAGAAAGTGCCGTACCCCTCTCAACTGGTCTGAAACAGGCGGACGTCAACTTCTTGGCAATGACTTGATCTCAGAAGCCGAAGAAATGTGCAAAGTCATACGTGAGAATCTCAAGGCCGCTCAGTCGCGTCAGAAGAGCTACTATGACGGCAAGCATCGTGATTTGGCATTCAACATCGATGATCATGTCTATCTCCGTGTGTCTCCGATGAAAGGCACCCAAAGATTCGGTATCAAAGGAAAACTTGCTCCTAGATACGTCGGACCTTTCAAGATTCTTGGCAAAAGAGGCGATCTAGCCTATCAACTTGAGCTCCCTCCCAACTTTGCAAATGTTCATGATGTCTTCCATGTGTCTCAACTTCGCAAATGCTTCAAGGCACCTGAGCGCATGATTCCGTTTGAGGAGATTGATCTTCAACAAGACCTGTCCTACCGAGAGCATCCAGTTGCCATTCTCGAAGAAACCGAACGCAAGACCCGCAACAAGTCCATCAAATTTCTGAAAGTCAAGTGGTCACATCACACCGACCGAGAAGCTACCTGGGAACGAGAAGATCATCTTCGTTCCGAGTACCCTTCCTTTTTCCAGTCCTAGATCTCGGGACGAGATCTTTTTGTAGTAGAGGAGAGTTTGTAATGCCCCGGATGTAATACTTTCCCTTTTGGGTATATAATATATCTTCGGCTTCATCTATTTCCATTCCGGGTTCTTTGTCTTTCGGGTTTCGTCGTTTTGTTGTGTGAGTGTGTGGCATTCATTCATATCATGTAGACATGTGCATTGCATTGCTTTGGTGTTGTCGGTTGCATCCGGTTCCGCGTGTTTCTTCCCGTTGTCCGTTTCGCGTTCCGGAGCTCCCTCACGTGTCCGTGACGTCCCGTTGGCCTACTTTGTTGTTTGGGCGTGTAACGTTACCGGTGTGCCGCGAGGTTGTTGTGTGTGTTGTTGTTTTGTTGTGCGTAACCCGCCTCTCAAATCTCGTCTCGTTTGGACTCCGTTGACTATCCCATCCGATGTTCATGTGGGTCCAAAGTGCCTTCACTTTGTGTCCCGGAAACACCCCTACTGCAGTCTTTTATCTTCTCCTAGGCCCTTCTAGACTACCCCTGCGATCGGATCCATCGGATCGCGATCGGAGGGCTCCTAGCGCCCCTAAATCTCCCCTAACCCTAAAAATCTGCTATATATTAGACCCTAGTCTAATTTTTGGCATCTCTAACTCCTTCCTCCTCCTTCCCCTAAATTTTTGGATCCAACCACCCCTCCTCTCCACTTGGCAGATCGTCCCGCAGATCCCGCACCTGGATCGAGGGCGACCAAATCCCTCGATCCTCCCCTCGACCGAATTCTCGATCCACCCATCGATCAGGTCAACGCATCGCTGGCCTCGTCGCCGGGATCGATCAGCTGCCAGCCGATCGGGCCCTCGAGGGACCACTTCACCGCCTCCGCTCCCTTCGGCCCGAGCTGGCTGGGCCGATCCAGCCTTTGCCCGACCGCAACCGCCGCCTCCCAGCGCGCCTCGCTCCCGCAGCGCTCCCGCCGGCCCGGTCCCCACATCACCGTGGGCCGCGCTGCCTCCGCGCCAGCAGGCCTCCCGCCTCCCGCCGTTTTCCTCCGGGCCCGAGTCGCCCCGGGCCGTCCGCCTTCAGCGCCCCGCGGGCTCCCTCCCTCCAGGCCGCTACCGCCGCTTGAGCCGCGCGGCCCAGCCGTTCGCTCGGCTCTGCTCCGCTCCAGAGCCCGCCTCCAGGCCGCGTCGCCCCGCCTCGTCGTGCCTCCCAGCCGCAAGCCACCGCCAGGCCGCACCAGCGCCACCGGGCTGGGCCGCGCCTCACCACTCCAGCCGCCTCTGCCGTTGGGCCCGAGCCCATCTCCTTCTGTCCAGATCTGGATCTAAGGTTGTTCAATTTTTTCCCTAAGTCCCTTTTATAATTGTTCTGAGATGCAATGTTTGACCTGCTCTAACTTTTTGTCTGTTGCTCCGATTCGCGCGTATAATATGTCCAGACATTCGTGGAGACTTGCTCTACGTTTTATCTGTTGTTGTCATGCATGTTAGAGATCATCTAGGTGCGTGTTTTGCTGTTGCAAGAGTGCATCATGATATAAATTGCTGTTATGTGATATTTTTATGCCACCTTTGCCATGTGATATCTTCTAGCTCGTTTGTCCGAATGATGCAAATGACATGTCCACGTGTTCGTCTTGCCATGCTCTATGTGTTGTATGTGATAGGTTGCATGATAGATTTATTATTGCCTTGTTATCATCGTTGCAAAGTGCCATGTGGCCGTGATGTTGTTTCAAGTGTTATGAAATGCCATCTTGTTGAGCTCGTTGCTATCGTTGTGTTCACCTCAATGATGCATGCTTGTGTGTTTCGGGATCACCTTCATGTGCACTTTGATGAGGTGCTTACCCTTTGCCATGTTTAGTTTCGAGGTGACTTAAACATGCTCTTTTAGTTGCTATGATGTTATTGCTGTTTTAGGACTTAGTGGATTTTCACTAAGTCTGAAATCTGTAACGTTCCGATGCCATGTTCGTGTGATGTTCTAGGACAAAGCATGTTAGTTTTGTAGTGGATCTTGATTGTTCCTTGTAGTATATATTGTTGTCTTTCCATTTATGTCCTCACATGTCTATTTGAGTGGCTGTAGCATGTTTATCTTTTGCTCCAAAGTTTCAATAAAATTCTGCTGCCAGAATTTTATTGTCAAGTTCAATATGTCCAAGATCATTGCTATTGATCCGTGGCTCCGTTGGGGGTGCACCTTTGGACTTAGTTGCTGTAGTATATGTCTAGTTTGTGTTCATGTCCTTTGCCATGTTATTTGAGTGCTGTAGCTTAATTATTTTGAGCTCCGAAGTTGCTATGATGCTGTAATTTTTAGCTTTCGCTCAATTCTTGTTTCGGGCATAACTTTTAGCCTGTAACTCCGATTTCAGCGAATCTTATATCAAACTTGATTGATTTTCTGTGTAGATTAATAATATCAGGTTGTTATCATGTTTTGAGCTGTTTTTCTTGAGAGATATTTTACGTGCTTTGTGTGCATCCTTAGTGCATCCATCATGCATTCATCTTTTTCGAGTGCGCATTGCATCTTGTTGATTGGTGCTTGGTGTGATTGTTTTGTTTAGAGCCGGAAGCTGAGACCGAGTACGAGTTCGAGCACGAGGTTTCCAACGAGGTTGAGCACGAGGACCCTTCTTACGATCCGAACGACTTCTCTTCAGGCAAGATGACCGAACCCCGATAACATTACTATCTTTGCCTATTGCTAGTAGTCTCGATCTATAGTTTTGCCTCGATGCCCATGATCTTCTTGTCAGCCTCCTACTTGTAACCAATTGCCATGTTTAACCAACCTACCTATGCAAACCGTTGCTTGGCTCAGTACGCTTCGCTCAGCCCTTCTTATAGCGTTGCTAGTTGCAGATGAAGATCGAAGATGCTTGCTTCATGTTGAAGTTTGGTTGGGTTATATCACACTATATAAATGCTTAAAATGAAATCATCTATATATTGGCAAGGGTGGAAGGCTAAGCCTTTTGCTTGGTGTTTTGTTCCACTCATGCCGTTAGGAACCGTATAAACCGGTGTTATGTTCCTTGATTATGCGTTCCTAACACGGTTGGGGTGTATGGGACCCCCTCGATAAACCGCTAAGTGCTAAGTCTTTTCCAGCAAGTCCCAGCATTGGTACTACTTGCCTAATAACAAACTAAACTTGCATAGGGAGTAATTAACCCTCTTTCTTAATCAACAACCCCGGGCCAGTGCTCCACATGAGTGTTGGTCCGAAACGGGGAGCCTGCGGGGCCACCTCGAGGAAACTCAAGGTCTGGTAAAAACCCGTAGCTTCACCCATCCGGTCGTGTCCTGAGACTTAGATACGCGCGGCTACTATCAGGGTGTCGACACGCCGGGAGGATTTGCTGGATTAGCCTTACCTTAGTTCGCTATATCTTGAGCACGGGATTCCGAGGATACTCGGGTCTTCCCACTTTGGAGTTGCGACTCCGCGGATCGTGGGCTTGTAATGGGTCAGTTGGAACACCCCTGCAGGGTTTGAACTTTCGAAAGCCGTGCCCGCGGTTATGTGGCAGATGGGAGCTTGTTAATTCCGGTTGTAGATAACTTGACACAATGTTTCTAATACACTACCAGCGTGTGTTCCGTGACTGTCAATTTCCGAATAGGGATTCGGAAGTTGAACACGGAGGGGTTATGATTGTGGAGCTTGTAGCTAGGATCACTTCGTGATCACTTCTCGCCGAGGCTTTCTCTTCTCGCTCTCACTCACGTAAGCTAGTTGCTAGTTGCTGCTGCAGACACATATTCTTTTCTTCAGCCTTATCCTCTCCCAAAGGCTTAAATAGTCTTGTTACCCGGGAACGGGATTGCTGAGTCCTCTGTGGCTCACAGTTACTTCACACACCAGATGCAGGTCCAGCTGTGAGCTATCCAGGTGATGGCACCGAGCTGGATTGGGAGTTCGACGAGGAGCGTAGTCGGTACTATGTGCGATACCCGGATGATCAGTAGTGGAGACTCTTACTAGGATTCGATCCGCCTGTGGTTTATTTATCTAAGTTTGGTACTTTGACATTTGGTTTTTGCCCTTAGAGGGTTGTGATGTTCTTAATGTATGATGTTTGAGACTTGAATTGTAATTCTGTGACGTGGCGAGTGTAAGCCAACTATTTTCTGTTTACTATCCCCACTTTTACATGAGATGTGCAAAGATTACCGAACTTGAGATCATTCTAGGATGGATTTATGCCTTTAAGTCGTGCCTCGACACGTAGGAGGTATAACTCCATCCTGGGCATTACACTCGGGACGAGATCTCTTGTTAGTAGGGGAGTGTTGTGACACCCCGAGACCGGTGCGCCAGGTGTGAGCCAGTTATTCGTCGTCGTTGCCATGTCAGTTGCTTGTGTGTTGCATTTTGCCATGTCATCATGTGCATTGCATCATCATGTTTTGAAAACTTGCATCCGTCTGAGTCCCCCTCGTCCTCTTCGTTGTCCGTTTTGAGCCCAGACACACTTGCACGCACCCGCGGTGCCTCCGAATATTTATTTTGTGAGTGGCCGGAAAACGTTCTCGGAATGGGTTGAAACTTGGCGTGTGGTCTTATTATAGCATAGGTAGACCGCCTATCAAGTTTCTTCGCATTCGGAGCTCGTTTGATAGCCCAACCGTTAAATATAGCGGCACTATTGTCGGTTAATTCGTCGGACGTTTTCGGTCTCTGAAAACCCCCGCGGGCCTCTCTCTCTCTTCTCTCCTCTAAGCCCGAGGCCTTCTACGCAGCCCACTAACCTCACCTGCAGCCCACCTAGACTCCCCTCTGTCCGGAACCGTCCGATGGCGATCGAACGGTCCGAATGGGAGCAAAAACCCCCTAACCCTAGACCCCTGCCTATATAAACACCCCCACCTGCCAAAAATGGGCTATTCCTAGCCTAACCTACCCCCCTAACCTTCTCCTACCCGCAGCCACCTTCTCCTTCCTTGATTTCAGCGCCCCTCCACCTCACACCCGCCACTTGGCGCCACCTGATTGGCTCCGCCGCCACAAGCCCTGCCGCCAGCCACTCAGCCGCCGCCACGTGGCCTCCACCTCGTCCCACCTCCCGCGGCCCACCAGGCCCATCCGGGGCCCGTGTAGGCCCGGTCCCTGCCGCCGCTCGCGCCCGAGGCGCTCGAGCCTCCGCGCCTCACCGCTCCCCTCGTCCCCGAGTCCCAGGGGAGGAGCTCCCGCCAGGCCCCGCCAGCGACCCACCGGAGCTGCTCGCCGGAGTCCGCCGAACTCCGCCGCAGGTCATTCTCCGCCTCCTTCTCCCTCTTCTCTGGCTCCCTCTTGTTCCTCTTCCCCGTGCTCACCTCTCCCTCTCTGTCTACAGGAGCGCCGCCGCTCCGTGAAGCTCGTCGGAGTGCCTCCTCCAGCCAGATCTAGGTCGAAGCTGCTCCGATCCGGCGCCCTGCGTCCATTCCCGGCCTCCTCCACCATCCCCGGCGACCTCCCGCCCTAGGCCCGCCTCCCGCACCTTGCAGGCCTTCCTGCTTCGTCTCCGGGGCGAACAGAGGCGCCCGTTGACCGCATCGCCGTCGTGGCTCGCCGCCAGGTGGACCCGGTCGGGGCCCCCGTCAGCCGCCGGTTCGGCCGGTCCAGTAGGCCGGCCTGGTCCGCGTCGAACCGCGGCCGAACCGCGGCCGAACCGCCCGGTTCACCCCGAGCCTCCGCCTGCACGCCTTCGTCCCGGGACGCCCATGTCCATCAATCCAAATGGCCCCGCTGCACTACCCCGTCCCCGGGACCTCCTCGTCCAATTTTTCCGCGAGGTAAAAAAACGATTGAGTCCTTGTTTTACTATAAAATGATGCATACTTTGAGTGGATGTAACTTTTTGTGTGCTTATCCAAATGATGCATGTAATATGTCAAAATGATCGTGGTGATATGCTCTTCACTTTGTTCTATTGTGCCATGCTTGTTTGACTTCATCTTGATGCCCTAATCATCGTTGCAAGAGTGCTACTTGTTTAAAACTGCTGTTAGTTGTAATTTTGTTGCATACTTGTGATGCTTGTAACTTTGTGCATGTTTATCCAAATGGAGCATATGATATGTCAAAATGTTCATTGTGAAGTGCTCTACATGATGGTTGTTGTATCATGCATGTTAGGTGCCATATTGCCATGTTAATCTCTATTGCAAAAGTGCATTTGGCTGTTAAGTGCTGAAACTTGTTATGAGATGCTGATTTCACTTGCTCATTGCTATTCATGTGTTTGTCTTCATGCCACATGTCTTTATGTTTTAGAAGCACAATCATATGGTCTTTGCTGTGGTGCAATTCACTTTTCATGATATGTCTTGAGGTGACTTAAACAAGCTTGTAAACATGCCATGTTGTTGTTGCTGTTTTATACTTAGTGAAAAAACTGCTAAGTCTGGAATCTATTACAACCTGATGCCATGTTTTCTTGATGCCCCACTCAAATACATGCTTGTTTTGGAGAGGCCAATGACCATGCCTTGTTCTCCATGTTATTGTCTATCCATTCATGCCTTTACTTGCACATATGACTTGTTGTAGCTTATTTATTTCTTGCTCTCAAGTTGCTATAAATTATACCTATCAGGTTTTTATCAGCATGATCAATTTGGTGAAGCTTGTTGTTATTGATCCATGCCTCCTATGGAGATGCTCTAATGGAGTTGTTTGATGTATGTTATGTATACTACATGTCCATGATCTTTATATACTTGATATAGTTGATATGCTTGTTGTTTTGTGCCTCCGAAGGCAGCATCATGGTGATGTTTTTGCCTTCCCAGATTTTGGCTAAGTCTGGATAATTTGATTGCAACTTTCCATGCTTGTTTAAATATGTTCCACCAAGCTTTTGGGTGTGTTCTAAGTTCATGCTTGTTAAGTAACATGTCTACTTCACATCAATGCTTCTTGTTATCATGTTTGGGTGCTATAGCTTATATTTACCTTGCTCCAAAGTTGCTATGTGGCTGTTAAGTTCAGCTTGTTGTTATATCTTGTTTCATGTGTATGTGTTGAACCGTTGCTCCGTTTTGAGTGTGTCCTATATGAAACTTGTGTGATTTTCCATGTAGAATCATAATTTCATATTGTTTTCATGTTTGGAGTGAGTTTGCTTGATCTTTCGGTGCATCTTGCACCATTGACATGCTTGCCTTGTTTTGTCATATCTTCTGGGCCGTAGCTCCGAATTAAACAAACTATATATGAAACTTGACTAGGATTTCGTGTAGATCATCATGGTGCATGTTAACCTGCTGTTTGACAACTTTAACTTAAGGTTTGTTCAGATCTGGACTAATTTCAAAATGTGCATATGAGGGCCTACCGGATTTGTTATATGTTGATTCTGGCCTCATTTAAACTTGTTGTTTGGTGTTGTTCTTGTGTGCTTCATCCCTTGCCATGTATTGCATCATATATAGACTTGTCTTCCATCCTACTTGCTTGAGCATCTTGTCATGTTCTTGTGTTGATTGTTTACCTTGTTGTGTGCTTCTTCTCGTTAGTGCTTGTTCCGTTGCGATCGTGAGGACTCGTTCGTCTACCCGTGCTACGTCTTTGAGGCTTATTCTTCGTCTTCTTCATGGAATCATTCTTCTTCCTTGCGGGATCTCAGGCAAGATGACCATCACCTTGGATACCTTTACTATCATTGCCATGCTTAGTGTCTCGATGCTATCGTTATATGTCGCGCTACCCATCTTTATTGTTAGCCCCTCTCCTTGTTGCCATGAAACCTCTAACCTTTGACACCTTCCCAGCAAAACCTTTGTTTGGCTATGTTACCCGATTGCTCAGCCCCTCTTATAGCGTTGTTAGTTGCAGGTGAAGATGAAGATCATTCCATGTTGGAACTTGATGCTTTGGGAATATCAGAATATCTATTATTATTATTAACCCACCTATATACTGGGCATGGGTGGAAGGCTTGGCCTTTTGCTCGGTGTTTTGATCCACTCATGCCACCTTAGGAGCCGATAAACCGGCATTATGTTCCTTGATTTTGCGTTCCTTACATGGTTGGGTATATGGGGACCCCTTGAAAGTTCGTCTTTGAATAAAACTCCTCCAGCAAGGCCCACCATTGGTTTTAATTTGCCTCATAATAACAACTTAATTAATTAATTAAATTGCATAGGGGGTCACATCCCCAGGGATTCTTTCTACATAACAGGGGGAGCCAGTGCTAATGGTGTTGGTCCCAAATAGAGCACTGTGCGGGACCGCCCCTTGGCAACTTGGGGTATCTGGCTCCTGTACGCTTCGCTCATCCGGACGTGGCCTGAGACGAGATATGCGCGGCTACTATCAGGGTGTCGGCACGCCGTGAGGTCTTGCTGGACTTGTTTTACCATGGTAGAAATGTCTTGTGCACTGGGATTCCGAGCCTGATCGGATTTTCCCTAAGATAAGAGGTAATAATTATTATTATCTCACCTGATCGTGAGAGCTTGTGATGGGATAAGTTGGGACACCCCTGCAGGGTTATGATCTTTCGAAAGCCGTGCCCGCGGTTATGTGGCAGGTTGGAATTTGTTAATGTCCGGTTGTAGAAAACTTGATAGAGGATCCGAAGTAAAACACACAACTGTGTGAGTAACCGTGACTGTATCTTTTCACTTTGAGAAGAGAACACGGTGGGGTTATGTTTGACTCGTAGGTAGTTCAGGATCTTTAGCGATCACTACTAGTTTGCGACCGTTTGCGTAGATGCTCATCTTATTCTTGTACTCGTAATTTAGCCACCATATATTGCTTAGTCGTTGCTGCAACCTCACCACTTAACCTCTTCCTGCCCATTTAAGCTTTGCTAGTCTTGTTACCCATGGTTATGGGATTGCTGAGTCCTCGTGGCTCACAGATACTACAACAACAGTTGCAGGTGCAGGTTTCCGATGACTTGACCCGAGAGCGATGTCCTTTTTGTGTAGGAGTTCTTTCTTCTTCTTCTTCGTCAGTCTTGGGTTAGGTTCCGGGTCGGCAGCCTGGGATAGCAGATGGATGTCTTTGTGCTTTTCATGTTTGCATCCGTAGTCGGATGCCTTGTATTGATGTTGCTGTATTCATGTGACTTGTATGAATTGTTGTATCCCCCATGTATGTATGTAATGGTACGATGTAATGATATCCATCTTGCTAAGCGCCCGAAATGCGGTTGTGCCCCAATCACGTAAGTGTCATGTGATCGGGATAGAATCGCATCTTGGGCCTGACATGAAATCATGTAGAATTTGTGGATAGCATAAAAAGATACTTGAATAAGATTTTTTCAATGAAAGACCTCGGTGAAGCTGCTTATATATTGGGCATCAAGATCTATAGAGATAGATAAACATGCTTAATTGGACTTTCACAAAGCACATACCTTGATACAGTTTCGAAAAAGTTCAAAATGGATCAGTCAAAGAAAGGGTTCTTGCCTGTGTTACAAGGTGTGAAGTTGAGTCAAACTTAATGCCCGACCACTGCAAAAGATAAATAGAAAATGAAAGTCACTGCCTATTCTACAACCATAGGTTCTATCATCTTTGCAATCCTGTGTACCAGACCTGATGTGTGCCTTGCTATAAGGCGAGTAGGGAGGTACCAAACTAATCCAGGGGTGGATCACTGGACAGCGGTCAAGAACATCCTAAAATACCTGAAAAGGACAAAGGATATGTTTCTCGTTTATGGAGGTGACAAAGAGCTCATCGTAAACAGTTACGTCGATGGAAGCTTTGACACTAATCCGGATGACTCTAATTCACAAACCGAATATGTATTTTTGTTGAACGGTGGAGCTGTCAGTTGGTGCAGTTCCAAGCAAAGCGTCGTGGAGGGATCTACGTCTGAAGTGGAATACATAGCTGCTTCGGAAGCATCAAATGAAGGAGTCTGGATGAAGGAGTTCATATCCAATCTAGGTGTAATACCTAGTACATCGAGTCCAATGAAAATCTTTTGTGACAACACTGGAGCAATATCCTTTGCGAAGGAATCCGGGTTTCACAAGAGAACCAAGCACATCAAGAGATGCTTCAACTCTATCTGCGATCAAGTCAAGGAGGGAGACATAGAGATTTGCCAAATACATATGCATCTGAACGTCGTGGACCCGTTGACTAAGCCTCTTCCACGGGCAAAACATGATCATCACCATACTCCATGGGTGTTAGGATCATTACTATGTAATCTAGATTATTGACTCTAGTGCAAGTGGGTGACTGAAGGAAATATTCCCTAGAGGCAATAATAAAGTTTTAATTTATATTTCCTTATATATCATGATAAATGTCTTTTATTCATACTAGAATTGTATTAACCGAAAACTTGATACATGTGTGAATACATAGACAAAACGCAGTGTCCCTAGTATGCCTCTACTAGACTAACACGTTTATTAAAGATGGTTGAGTTTCTTAACCATAGACATGTGTTGTCATTTGATGAACAGGATCACATCATTAGGAGAATAATGTGATGGAAAAGACCCATCTGTTAGCTTAGCATATTGATCGTTTTGTTTTATTGCTATTGCTTTCGTCATGACTTATACATGTTCCTCAGACTATGAGATTGTCGGGACCCCGATCCTAAGTCACACCGATCTAGCTTGTAACACGTCATATCACCTTGCGGCCTCACGCACGGTATCCCCACTGGTGCCACCTTACCTGGCCCGGGACCGTTTGTGCATTTTGGCACACGTATATGACAGTGTCGCTAGCATCCATATGACAGAGAACCCGGGCCGACATGGCTAGTTATAAACCAAAAGTGGCACTAAATTACAGAGACAGGCACCCATGACCCAGCAACGAATGTGTTGGTCATCAACGTATGAACCCAAGTCGTAGCAAGCTACATGGACAAAGAAACAACGCGTGACATTTCCCCTAAGGGACAGACACAGGAACGAAGAAGGACACATGCTGGCCAGCCTACGTGTTCCGAGCAGTAGCAAGCTACCAAGGCCCAGTGGAAGCACTAGGAGGCATTTCCCTATAAGATAGGCTACCAAAGGAAAACAACTAGGTGTCGGATCCCACACATACCAAGCAATTCAATCATACACACAATATGCTCAATATGTGCGAATATAACATTACATCACAACAGAACTCTATGACTCAATGTACTTTATTTAAGAGGCTCCGAAGAGCCATACATAACATATCCATACAAGTAGGGGTCACATGACCCAACACTCAAGTCATACAATCATACAAGCACAAGCGGAAGCTAACATGTTTGAGTACAGACAACTTTGAAAATAAAACAGGCTTGGTGTAGCCTAACTATCTACAAGGCCCTTCACAAGATCAGGATCTCCGTATGGGTAGCAAGCTACTCGTCGACGTCAACGTCTATGTAGAACCCATCAGAAGGGGCAGGGTTCTCCTCTGAAACAGTTATTAAGCAAACATGAGTACAAACGTACTCAGCAAGTCTTACAACAGAACCTATCATACATGCAACATTATCAACAAGGGTAGTGGAGTTCATAGCAGCAAGCCAGCTTTGACTCTTGGCTAACCTATACTACGACTCTCAACAGATTGCAAGATAATACTACATACACGAGTCCTCTACTCACCACAACAATACACCACCGTGGATCCTCTTCCGTCATCCTACGGAAGGGCCATCCACGGCACTCACACCTGTCTTGAGGCTTTTAGTAGTATCCATCAACTTGTCTATGAACTGTAAGAGTTACCAAGTAGTCTGTACCGCGAACAACGGCTATTCGAATAGATTGGTAACCCTGCAGGGGTGTACTTCTTCACACACGCATCCACCACTTATCGCCGTTTACTCGATATGTACTCGGCAACCTTCAAGCGGAAGCCCAGCGAGGGTGTCGGCCACGACCTGACTAACTACATAAGTCTCTCGTCCAGGTTTATCGCCTATTTGGGTTTCATCCGTGGGGAGATCCGGTCGGGGTGTCGCTCACGGCCCCAAACAATGTCTACAGGGTTCCCGAGTCACCAAGCGGGCGACCGATACACCGTGCCACGTACCTGTCGCATCACAGCCCACCCCGAGGGTCAGCGCTGTGCACGACCACCAGTAAACTACGAACACCAGAAACTAGTTGCAACTCCTGGAAAGAGGACAAGGGCAGTTAATAAGCCGAGAGGGTCCATTTGTTTCGGGCCCAATGCATGGTAGTAGCTGAAACTTGAACCACACATACAGATCTCGGGTCCTATGGACGGTTCCAATGAAACAACCCACCATGTACTCCTACATGGCCTTTCATCGATACCTTTACCAAACATGTTTCACACTTCCCTCTCTTTACCGAGTATGATCATTTCACTCTGATCCATCACCCAGATGAACCAGACCTGACACTACTCTAAGCATAGCAGGCAACATAAACAAATAGCATGGTGGATCACACATCACATGGCTCAATCAACTCCTACACATGCTAGTGGGTTTCAACTATTTACTGTGGCAATGACAGGTCATGCAAGGGAATAGGGTTCAACTACCGCAGCAAGTAGCAGTTCACACGTTGTTGCCTTAATGCAGTAAAAGAGAGCAGGAGCGAGAATGTGGGTTTGTATCGGAATGGTCAACGGTTGCTTGCCTGACAGAGTGGTTGTCGCGTACTGCTCTTCAGTTGGATACGCAGAAGTATCCTCGGGAGTAGGACTTAACACGGAGAACATCGGCGATACAATCAATAAGCAAACAAATGCAACAATATGATGCATGCTCATGATATGGCAAGATTCATGTGTTTTGGGCTAATGCATCTATAAACAGAAGGGTTTGAGCCCATTTGAATCAAAGATTCAAATTGAAACCCAAACTATTATTTATATAAGTGCATTATCATGTTTTAATGTGAACAGCAAGGTTAACTTGCTCAAACATGCATGAAACTAGGGCCATTGGAAAGATTGGATTTTTCTGATCAATTTTCATATATAAATCTTTTACATCTGAGCTACTGTTGAATTTATATGATTTTTTGAAGTTTAGAGCATTTTCTGGAATTTCCTGAATTGTTTTAAAGCAAATAATCCCAGAAAATCATTTAATGCATCAGCATGACATCATGTTGACGTCAGCCAGTCAATAGGGCGTCCAGGTCAAACCTGACCAGTGGGCCCCACTGGTCAGTCTCTCAGTACTAACTAAAAAGAGTTTAACACTAAACTAAAAGTTAACAGGGGCTAGGCCCCACGTGTCAGTGGCTCACTAAACTAATGACAGCAATTAGTACTTAATTAAAAACCTAAACTAAACTAGTCAACGGCCGGCCCCACATGTCATGGACACAGGGGGGTCCAGGCGTGGTCAAACAGGTCAACCCCACCGGCGACTCGCCGGCGGCGAGAGCCAGGACGGCGGCGCGGCTCGGAACCAGCGTTCTGATGACCAAAATAGCGGCGGAGGGCATCTACAGCGAGCTGGAGGAGTCGCGCATCCAACGGAACAGGTCGGAGCAGCTGGGGTGGCTGGAAACTTCGGCGGCGACCTCAACGGCGGCGGCCGGAGCTCGGGTGCCAATGAAAACTACGACACAGGGCACCGGAGGTCCGACGGTTGGTTCCTACGGGTGCTACATGCGCTCACGAAGACGACTGGCATGTGCACGGAGCCAATTGGGCACCGGAGCCTCGTCGGTGACGAGCTTGTGCGGCGGCGTGCTACGGCGAGCAAGGGGGCGGCATCTACAACGAGCAAACGAAGCGGGGAGGAGAGGGGTTCGATGCAGGAGCTCATAGGGAGGCGGATGAGATGCTCAGCGGGCACGGGGAAGTGTCGGGGCGGGCGCACGCTCGCCGGCAATCTCCGCGGCCGTAGGTTGAAGACGGCGACGGTGAAGATGAAGCGGGGCTTCTGGCTTCGTGTAGCTCGGTGCGGAGGACGACGAGGACGAGGCGGAGTTTCTGGGCGAAACGGTCGGGCGAGAGGGGCACGGTAGCTACGGCAAACGGCGTCAGTGGCGACGGTGGCGCTCGGCCACGAGGCGCGGAGCGAGAGAGATGAGGCAAGGAGAGAGGGGAGCGGTCGAGGGGGTCGAGGGGGTCTGCGTGGCGACGTCCAGAGCCATCCAGGGCGTCGGGGGGAATTGCCAGGCAGGCAGGAGGTGGCCGGCGCGTCGTCGGCGCTCGCCACCGAGCTGCTTTGTGCACTGGCACGGGGAAGAAGACGGGCGTGCCCTTGGTGGGCTGGGTCGTGCTGGGCCAGGCAGGTAAGTGGGCCTCAGGTAAGTCTCTGCTTCCTCTTTGTTTTATTTGTTTTCTGTTTTCTATTTCTTTTGTAACTTTGTGGCTTTTCTAAAAATGCTTAGGCACTTTAAAAAATCAACAAACTGCTCATGCCCACTGTTTAGCATATAACCAACATGGAACATTTTAGTTTAGGATTATTTGGGCACATAAAATATTTTATAGCATTTAAATGCCCAAATGCAATTACCATATGAATTAATCCATAGACCTTTGGATGTCCTAGAAAATTGTGCACCATTTTTGGCAGAGGTTTAAGACCAAGGCAAAGATGATGAACATTTTTTAAGGGCATTTTGGGTACATTGGAAAATATTTTATTAAACCCTAGTTGTTAGAAGAGGGGTGCTGGGGTTTCTGTCATTCCCATTTCAAGTTTTTGTGGAAAGTAAAGATGATGCACACTCTAGCTAGTCCTAATGCAAGCACTGACTAGGGATGTGACAACTCACCCCCACTCAAAAGAATCACGTCCCGAGATGCGGGTTCCTCCGGAAAGAGGGTGGGGTACTCAAGTCGAAGACGATCCTCCCTTTCCCAAGTAGCTTCACTCTCGGAATGATGTGACCATTGAACCTTGAGAAACTTGATATTATGACGTCGAGTGGTACGCTCGGTTTGATCAAGAATACGGACGGGGTATTCCCGATATGTGAGATTGTCCTGGAGATCAAGCGTTTCGTGGTCCACTCCGCGGATAGGATCCGAGAAGCAACTCCTGAGTTGAGATACGTGGAAGACATCATGAACTCTGGAAAGGTGCGGAGGTAGTTCCAATTGGTAGGCAACTTCTCCTCGTTTGGCAAGAATGCGAAAAGGACCGATGTAACGTGGAGCCAATTTTCCTTTGATACCGAAGCGATGGGTTCCCTTAAGAGGAGTAACCCGAAGATAAGCCTTATCACCGACTTCAAAAGTCACAGCCTTATGATGACTATCATATTGGCTCTTCTGGCGAGATTGGGCTGTTTTCAATTTCTCACGAACGATGCGAACTTGCTCTTCTGCTTCCTGGATCATATCCGGACCAAAGAATTGTCTTTCCCCGGTTTCTGACCAGTTAAGAGGTGTTCGACACCTTCGTCCATATAGAACTTCGAAGGGAGCCTTGCCCAAGCTGGCTTGATAACTATTGTTATAAGCGAATTCGGCAAATGGAAGACACTTCCCCCAATCCATACCGAAAGAGATGACAGAGGCTCGAAGCATATCTTCCAGAATTTGATTGACTCGTTCCACTTGACCACTTGACTGAGGATGAAAGGCGATGCTGAAAGAGAGATGAGTTCCCATAGCATTCTGGAAAATTTCCCAAAATCGTGAAGTGAAAAGACTTCCACGGTCTGAGTTAATCTCCAATGGCACACCATGAAGTGATACTATCCGAGAGATATACAAGTCTGCTAGCTGGCTAGCGGTTATACTCTCTCGAACAGGTAGGAAATGGGCTACTTTGGAGAGGTGGTCGATAACGACGAAGATATCATTATTCCCTTTCCTGGTCCTGGGAAACCCGGTAATGAAGTCCATACCAATCTTGTCCCATTTCCATTCAGGAATAGCTAAAGGTTGGAGGGTGCCAGCAGGCCGTTGATGCTCTGCTTTGACTCGATGACAAACATCGCAATTAGAAATGAACTGAGCGATTTCTCTCTTCATCCTAGTCCACCAGAACCTCTAGCGTAGGTCCTGATACATTTTGGTACTACCAGGATGAATCGTGAGAGGAGATTCATGAGCCTCCTTAAGGATCAACCGTCTCAGGTTTCGTACCTTAGGAACCACTAAGCGGTTTCTAAAGAGCACGACTCCTTGATCATCAATTGAGAAACATCCCGCGACTCCTTTCTTGATGTTCCTCTTGATACGGGAGATTCCCGGATCAACCTTTTGTGCTTTGATGTCCTGATCCGTAAGGGTAGGTTTCGCCACCAAGGTGGAAAGGAATCCTCGAGGAACAATGTGAAGGTTAAGCTTCCAAAATTCCTCGTGGAGAAGTGGTTGCCCTTGTTGTAACATCAAGTTGTTACAATAAGACTTACGACTTACTGCGTCAGCCATGACATTGGCCTTCCCAGGGGTGTAAGTCATTCCTAAGTCGTAATCTGTGAGCAATTCAACCCAACGTCTTTGCCTGAGATTCAAATCCGGTTGGGTGAAGATGTATTTCAGGCTTTGCTGATGAGTGAAAATTTCACAGCGATTACGAAGAAGGTAATGTCGCCATGTTTTGAGTGTGTGGACTACAGCTGCAAGCTCTAGATCATGTGTAGGATAGTTATCCTCATGTGGACATAACTGTCGAGATGCGTAAGCGATCACTTGACGATCTTGCATGAGTATGCAACCTAGTCCCTGTCGTGAGGCGTCGCAGTAGATAATAAAATCCTTGGAAAAGTCTGGTGGTACCAACACGGGTGCAGATGTCAGGCGTCTTTTCAGTTCCAGAAAGCTGGACTCGCACCGTGGGGTCCATTCAAACTTTTTATCTTTCTTGAGGAGTTCATATAGAGGTTTAGCAACCTTGGAGAAATTCTCGACAAAGCATCGGCAATAGCTCACTAAGCCAAGGAAACTACTAACTTGCTTGATCGATTCAGGGGGAGTCCAATCAAGGACGGCTTGAACTCGCTCGGGATTAACGGCAATACCCTTACTGGAGATCACATGGCCTAGATAGGTCACTTCTGGCAACCAGAATTCACATTTAGAGAATTTGGCATAATGGCGGTGCTCTCGAAGTTTCGTCAATACCAGCCTTAGATGCTCGGCATGATCTTCCTTGTTCTTGGAGTAAATGAGTATATCATCGAGGTATACCACGATGAATTTATCCAAATACTCCATGAATATAGAATTCATTAGCCGGGAGAAAGTGGCTGGGGCATTGGTTAACCCGTAGGACATGACAGTGAACTCGTATTGGCCATAACAAGTAACAAAAGCCGTTTTAGGAATGTCTCCGTTCTTGATTTTGATTTGATGGTAAACCAACCTCAAATCCATTTTGGAAAAGACTGAGGATCCAGCAAGCTGATCATACAGGTCGTTGATCCTGGGGAGCGGATACTTGTTCTTTATGGTGACCAGATTGACAGGTCGATAATCTACAACCATTCGTTCCGTTCCATCCTTCTTCTTGAAGAAGAGGACGGGACAAGCCCAAGGGGTAGAACTAGGACGGATGAAACCCTTTTTCAAGGACTCATCGAGTTGTTTCTTAAGCTTAGCTAGTTCTAGGGGTGCCGTCTTATATGGTCTCCTATAGATTGGGACAGTTCTTGGAATAAGATCTATCACAAACTCGACATCTCTGTTAGGTGGAACACCTGGCAGTTCTTCTGGAAAGACATCCGGAAAGTCATGGACTACCGGGATATCTTCGAGTTCTGGTAGAGGGCTGGCATTAAGAGAGTAGAGCTGACGCTCAGCCATTCGGGTCAAAACATTGACTGTCTTGCCGGATGGGTGTGTAAGTTGAACGGTCCTAGTGTAGCAATCAATCTTGGTGTAATGAGCTGTCATCCAGTCCATACCCAGGATAATGTTTATGTTCGAGGACTTGAGAGCGATTAGTGATGCAAGGAAAACAAGTCTATCGACAAGAATTTCATTTCCATGGCTTACCCTAGACGTTTGCCACTTCGAACCAGGAGTTTGAATAACCATGGAAGTGGGCATGTCACAAAAAGTCATGTTGTGCATTCGAGCATAGCTCTCAGATATGAACAAATGAGATTCTCCAGTATCGAAAAGAACAGATGTCGGATGGTAGTTAACGAGAAGCGTACCAAGGACGACGTTAGGATCCTCATAAGCTTCCTCAACAGAGACATAGTTGACATGACCACGTGCAGTGGGGATTGGCTTGACATAGTTCACCTTGCCGGTTGGCTTACCATGGCCAACGGGCTTTCCTGGCTGGTTCTGAGGACACTCACGCATGTAGTGCCCTGGTTCTCCACACTTGAAGCATGTCACAGTGCCAGTGCGTGGAGCAAAGTTGGTAGGTGGTCCTCCATAAGTCTTTGCAGGCGCATACTGTTGGGTTGGACGAGGCGCCTCATAGGATGGCCTCGGTGTGTACTTGGGTGGCAGAGCAGTGTTAGGAACCCACACACGGCGCTTGGGAGAGCCAGAGCCGGATGAGGAACCAAAATCACGAGGATGCTTGCGTGTGGCTTCGAAATCAGTCTGGCCCGTCTCAGCACTGATAGCTTTGTTCACCAACTTCTGGAAGGAGGTGCACTCGTGCAGACGTAGATCTCGGCGAAGTTCAGGGCTGAGTCCCTTACGGAACCTCGCTTGCTTCTTGGCATCAGTGGATACTTCCTCAGGTGCATAGCGTGCCAAGTTGCCAAACTCGCGACTATAGCCATCCACTGTTAACCGGACCTGGGTGATATTGCAGAATTCCTCCCGCTTGCGATCCATGAGACCTTCCAGAATGTGATGTTCACAGAATGCCTCACTGAACTCAGCCCAAGTAGTGATTTGGCCAGCGGAACGCATAGCCTCAAAGTTTTCCCACCAGAGACTAGCAGGGCCCTCAAGATGGTAGGCGGCGTAGGTAACCTTGTCAGCTTCGGCCACATGGGCAGAGTGTAGCTTGTGGGTGATACTGCGAAGCCAGTCATCCGCATCCAGAGGTTCAGCGGAGTGATGGAACTTCGGTGGGCACATCTTGATAAAGTCATTGATTGACACCACGTCATTCCTCTGACGAAAACCAGTGTTCTGATCTGTGCGTTCCAGCAGACGGTTGGTCTCTCTCTTGTTCCGTTCTGCCTCGAGCATAACTTCAGCCAAGGAGGGTGGCTGGGGCAGATTCTCATTTCTAGCCCCACTAGCCTCACCCTGCTCCTGAGTAGTAGGACTACTGCGAGTGTTTACCATCCTAGGAAAACAAAACAACGGTTTAGATAAGGATGGCAAAAACTTGACATAGGAGTGCAGAATGTAATGGATGACACGGAATGCAGAGATGTTCATCTGTACGACATAGTAATATAGAAACTGCCATATATACACCAGTGGTCATACACCATACATAGTTTAGTACAAGCCAAGGCTAAAGTACAACTGCGGTGAAAGACGATACATCTCATCAGAGGCATTCCAAGCTCCTATACATTATTTAACTACACCTCCGAAACTCAGTACTAGCTAAGTCATATTCCACAAGACACGCAGGACTGTGGAAATACAACTACTACAATACTACTACGGCCACGGTCTAGCTCAGACATTCCCGTAGTAATCTTCATAAAGATTACCACCGTAGCCTGGAAGTGGAACAGATGGATCTTGAAACTCTCGAGCACTCGAAGGCTGTGGACCATAGGGACATGGATGTGGCCTCGGTCCCGATGCTGGTGGTAACCGACGCCCACGTGGAGGTGTAATACCCCCAACGTCATGCCAATCCATACGATCAGGCAAACGAGTCCGCACGAGATACAAATCCCGCATATCCAGATATCCGGCGTGCACAGCAGGTGCAAGCCATGTCAAAGTAGTCCAGCGGGCGGCTCGAGTGTTATACAGCTCCATCCGGAGGGCATGGACCTCATAGTCCCTATCCTCCAGTATTTGGACAGTAGTTTGAAGCAGTGGCTCCTCATGAGCAGCATCAGTATACAGACCAGTGTAGTAGCCTTCCTCTCTAGGAAGTGAGGCTGGCATGTAACAGAACTCAGTGTTCAGCAGCAGGGCATGCCTAGCCCGGATGATGGTCATCATTAAATAAGCGGCATCCTGCACTGTCATCTCGATAGTAACCCCAAGTCCATAAGACCAATGGATGGGGTCGTTAGCTCCGGGATATGAGGGGTATATCCGGACTGTGCAGATATACTGACTCTGGTTGAAATCCCGGTACTGTTCCTCCACAGTGTACTCAGGATACCAGCGGTAGCCGGTCTCAGTCAACACACGGACTAGCATGGCCGTGTGACCGGGCATATTAATGCACCGAGTCAAACGAACCACTTGGTGAGGTGTGCGGCCAGACATCTAAAACACGAAATAATGCAAAGCCATTAGAATTTCTGGAAGAAATCGGGCAGCATAACAACTGTAAATGCTCAAAAAAGATTTTGAGACATCATACAAATGATAGCATAGCCACTCAACAATATCATATCAAGGTTTCGGGTCCAATTAATCATCATAATAGAAGGGTAGAAACTGAACTGAGGCTTGAAACCAACAATTCTAAGAGTTTACGGATTAGTAACACGTGAACCTAGTAAGGATGAGAGGCCTAGTCCTAAACCCCCGTAGAAAGAATAGGCTGACTCAGATCAAAAGGTCATAAGGTAAAGAAGTAAAAGGAGCCTTACGTTCCCTTCCACAATCAATTCCCCTACATATAACTAAGAATTTTTCTAGACTCAACATCGACCAATTTGGCTTGAGAAACCTACAGGCAGTCCGGCTCTGATGCCAACGCTATCAGGACCCCGATCCTAAGTCACACCGATCTATCTTGTAACACGTCATATCACCTTGTGGCCTCATGCACGGTATCCCCACGGGTGCCACCTTACCTGGCCCGGGACCGTTTGCGCATTTTGTTACATGTATATGACAGTGTCACTAGCATCCATATGACAGAGCACCCGGGCCGACATGGCTAGTTATAAACCAAAAGTGGCACTAAATTACAGAGACAGGCATCCATGAGCCAGCAACGAACGTGTCGGTCATCAACGTATGAACCCAAGTCGTAGCAATCTACATGGACTTAAAGGAACAACGCGTGACATTTCCCCTAAGGGTCAGACACAGGAACGAAGAAGGACACATGCTGGCCAACCTACGTGTTCAGAGCAGTAGCAAGCTACCAAGGCTCAGTGGAAGAACTAGGAGGCATTTCCCTGTAAGATAGGCTACCAAAGGAAAACAACTAAGTGTCGGATCCCACACATACCAAGCATTTCAATCATACACACAATATGCTCAATATGTGCAAATACAACATAGCATCACAACAGAACTCTATGACTCAAAGTACTTTATTTAAGAGGCTCCGAAGAGCCATACATAACATATCCATACATGTAGGGGTCACATGACCCAACACTCAAGTCATACAATCATACAAGCACAAGCGGAAGCTAACATGTCTGAGTACAGACAACTTGGAAAATAAAACAGGCTTGGTGTAGCCTGACTATCTACAAGGCCCTTCACAAGCTCAGGATCTCCGTCTGGGTAGCAAGCTACTCGTCGACGTCAACGTCTATTTAGAACCCATCAGAAGGGGCAGGGTTCTCCTTTGCAACAGTTATTAAGAAAACATGAGTATAAAGGTACTCAGCAAGTCTTAAAACAGAACCTATCATACATGCAACATTATCAACAAGGGTAGTGGAGTTCATAGCAGCAAGCCAGCTTTGACTCTTGGCTAACCTATACTACGACTCTCAATAGATTGCAAGGTAATACTACGTACACGAGTTCTCTACTCACCACAACAATACACCACCGTGGATCCTCTTCCGTCATCCTACGGAAGGGCCATCCACGACACTCACACCTGTCTTGAGGCTTTTAGTAGTATCCATCAACTTGTCTATGAACTGTAAGAGTAACCAAGTGGTCCGTACCGCGAACAACGGCTATTCGAATAGATTGGTAACCATGCATGGGTGTACTTCTTCACACACGCTTCCACCACTTATCGCCGTTTACTCGACATGTACTCTGCAACCTTCAAGCGGAAGCCCAGCGAGGTTGCCGGCCACGACCTGACTAACTACACAAGTCTCTCGTCCAGGTTTATCGCCTATTTGGGTTCCATCTGTGGGGAGATCCGGCCGGGGTGTCGTTCACGGCCCCAAACGATGTGTACAGGGTTCCTCAGTCACCAAACGGGCGACCGGTACACCGTGCCACGTACCTGTCGCATCACAGCCCACCCCGAGGGTCAGCGCTGTGCATGACCACCAGTAAACTACGAACACCAGAAACTAGTTGCAACTCCCGGACAGAGGACAAGGGCAGTTAATAAGCCAAGAGGGTCCATTGGTTTCGGGCCCAATGCATGGTAGTAGCTGAAACTTGAACCACACACATAGATCTCGGGTCCTATGGACGGTTCCAATGAAACAACCCACCATGTACTCCTACATGGCCTTTCATCGATACCTTTACCAAACATGTTTCACACTTCCCTCTCTTTACCGAGTATGATCATTTCACTCTGATCCATCACCCAGATGAACCAGACCTGACACAACTCTAAGCATAGCAGGCAACATAAACAAATAGCATGGTGGATCACACATCACATGGCTCAATCAACTCCTACACATGCTAGTGGGTTTCAACTATTTACTATGGCAATGACAGGTCATGCAAGGGAATAGGGTTCAACTACCGCATCAAGTAGCAGTTCACACGATGTTGCCTTAATGCAGTAAAAGAGAGCTGGAGCGAGAAGATGGGTTTGTATCGGAATGATCAATGGTTGCTTGCCTGACAGAGTGGTTGTTGGGTACTGCTCTTTAGTTGGATACGCAGAAGTATCCTCGGGAGCAAGACCTAACACGGAGAACACCGGCGATACAATCAATAAGCAAACAAATGCAACAAATATGATGCATGCTCATGATATGGCAAGATGCATGTGTTTTGGGCTAATGCATCTATAAACAGAAGGTTTGAGCCCATTTGAATCAAAGATTCAAATTGAAACCCAAACTATTATTTATTTAAGTGCATTATCATGTTTTAATGTGAACAGCAAGGTTAACTTGCTCAAACATGCATGAAACTACTGCCTTTGGAAAGATTGGATTTTTATTATCAATTTTCATATATAAATCTTTTCCATCTGAGGTACTGTTGAATTTATATGATTTTTTGAAGTTTAGAGCATTTTCTGGAATTTCCTGAATTGTTTTAAATCAAATAATCCCAGAAAATCATTTACTGCGTCAGCATGACATCATGCTGACATCAGCCAGTCAACAGGGTGTCCAGGTCAAACCTGACAAGTGGGCCCCACTGGTCAGTCTCTCAGTACTAACTAAAAAGAGTTTAACACTAAACTAAAAGTTAACAGGGGCTAGGCCCCACGTGTCAGTGGCTCACTAAACTAATGACAACAATTAGTACTTAATTAAAAACCTAAACTAAACTAGTCAACGGCCGGCCCCACATGTCATGGACACAGGAGGGTCCAGGCGTGGTCAAACAGGTCAACCCCACCAGCGACTCGCCGTCGGCGAGAGCCAGGACGGCGGCGCGGCTCGGAAACAGCGTTCCGATGACCAAAATAGCGGCGGAGGGCATCTACAGCGAGCTGGAGGAGTCGCGCATCCAACGGAACAGGTCGGAGCAGCTAGGGTGGCCGTAAACATCGGTGGCGTCCTCAACGGCAGCGGCCGGAGCTCGGGTGCCGATGAAAACTACGACACAGGGCACCGGAGGTCCAACGGTTGGTTCCAACGGGTGCTACGTGCGCTCACGAAGACGACAGGCATGTGCACGGTGCCAATTGGGTACCGGAGCCTCGTCGGCGACGAGATTGTGCCGCGGCGTGCTACGACGAGCAAGGGGGCGGCGTCTACAGCGAGCAAACGAAGCGGGGAGGAGAGGGGTTTGACGCAGGAGCTCACAGGGAGACGGATGAGATGCTCAGCGGGCTCGGCGAATCGTCGGGGCGGGCACACGGTCGCCGGCGATCTCCGCGGCCATAGGTTGAAGACAGCGACGGTGAAGATGAAGCGGGGCTTCTGGCGTCGTGTAGCTCGGTGCGGAGGACGAGGAGGACGAGGCGGAGCTTCTGGGCAAAATGGTTGGGCGAGAGGGGCACGGTGGCTACGGCGAACGGCGTCGGTGGCGACGGTGGTGCTCGGCCACGAGGCGCGGAGCGAGAGAGACAAGGTAGGGAGAGAGGGGAGCGGTAGAGGGGTCGAGGGGGTCTGCGTGGCGAAGTCCAGAGCCGTCCAGGGCGTCGGGGGGAGTAGCCAGGCAGGAAGGAGGTGGCCGGCGCATCATCGGCGCTCGCCACCGAGCTGCTTCGTGCGCTGGCACGGGGAAGAAGACGGGCGTGTCCCTGGTGGGCTGGGCCGTGCTGGGCCAGACAGGTAAGTGGGCCTCAGGTAAGTTCTCTGCTTCCTCTTTGTTTTATTTGTTTTCTGTTTTCTATTTCTTTTGCAACTTTGTGGCTTTTCTAAAAATGCTTAGGCACTTTCAAAAATCACCAAACTGCTCATGCCCACTGTTTAGCATATAACCAACATGGAACATTTCAGTTTAGGATTATTTGGGCACATAAAATATTTTATAGCATTTAAATGCCCAAATGCAATTACCATATGAATTAATCCAGAGACCTTTGGATGTCCTAGAAAATTGTGCACCATTTTTGGCGGAGGTTTAAGACCAAGGCAAAGATGATGAACATTTTTGAAGGGCATTTTGGATACATTGGAAAAGATTTTATTAAACCCTAGTTTTTAGAATAGGGGTGCTGGGGTTTTTGTCATTCCCATTTCAAGTTTCTGTGGAAAGTAAACATGATGCACACTCTAGCTAGTCCTAATGCAAGCACTGACTAGGGATGTGACAGAGATTATGCAACTTACGAATATCGGAGTCACACCTTGTGTGCTATCAAACGACACAACATAACTGGGTGATTATAAAGATGCTATATAGGTGTCTTCGAAGGAGTTTGTTGAGCTGCCATATATCGAGAATAGGATTTGTCACTCCGAGTGTCGGAGAGGTATCTCTGGGCCCTCTCGGTAATGCACATCACTATAAGACTTGCAAGCAATGTGACTAATGAGTTAGTTACGGAATGATGCATTACAGAATGAGTAAAGAGACTTGCTGGTAACAAGATTGAACTAGGTATGATCATACCGACGATCGAATCTCGAGCAAGTAACATACCGATGACAAAGGGAACAAAGTATGTTGTTATGCGGTTTGACCGATAAATATCTTCATCGAATATGTAGGAGCCAATATGAGCATCAAGTTCTGCTATTGGTTATTGACCGGAGATGTGCCTCGGTCATGTCTACATAGTTCTCGAACCCGTAGGGTCCGCACGCTTAACGTTCGATGATGATTTGTATTATGAGTTATGAGTTTTCGGTGATCAAAGATTGTTCGGAGTCCCGTATGAGATCACGGACATGACGAGGAGTCTTGAAATGGTCGAGACATAAATACTGATAAATTGGACGAAGGTATTCAAACACCAGAATTGTTTCAGGAAGTTTCGGATATTTATCGGCGAACCGAGGGGTTACTGGAACCCCCCCGGGACGTTATGGTCCTTGATCGGCCATAAGGGAGTAGGAGAGGGCAGACCACAAAGCGGCGCCCCCCCCCCCAAGGGAGTCTGAATATGATAAGGGGGAGGGGGCGCGGCCCCCTCTTTCCTTCCCCTCTCTCTCTCCTTCCCTCCTTCCCCCTCTTGGAATAGGAAAGGGAATCCAACTAGCATTGGGAATCCTAGTTGGACTACCCATTGGCGCGCCCCTCTAGGCCAGCCGGCCTCCTCCTCCTCCTCCTCCTTTATATACGTGGGCAGTAGGCACCCCAAATACACGAAAGTCCCTCTTAGCCGTGTGCGGTGCCCCCTTCCACAGATTACACCTCAGATCATATTGTCGTAGTGCTTGGCGAAGACCTGCGCGAATTACATCACCAACACCATCGCCACACCGTCGTGCTGACGGAACTCTCCCACGACCCTTTGCTGGATCGAGAGCTCGAGGGATGTCATCGAGCTGAACGTGTGCTGAAGACGGAGTTGCCGTACGTTCGGTACTAGGATCGGTTGGATCGTGAAGACGTTTGACTACATCAACTGCGTTAACATAACGATTACGCTTACGGTCTACGAGGGTACGTTGACACACTCTCCCCGTCTCGTTGCTATGCTTCTCCTAGATAGATCTTGCGTGAGCATAGGATTTTTTTTTGAAATTGCAAGCTACGTTCCCAACAACCCTGGCATTTGCACACACCAAAGTAAACTATTACATGCATACTTACATAGGTAGCTACTACACACATGACATTTCCGCACACCAAATTAAACTTTATATTACATGCATGATTAACTAGCATAAATAATTATCTGATCTTCATCTACTTCTTGTGATGCTTGCTCTGCTTGTGGCTCGATCCGGGCTTGTCGATTTGGGTAACGAGGCACTTCCTCATGTTAACGATCCGCATGTGCATCTCGTAGCATGTGCACACACTCTTGGCCGCGAACCTGAGGTGAGTTTCATCCAGTTGCCGCATCCAGGCCCTGTGCCAGGATATAGTACTTGTTCTCTGGGCATCCTACTTCATCTTTTCGTAGTAGGGATCGATGATGGCTGAGGCGAGTTCAACCAGGGAGTCCTTCTTCATGCTGCCCCAGACCCTGTAGTGCTCATGAATTTCGACAAGGTTCTTACAGGCTATGTCCGTAACCCTGAGCGCTTTTACATCGTCGATGGTTTCCACCATAGTGAACTTGTAGTTGGTGTTGTTGACAAACCTGGCGAAATGGGCGCAATGCCCTATAGCCATGCGGTAGTGGTAGATGATGACATGATGGCGCACACACAACTGGGCGACGGCTGTAGCGACCACGATCCGAATGGACCGAAGTCTCTGTGTTTCAGTGTCATCCCTGGATCGGTAATGCTGACACACACAGTACTTGAAGGATTTATAACAGAGTGGCAATCACACACTTATTACATCGAATGTCTCCAAAGAGAACTTATTACAAAAGTCTATGGCTTAAGGCCATCTAACAAAATAACAGCGAAAGGCTTGGAAGATAAGTGAGTCCATCAATTCCAACGGCATAGCTGAGTGCATGACAAACGACCTAGAATGTCTTACTCCTCGTCTGAAAAGTCTGCAACGTAATATGTTGCAGCCCGAAACGGGTCAGCACATGGAATATGCTGGCAAGATAACACAGAAGATGCAAGTAACAAAAGTAAGGCTATACTATATGCATATTTGGCTGGTGGAGGCTCTAAGGTTATTTTTTCTTGCGTAAAGCCATTTTTTCCCTACAACAAAGGAATAAATTTTAATTTAACCATCATGATAGTTGAAACATCATTGAGAAGGTACCTCCAACTCAATCCCAAATTAAAGTAATCATTAACCAAACAAATTAATTTTAGAGTGATGAGATCAACCAATAATTCAAATACCAGATACTCAAGATGTCCATAACCGGGGACACGGCTAATCATGATCAGTTTGAACACTCTGCAGAGGTTTGTGCACTTTTCCCACAAGACTCGATCTCCTCCGTTGGATTTCTCGCACTGCATGGTGTTTGAGAAACGGATGACCGAGACACAGTCTTTTAGAAGCATTTACTCTTTACCCCGGATGAACTCGTACACCTACTTTCCCCTACATCTGCTAGTCCACCACTAAAAGAGCTCACACAACCTACTCATACTATGCCAGAGCCCATATTGGCATTGTGGCTGCACACGGAAGTTTCTAGCATAAATAGTTTTATGATCCCTTTGAGCCTAGGTGGCATTCCATAGGACAATCACACGGAACCCCGGGATTTCCTAGGACAACACTGGATTCTCCAGGTGCCCTGCAACCAATCCACCCAGATGTGTATTCAAGTAGCCACCTTAAGTTGAACCATTAATTAACATCTCACATCTGTCATGGATTTCACTCAAACCCAAACCACGTCTACGAGCATAGCATGGCAACCTAAGCATAATGTAGAAGTAACTCCCAGGGGTTTCAAAATAATGCAGGTAATATGTTCTACCTCAATCTACTTCCCAATCCCACAAATTTTCAGATCCTACTCATGCAATGTGTGAGGGTTCGATCTAATGCATAAAAACTAGGTAATAAAAGGGTATGATCAAAGTGTTACTTGCCTTGCTGACGATTCGCAAAACCTAGAGACTCGTGGTAGCACGCTTCACAGTCCGGGTATTCTATCATAAGCAAACAATAGCATACATAAGCAAACAAGCAATGATGCACAAAAAAAAACTCCAAAAGATAAGATCTAACCAGAAAGTTCAACTTAAGAACTCTGGTTTGCAAAAGGAATCAAATCGAAAGAAGCAACAAAACTCAAACTGTGAAAGAAACGAGATTCGTTTACTAGTTTGATCTAGAGTCAAATTTTACAGTAGCCAAAACCTTTTTCAAGTTGGTTAAACGGAAAGAGGGCGTCGAGATGAAGATCTGGGATTTTGAATCACCTGATTCCGACTCTCGCGCGAAAAGAAAAACGAAAAACAAGATCAGGGCAGAAATCAAGATCGAAAATAATCGCGGATAAATCCCCCGAAAAAGAAAACTGATGAACAGACTAACGAATGAACGTTCACTGTCTGCGGCTAATGGGCGAACCACGTTCGGTAAAACAAACGTACGGACGAACGTCCGCTAAATAACTAAACCGGAGAAAAACCGATCTAATCTAAAAAAACGGATATAGGGTTTTGTAAAAAAACCGATCGGTTCATTAAGAAAAACCGACGGCGGCGGCGGCTACCTCGGAAAAGATGGCGGCGGCTCCGGCGAAAGTCCGGCGAACGGCGGCGGCGAGTCTGTCGGGCGGGGCGGCGGGGCGCAGCGGGGCGGCGGCACGGGCGGCGGCTAGCGGCGGCGGCGCGGGGCGGCGGCGCCGGCAACGGGGCGGCGGCGGCACTAGGGCAAAGGGGTGGGGCGGGCTGGCTGGGGTGCGGCGACTGGGCCCTCGGCGGCTTATAAAGGCCCTAGGACAGAGGTGTCCTGGCCGAACACGGCCCGAAGGCGGTTTCCTTTTTTTTTAATAAAGAATCCTGACGTACGAAAACTAACAAAAGAAATACTAAACGGACTCCAAAAATCCCGAAATAAATTTTCACCGTCCTCTAATAATATTTAGGACAAAGTGAACATTTTTCCGTGAGCTAAATGCAATTTTAAAAAACGTGTATTTTTCCTATGCAAATAAAATCGCAAATAAATCCAGAAAAATACCAAAAGAGATTTTAATATTTTTCCTCCAATATTTCTGTTATTTTAGAGAAGTCATATTATCTCCGCTCATATATTTTGTTTAGAAATATTTTTAGGAGAGAAAAATAATTAAAACCAACACTATCCTCACACCGGTATTCGAGTAAACTCAAATACAAAACGGTAGAATTCCCAACTCTCTTCGCGGGTCCTTGAGTTGCTTAGAATTTCGAGGATCGCCACAACAAAATGCAAAGAAATATCCAATGCAGTATGATCTAAGTATAACATTCCAAATTAAAAATTTGGGATGTTACAAACCTACCCCCCTTAGAATGAATCTCGCCCTCGAGATTCGACTTGGCTAGAGAACAGGCGTGGGTGGTCCTTGCGTAGATTGTCTTCTCGTTCCCAAGTGGCTTCTTCCTCGGTGTGGTGGCTCCACTGAACTTTGCAAAACTTGATAACCTTACTGCGGGTGACTCTACTCGAAAATTCGAGAATCTTAACAGGCTTCTCCTCATAAGTCAGATCGCTATCCAACTGAATTGCTTCCAGGGGTACTGTGTCTCTAAGTGGGATATCGGCCATCTCCGCATGGCACTTCTTCAGCTGCAAAACGTGAAATACATCGTGCACTCCTGACAATCCTTCGGGCAACTCCAACTTATAGGCAACCTCTCCCATGTGTTCCAAAACACGGTAAGGTCTCACAAATCTCGGGGCGAGCTTTCCCTTAACTCTGAAATGTTTAACTCCTCATAGAGGTGACACTCTCAAGTACGCTCTGTCTCCGATGTCATAGGCTATCTCCTTGCGCTTCGAGTCTGCATAACTCTTCTGCCTGGACTAAGCTACCTTCAGTCTATTCGGAATTAGCTTAACCTTCTCTTCAGACTCTTTGATCAGGTCTAGTCCAAACAACTGCCGGTCTCCAACTTCATCCCACATTAACAGTGTTCGACATCTCCTTCCATACAACGCTTTGAATGGTGCCATCTTCAAACTGGCCAGGTACTGTTGTTGTACGAGAACTCAGCATAGGGAAAATTATCATCCCAACTAGATCCATAATCTAGCGCACACGCTCTCAACATGTCCTCCAGAATCTGGTTGACTCTCTCGGTCTGCCATATGTCTGTGGGTGAAACGTTGTGCTGAATTCTAGCCTTGTTCCCAAAGTTTGGTGTAGCTGATGCCAAAACTTTGAGGTGAACTGTGTTCCTCTATCTAATACAATGGTCCTCGGAACTCCGTGCAGACATACGATCCTGGTCATGTATATCTTGGCCAATTTCGCACCGGTATACGTGGTTTTCACGGGGATAAAGTGGGCTACTTTGGTCAAACGATCCACTACTACCCAGATTGAATCATATCCCGATTTGGTCCTGGGCAATCCGGTGATTAAGTACATGCCAAGCTTCTCCCACTTCCATTCGGGTATCAGCATAGGCTGTAGCAATCCTGCTGGCTTCTGATGCTGTGCTTTTACTCCCTGGCATACATCACATATGGCTACATACTCGGCAATATCCTTCTTCATTCCTGTCCACCAGAAACGTTCCTTCAAATCCAAATACATCTTGGTGTTTCCTGGGTGTATCGTGTAGGGCGAATCATGTGCTTCCTGCAGTATCAACTTCCTGATCTCCGGGTTGTTTGGCACATAGATTCGATCCTCAAACCACAAGGTGTCGTGTTCATCCTCATGAAATCCTTTGGCTTTTCCTTCACTCATCCTCTTCTTTATCTCGGAAATCTCTTCGTCATCCTTCTGGGCTTCGCATATCTTACCCAGCAATGTTGACAGAACCTCCAACGTTGCAACGAAACCTCTAGGGACTATCTCCAAACGAAGCTCCCTGAGATCTTCTACTATCTCCTGGGGCAATTCCCTTTTTTCCAAGGTATTTGCATAACTCTTCCGGCTCAGAGCGTCTGCAACGACATTGGCCTTTCCTGGGTGTAGTGCAGCCTCATATCATAATCCTTTATAAGCTCCAACAATCTCCTATGTGTGAGGTTCAGCTCCTTCTAAGTGAAACTGTACTCTAAACTCTTGTGATCCATGTACACATCACAACGATTTCCAATAAGAAAGTGTCTCCAGGTTTTGAGTGTGTGCACTACAGCTGCTAACTCCAAATCGTGCATCGCATAATTCAACTCGTGCGACCGTAGTTGATGAGATGCATAAGAAACAACTCTTCCATCCTGCATGAGTACGCCTCCAAGTCCTAAGCGTGAAGCATCGCAATATACTTGGATATCCTGCGTATATCTGGCAATATCAGCATTGGGGCTGTCGTTAACCATTTCTTCAACTCCTGGAAACTCTCTTCGCACTCCTCAGTCCAATCAAACTTTGTCTCCTTCTTCAACAATGTCGTCATGGGCTTAGCAATCTTTGAGAAATTTTCTATGAATATCTGGTAATATCCCGCGAGTCCAAGAAAACTGCGAATCTCTCCAACTGAAGTGGGTGCCAACCATTTAGTGACTCCCTGCACTTTGACGGGGTCCACTGCTATAGCTTCTCCCGATATAACATGCCCTAGGAATCCAACTTCCTTCAACCAAAACTCGCATTTGCTAAAATTGGCATACAACTGTTGTTCTCTGAGCTTCTCCAATACCAAACGCAAATGCTCTGCATGTTCCTCTTCATCCTTCGAGTACACCAAAATATCATCAATGAATACCACGACGAACTTATCCAAGAACTCCATGAACACCTTGTTCATCATACCCGTGAAATAGGCAGGGGCGTTAGTCAATCCAAATGACATAACCGTATACTCATATAGCCCCTACCTTGTGGTGAAGTCTGTCTTAGGTATATCCTTCTCTCGGATCTTCAACTAGTGGTATCCAGATCGTAGATCTATCTTGGAGAATACTTTCGCTCCCTGGAGTTGGTCGAACAAATCATTGATCATCGGCAACGGGTACTTATTCTTGATAGTCACTTCATTCAGTGCACGATAATCAACGACCATTCTTAAAGATCCATCCTTCTTATTGACCAAAAGCACTGGGGCTCCCCATGGTGATGAACTTCGGTGAATAAATCCTTTCTCCAATAACTCCTTAATCTGCTTCTTGATCTCCTCCAGATCATTCGCTGGCATCCGATACAGTCTCTTAGATATTGGTCCAGTGCCAGGCAACAACTCAATCAGAAACTCAATACCTCTATCCGGTGGCATGCCAGGTAGCTCCTCTGGAAACACATCCGGGTAATCCTTTACTACAGGCACTTCCTCCTAAACCACTCCCGTGAGAGAATGTACTTGTGTCCATATAGGCGAATGCCTAGATACATACTTAATCCCTTTTCCCTCCGGGGTGGTAAGAAAAATAGACTTACTGGCACAATCGATGTTACCTCCATACTTCGATAGCCAATCCATACCTAATATCACATCCAATCCTTGCGACTCCAAAACTATTAGGTCTGAGGGGAAAACATGTCGTCCAATGGTCAATGGCATCTGAAAACATCCTTGATTTGCCATATATTCCGCTCCGGGTGAACTTATTATCATGGGGGCCATGAGGACTCTAGTGGACAACTTATGTCTATTTACGAATCCCCTTGAAATGTATGAATGCGATGCACCAGTATCGAAAAGAACTACTACGGTAAATGACTTAACCAAAAACTTACCGACCACCGCATCGGGTTGCTCTTCGACCTCTTCCACGGTCATGTGGTTCACTTGTCCTTTGTTGAACGGGTTGGGCTTCTTCCCGGCGCTTCCATTGTCGTTCCCATTCTTAGCTTCAGGGCACACCGTGGCATAGTGTCCATTCTTCCCGCACTTGAAACAGGTGACGTGGCTCAAATCCCTCTTGGCGGGTGTGGATGGAGTAGAGCAGTTCTGATTATTGTTTGCTCCATTCCCATTCCCATTCTTGGAGCCATTGTGGTTGTGGGAACTTCCTCCAGTGTGGTTGTGGCTTCCATGGTTATGGGTATATCCTCCCGAATTCGGAGTGAATCGGGGCTTCTGCTGGGCTCCAGAATTATTCATTCCTTGTCCATACTTCCTCTTGCGGCTTTCAATCTGCTGCTGCTTCCCTTCAATCATAAGAGCTTTATCTACCAACTCCTGGTAGTTGTTGAAGGTTGCCACCATCAACTATATGCTCATCTCGTCATTCAGCCCGTCCATAAATCTGTCCTGGTTAGCGGCATTTGTGGCCACATCATCTGGGGCATAACGAGATAGGGTACTAAACTCATCTACGTACTGAGCCATAGTATGATTCCCTTGGCGCAAGTTGCGAAACTCCCGCTTCTTCATGCTCATAGCTCTAGTTGAGACATGGGAAGTATGGAAAGCTTGCTAAAACTGCTCCCAAGTGACATTGGCTATAGGGAAGGTGGCTGTGTAATTCTCCCACCATGCTGTGGCTGGTCCAGACAACTGGTGTGCGGCAAATCGCACTTTCTCATCATCTGAGCAATTTGCGGTGGTCAAATCCCTTCCAATCTTGCGCAGCCAGTCATCAGCAACTATTGGTTCAATGCTTCTAGCAAACACCAGTGGTTGCAACCTTAAGAAACGTGTCAGGTTGTTCACGGGTGGTGGCGGTGGAGGGTTGTTGTTGTTTTGGTTGTTCTGAGTGTTCTGGACAAGAAGTTTCATCAAAGTGTTCTGCTGCTGGATCAACTGAGTGAGCTCAGAGGGAAACTCAAATCCGGGCACACGTCTTGGAGGCATCTGATGGGTGTGGAGGGAAGAGATTAGAATATAATTAAGGTCTAGGGGAAAATCACTACCCATATGCACATGAGACAAACACAATCATATCACACCAATCAATTTCAAACAAGGTCTTACAAGATCCAACTAACGTTACAAAAGTGCTCTAAGACTACTTTATGGGGGAAAACTACTAGTCATAGGGTGGTCGTCTAAAATTTTAGATCAGCAGATGACTCCATGATATCTGCTCTAGCTTCATCTTCATAGTCTTTGTCTTCACTATCATCGGGGTCTGAATCCGTGTCGTCTATGATGATGTAATCTTTAGAACGAATCTCCTTGGGTTCTTCTTCCTCTTCTTCTCCTCCTGGTGCTGGATCTCCCATGAATACTCCTAGCTTCCTTGTCAAATCATCATTCTTCTCCACTAGTATTAACATCTCCTCCTCGTATCTGTCACGAGTATACTTGAGTTCTTCTTCTAGCTCCAAATTCCTGGTTAGTGCCTTCTTCAAATCTATCAACCCAGCGCACATCTGATGCTCCTGTCGTTGAATGTGCTGGTTTAACTCTTGGATGAACACTGCAATGGACCTATCCTTCCGGGTGTTGATCATGTCTCAACGCTCATCTCGGCATCCACAAATCTGGTAAATAGTGTCCTTCAGCTCCTGTTTGTAGACTTCTCTGATCCTTCCCATAGTGATGTGGGCTGCCATACTCTTGCCTAGACTCTAGGTTGGTGCATCAAAAGAAAACTCTATTGGCTCAGCGGATGGTGCGTAGGTTCTCCTGGGGATTTGAACTTGAATGCTCCATTGCTCCTCTTCCGGTAAAGTGGCGGTGTAAGTCCCGGTAAAGCTTGGTATTCCTATGTTCAGGTACCTAGTGACTTCCTTCAAGTGTCGCCCAAAAGGTGTGTCTTCATCCGGTTGCGTGAACTTGTTCCTTGGGTCCACCATCCTAAAAAAGTAGAAAATGGAGAGGAGTCAGAAATGAGTAGAGAAGAGTGACCTATGGTTTATCTTAGTGGTCGTGTCCTACATTCAGCGTGTGCTTTGATACCATCTTGTAGCGACCACGATCCGAATGGACCGAAGTCTCTGTGTTTTAGTGTCATCCCTGGAACGGTAATGCTGACACGCACAGTACTTGAAGGATTTATAATAGAGTGGCAATCACACACTTATTACATCGAATGTCTCCAAAGAGAACTTATTACAAAAGTCTATGGCTTAAGGCCATCTAACAAAATAACAGCGGAAGGCTTGGAAGATAAGTGAGTCCATCAACTCCAACGGCATAGCTGAGTGCATGACAAACGACCTAGAATGTCTTACTCCTCGTCTGAAAAGTCTGCAACGTAATATGTTGCAGCCCGAAACGGGTCAACACATGGAATATGCTGGCAAGATAACACAGAAGATGCAAGTAACAGAAGTAAGGCTATACTATATGCATATTTGGATGGTGGAGGCTCTAAGGTTAATTTTTTTGCGTAAAGCCAATTTTTCCCTACAACAAAGGAATAAATTTTAATTCAACTATCATGGTAGTTGAAACATCATTGAGAAGGTACCTCCAACTCAATCCCAAATTAAAGTAATCATTAACCCAACAAATTAATTTTAGAGTGATGAGATCAACTAATAATTCAAATACCAGATACTCCAGATGTCCATAACCGGGGACACGGCTAATCATGATCAATTTGTACACTCTGCAGATGTTTGTGCACTTTTCCCACAAGACTCGATCTCCTCCGTTGGATTTCTCGCACTGCATGGTGTTTGAGAAACGGATGACCGACACACAGTCTTGCAGAAGCATTTACTCTTTACCCCGGGTGAACTCGTACACCTACTTTCCCCTACATCTGCTAGTCGACCACTGAAAGAGCTCACACAACCTACTCATACTATGCCAGAGCCCATATTGGCATTGTGGCTGCACACGGAAGTTTCTAGCATGAATAGTTTTATGATCCCTTTGAGCCTGGGTGGCATTCCATAGGACAATCACACGGAACCCCAAGATTTCCTAGGACAACACTGGATTCTCCAGGTGCCCTGCAACTAATCCACCCAGATGTGTATTCAAGTAGCCACCTTAAGTTGAACCATTAATTAACATCTCACATCTGTCATGGATTTCACTCAAACCCAAACCACGTCTACGAGCATAGCATGGCAACCTAAGCATAACGTAGAAGTAACTCCCAGGGGTTTGAAAATAATGCAGGTAATATGTTCTACCTCAATCTACTTCCCAGTCCCACAAATTTTCAAATCCTAGTCATGCAATGTGTGAGGGTTCGATTTAATGCATAAAAACTGGGTAGTAAAAGGGTATGATAAAAGTGTTACTTGCCTTGCTGACGATTCGCAAAACCTAGAGACTCGTAGTAGCACGCTTCACAGTCCGGGTATTCTATCGCAAGCAAACAATAGCATACATAAGCAAACAAGCAATGATGCACAAACAAAACTGCAAAAGGTAAGATCTAACCAGAAAGTTCAACTTAAGAACTCTAGTTTGCAAAAAGAATCAAATCAAAAGAAGCAACGAAACTCAAACTGCGAAAGAAACGAGATTCATTTACTAGTTTGATCTAAAGTCAAATTTTACAGTAGCCAAAACTTTGTTCAAGTTGGTTAAACGGAAAGAGGGCGTCGAGACGAAGATCTGGGATTTTGAATCACCTGATTCCGACTCTCGTGCGAAAAGAAAAACAAAAAACAAGATCAGGGCAGAAATCGCGATTGAAAATAATCGCGGATAAATCCCCCGAAAAAGAAAACCGACGAACAGACTAACGAACGAACGTTCGCTGTCTGCGGCTAACGGGCAAAACGAATTTACGGACGAACGTCCGCTAAATAACTAAACCGGAGAAAAACCGATCTAATCTAAAAAAAACGGATCTAGGGTTTTCTAAAAAAAACGATCGGTTTATTAAGAAAAATCGACGACGGTGGCGGCTACCTCAGAGGCGGCAACGGGGCGGCGGCAGCGCTAGGGCAGACGGGCGGGGCGGACTGGCTGGGGTGCGGCGGCTGGGCCCTCGGCGGCTTATAAAGGCCCTAGGCCAGAGGTGTCCTGGCCGAACACGGCCCAAAGGCGGTTTCCTTTTTTTATAAAGAATCCTGACGTACGAAAACTAACAAAAGAAATACTAAACGGACTCCAAAAATCCCGAAATAAATTTTCACCGTCCTCTAATAATATTTAGGACAAAGTGAATATTTTTCCCGAACCTAAATGCAATCTTGAATCCAGAAAATAAAATCGCAAATAAATCCAGAAAAATACCAAAAGTGATTTTAATATTTTTCTTCCAATATTTCTGTTATTTTGGAGAAGTCATATTATCTCCGCTCATATATTTTATTTAGAAATATTTTTTGGAGAGAAAAAATAATTAAAACCAACACTATCCTTGCACCGGTATTCGAGTAAACTCAAATACAAAACGGTAGAATTCCCAACTCTCTCCGTAGGTCCTTGAGTTGCTTAGAATTTCGAGGATCGCCACAACAAAATGCAAAGAAATATGCAATGCAGTATGATCTATGTATCACATTCCAAATTAAAAATGTGGGATGTTACAATGGAAAACTTATGATCTTTGCCTGGAAGACCGTTGGTGTACTGGATGTCGATGCTGACCACCATGTACTTGTTTCCAGCAAGCAACTGCTCAACGGTGTTGATGTAGTGGTCCACCAACCCTGGGTTGTTGGTGTACACCAACGAGAGATCCGTCTCCCTCGCGTGGGTCTCCACTTTATGCTAGGCGAACTCCATTGGAGCGCCGCTAGACATCCCCTCTCTATGTGTTATCGTGGGTGTGCTTTATGTGTTGTGGGGCACGATCGAAAGGTTGAAGAGACTAAGGTTAAAATGGCCGCAGGAATTAAAGGGGAAGCCGAACGACCTGGAATATCGGCATGCCCTGATGGCAGTTCTAATTCACAACGCATAACTCCATCGTGCCGCACGTAAATGCACCGCGTGGCATCTTTCGCGCCGCATCCGCATGCATATGGGGCCCCCGACGTGATCGTGCACATGCCCAACCGCATGCCAAGTGCGCGCGGAGGTACGCGAGCAGAGCCCTCCGTGATCGCCTCAACGGCAAGCAATCATATATATATATATATATATATATATATATATATAT
>LR738709.1:205770426-205818112 GCA_902687465.1 Secale cereale | reverse complement strand
ATATAGACACACACACACACACACACACACACACATATATATATATACACACACACACACACACATATATATATATATATAGCAGTTGAACACGCAAGGAAAAGTTGTCCACAAGCCAAGCCCGCCGACGGACACGAGCAGAGCTTAGTGTGGGACGCGAGCAGAGGTCGGCACAGTGATACATGGCAAATAAGACGAATTGTGCGAGCGATGTCGGAGACATCAAACACAAATCATATTATAGTTGCCTATGCGATACGTGGCATACAATTGATCCATCCTATATTTTTGTGATGGGATAAGCCGTGTGTGTTATGGGAAAACGCTTGCTGGCATATAACCTCAAATTTAACCAATAAATGTTAATGCATGTTACAAAAATTATATAACTGGAAACTATGTTCAAATACGAATCCGACGATATAATCATTCGCGACATGCATTCATATTTTATTTATTAAATCCTACTTATAAACCAGGATGGGGTATAGTAGGTAATTAAATCGCAAAAGCTTATTTATTAAACGTATGTGTACGTGTCCTTTCGCCTTTTCACCATGCTGCCGCAGACTATTCGAGCGCAAGCTTGAGCAGCGTGCGGGGGCGTTCTTTTGGCCAAACGATGGTGAGCGCGTTCCCGCGCAACCACGCAAGCTTCCGGCCCAACTCGTTGAAATCCCCCAAAATCCCAATGCTTACCAGCCAACTATATGAACCCTCACGGTCGGCGAGTCCTGCGTCGCATTTTCCCCTCCCTCCCCGTAGCTTATCTCGTCTACTTCTCCCACAATCGGCAATGGCACCGGTCTGTCGTCGTCGCTCAACCACTCCCATCATCATCAAAGCACAACTCCAGCTAGGAGGCTACACCGCCGCGGCGGCGTAGTCCCTAATGTAGTGTAGTGCTCGTGGCGTCCCTGTTCGGTGTGCGCAAAACACCCACAACATGCTCCACCGCCGGTGCCCGTCGGCAGCTGTTGCCGGCCGCCATTGCCCCCACAGCACCGTCGAAAGCTATGGACATCGCCCGCTCCGGAGTGGCGGCCCGAAGGCGGGAGGTGGCCGTCGTGGCCGCCACCCCATAGTCGGCCACCGTGGCCGTCACCCGCTCCGCCACGGCGCCCCGAAGGCGGTAGGTGGTGGTCGTGGCCACCACTCCATCGTCGACCACTGTGGCTGCGAGCCTACCGTCGACCGCCAGGATCATCACCCGCTCCGCTGCCGCCGCCCGAAGGAGGGAGGCGGAGGTGGGGGTCCGCACGTGCTGCAGCGACCTTGCGCACTACATCAAGTTCCCGCGGGAGGAGGAGGAATGCCTCATCGAGCATGCAAAGAGCATTACCGCCTCCGTGGCCGCGGCTTATGCTGATGTAAAGGCGAGGAATCGGCAGAGCTACGAGAAGTCCAGCCGCTTCGAGAGGGGTCGTCTGGAGTGGCGGAGGGCGTTCATGGCGAGCGTCGCTGAAGGTGCAGCAGCGGCAGCCACCGTATTGTAATAGTCTAGCTCATCGGTTGGCTCATCCTCCTCTTCCTCTTATTGAGCGCGCTCGGCAGAGGAGAGGCTGACGGAAGTAGTACAAAGCCCCTCCGTAGTAGTAGTATTTAGGGGCTATTTTGTTCAGTTCAACTGACTATAGATGTGGTGGAACTGTACAACGTACTTAAAATTAGCTAGTACATATAGTTGAAATAGCTATTTCAGTACGTGGTTGGCAACAATTCGGGTAAAAACAGTGGGAGCCTCTCCCACTGTCTCAGGCTTCAAGAAAAAACAATTCAGGAAAAGTTTAGTCGGTTCAGCTTTCGAGTTGAATTGTTTATATAAATTAAGAACGACTGCTTAATATTTGAATGAAATCTTTGCTTAATTACTGAATTTTTAGCTACATATTTTGAAAAATTGTAGTGTTACAAGGATTGACAAATGGCAATGTTACTACATCAACAAATGTCAATATTTCCAGTTTGACAAATGGCAATATACCCAATATGATAGATGCAAATCTTACCAAATTGTATGTACGTGGTTGCACACAGGTCATCCGAAAAAACCGTTTGCGTTGAAGGAAGGTACAAATCCTGCTTGCCAAATTTTCTCTTGGCTTAGTGCCGAAGTCTCGCTTTGCATACATTATTCAATCTGAACCATTTGCGTTGAAGAGATGCACAAATCCTACGCAGCGAATTTTCCTTTGGCTTACCGCGGAAGCCCACAGCTCTCACTTTTCATACAAGTGTTCTATCTAAAACATTTGCGCTGAAGAGCTGCATAATTCTTGCTCAGCACATTTTCCCTTGGCTTACTAGGGAATCTGTCAGTTTACATACGGGTATTCTGTCTAAAACATTTGGGATGTTAGAGTGGCAGCTATTTGTTTCAAGATGCCTTTGTTGGCTGTTATTCGAGTGCACGTTCTCCCAAAATGGACACAAAAATTATCACAACATGTCGGGAGCCATTCCATGATAGCATTCCAAGTTTCATGTATTTCAGACGAATTTTTAATTTACTAAAATTTTAAAAAGTATCTCAACGTTTTGCCGGTAATCAATAGTGCCATGGTGTTTGCAATTCATGCCATATAACATCCCAATTCTCGGAATGTTTTTTTTTGTTTTCCAAAAATCAAGGCGAGAAAATTTCATTGTTTTATTTATTAACAAAGCTTAAATTGGACTTTTAGATTTAATTTGAACTAATGCCAACCAAAAATAAAATTTGAGTTTACTTCTTTTCTTTTAGTCAGATTTTATTTTCTCGTCTTCGGCATATTATATTATGCACCGTTAAGTTTTCTTTGGTTCATTGAAATTCATTTGATTGTTCGATCTTTTCCTTCTCTAGTTTTTTTCTAAAATAAAAATCAAACTATTTTTTTGCTCTCAACCTCTGGGCCAAATTCCCTTTATCCAACATCTTCCTCTCTTACCTAGTCATGCATCCAACATTTTTCCCCTCAATGCCGAATGAGTTAGCCAATCTGTTTTCTTTTCTTTCTCAAATTCATTTGTATTGTCTCACCCGAATGGACCCAACCCATTTCTTCTATTTTTGTTCCTCCATCTATCTTGGACTGGAGCCCAACAACTCCCCATTATTTTCTTCCTTGTCTCTACCGTCTTCATAGGCTGGCCAAACTGGCCCATCTCTCTCAACCAAGCGACGCCTCTCCTTCCTCTGTACGCTAGTAGCTACAGGAAGATAAATGTACAGGAAGAGAAACTGCTAAGCACTCACGCATGAAGCTGCCTCCTACCCTCCTCCATAATTTCCATAAGTGTTGCCGTTTCCAAACGTACAGGGACCTGCGCCTCATTCTCCTCCCCCGTTTCCCTTAGCTCTCTGCCATCTCTCTTGTCCATCCTCCCAGAGAACTCCTCCCAAAGAAACAATGTTCCGTGGACGTCGGTCCTCGATTCCGATGAAGGAGACCCTCCCCATCCATGCCCTTGCACTAGAAGGTTCTCCTTCATGCGTTGAATCCATTCAGGGAAGAAGGAGTGCGATCCTTTGACCACACACGCAGAATTCCTCATGTCCGTCAACACTGTTCGTCGAGTTAGTCGCAATGTTCCGTCAAAATTCGGTGAGCCACTGTCCAATTCCTTTTGCACACCTTCTCAAAATATCACAGTGAATCTCCAAGACATCTTTATACATCCTATCTATGTTGTTGCTTACGCCGATGCTTGAACGGATGTCATCAACATGTACACGTACTTTTAAGTTCCTCGGATGGTCTTGTATTCAACATATGAACTGTTTCTTGTGTCTTTAGTAACCATGTTGTGGAGTTAGATTGATAGTTTAATCTAGCAAGCGATACAATATATATTTTCGTAGTCATTTTTGTGGTAGAATACATGGGACTTCCTAGTTCGATGATCTTTCGTAATATGATATTTGCATATGTTCGTGACATGTCTCTCATAATTTAACATGACATGTGAGTTGTTAGACTTTTTTTTATCAATTAGAGTTATTTAAAATAGGTATTGCATGTTGTTTTGGCTAGAAAATTTGTAGTATTGTGTATAGTTTACTTTTATGCATGCGTACAATATTCGTGAACTTTTTGTTAGAATGTTATTTTCTTTTGCTTTTGATATGCCTAGGAGCCGCAACTAATTATTTCATAAAATTAGGAGTAACCTATGATTCATTAGATTTATTTTACTTTTGTTTATATTGTTGAAATGGTTGTATGTTGTTTCGGCTCGATAATTTTTGGTAGTACGTATTCTTTGTTTTATGCATGCACACTAATGTTTTGGACTATTGTCATGTTTATTATTTGTATTTTTATGTAGACTTTGTTTGAGTTTCTAGATATTGTTGATGCGTTGTTTTAATTATTGTAATTCTAATAGCATGCAAAAATGTAAACAATGGCTTCTGGAATCATTCTTAAATATGTTGCATATGTGTTCTACAGATTAAAGTCATGCCATGTTGTAGGTTATTGTTTATCTAAATTATATGTGTTATCTAGTTTCTTTATACTAATTGTCATTTGCATGATACGTTGCATTAGACATTAGACTTTAGAGTGGATTCGATGTTGTGTTAGAGTTGCTATAAGATAAACGAAGCCTAAGGTTAATTTGTGGTTTGGGCATATAGTTATTTATCATTTAACCATTACAAATATTTAGAGTTATCTAAATATTTATCGTGGTCGACTAGTTTATTCATGCCATTATTCCATGTGTTTCGCATAACTTCCGTTATGCTAGATGTTAAATTAATTGTCATGTTCCTTGGAAACCACTACATTGTAGTTACTTTGCATAGCATATTAGTACCTACCTGTACTCCTTGTTTTGTAGTCGAGTGTTATCTAAGTTTACATAGCTAGTGTTTTATGCCATGGTTATATGAGACTGCATTTTCAGTACCCGGGTGTCTAGACACCCCTTTATCAAAACCGTACGTTCAGAATACACTGCATAGAGATTTGTACCATGTACTGTCCCACAATTTTGATTAGCAGACGCAGCAGTTGTTTAGCGCTGGAGGATGCATCCATTCGAAATGATTCTGGCCTAGTCTGCCACTGCCTCGTAGGCTGATTCCACCTAGCGATTCAAGTAGCTGTCGACTTGACATGTCGGGCACAGATTCCACTTCTCAAACAATTGAGACTTGAGAGAAACACTAGGACATAACTCGTTTTTAATGGAGTACACTGTTTAGTGAGAAGACGCTAAAGTGAACTTTACCTTTTTGCGATGTGACAGAAAAAATGGAGAGAGAGAGAGAGATAACCTGTGAGAGAGAACTTCGCTTTTTTCCTATGTTACACAGAAACATGGAGAGAGAGGGAGAGAACCTTACGACGGAGCAATTCACCATTTATTTTAAGTGACAAGTGAGAGAGAGCTTATGGGAGAGACAAAGAGATGTTTTTTTAGTAGGTGAGAGAACAACTCATGCATGCATGATGATGTGACTATGAGAGAGAAACGTAGCATGATGGGAGAGAGATGTGCCTAGGCTGCCGCCAGTTCATGTGCTAACTCTCTGTTAATTTGCTGTAATTATAGCCTACTCACTACAAAACCTAGGACTCAGCACGAATCTTTAAAAAACTGGGTGCACGAGATAAGGGGGTGCCTAGACACCCGGGTGCTATGGCACCTTTTCGTGGTTATATTTGTGTTCCTTTGTAGAATTTATTTCTTCTAGCATAGAAGTTAGTTTATTACATCTTGATAATTATTCGACGTGTTTTGTTTACCTAGGACAATACCATGCCATGCTAGCACTTGCTCAAACTTGAATACATGTTTTATTTTATGGTTCCCATGTGTTATAAAATTGCTAGTGTGTACTATATGATCATACTTGTGGTTTGCCTTTGCTTTGGTAGATATACATGTTAGTAGTTCATTGATCTTATATTTACTTAAGTAGAATCCCTTCTTGCCTGTTCAATTTCATATCGTGATGTTGTGTTTGGATAACTATATTGCATGGTATGTGTGTGAGTGTACAAATTCATGTTATAGATCATGCCTAGTTGAGTGTTCTATGTTCCTGCAAGCGTAGGTTGTACTAGATAGGAGATGCATGTCGTTTCCATTATTCATGCTTTAATATTTCACCGCTTGATGTCATTTATGCCATGGCCTAAGTGTTTACTTGCTTAGTATGACTAATCCCTTGCGCTTATATGTCACAAATAGCATGATATTGCTGTGTGCTAATGACATGCTTATGTTTAGTTAGCTGATATCAACTAAGTTATCTCATAGTTACGAGTTGCATTCTATTGGTAGCCTAGTGTGGTATCTCGACCATCCATGTTTAGACATTACATTTGTTTACCTCGCTAATGCGGTATTCTATGCTTTGACATCTTTCATGCCTTATGATGTTTGGTATATTACAGTTGCCTAATTCAATCGTTTCTTATAGATGTTTGCCTATGTATCATATTAGTATTATGAGTGTTTAATACTTGTTTCATTAGTTCATCACATGTTTTGGATTGTTTACCATTCATTAGTTGAGTTGTGCCTTTCTCATATGCATAGTGTGCATAGTTTGCCATGTTGTTACAAGCATGTGGTGATAATGTTGTTGATAGTGGTTAATTAGACATTTGTTATTTATTATCATAAAGAGAAAGTGTAGTATATTGCCATGGTCACTTTATGTTGATGCTTATTATATTAGTCAATACATATTTATAACTTATCATTCACATACTTTGTGTAATATGTGTCCTATTGTCTAACTGTGTGGCCATAGTATTGGTTTGATATAATGAAGCTAATCCTATTTTACTTTAGTTTTTCTTTAGGATAGAATTTACATCCAACTGAATTCATGCTGTTGTATAATGTTTCATTGCTTACTAGTATGATTTCTAATGGTTGTTTGTTTCCCTTATGGAACTATTGTCTTTTGAGTTATTATAGTTGATGTATATGTTTGACTACTATTGACCATTATAAATATTTAGATTCTATCTAAATATTTATTTGTGGTTAACTGTTACATTTATCATGCCATGTTGTGATTGTGTAGTTAAAATTCATATGTTGGTTTCATTCCATGTTGGTTTCATTCCATGTGTGTCGATGTCATTATGTTTCTCATATGGTAGTTTCCTATTTAGTTGAGATGTGTAGTGGGAACTACTAGTGGTTAGTAACATACTTCATATCAGAACATTAGTCTTGATCACCAAGCCTTCCTTATCCGTTTCAACCTAAAACCTATCACTTAGTTGAATCTCAACTCTTACCTCCCTATCATGCTATCTTATCTCAGAACCTCCATCTTGATCAATATCTTGCTATCCATGCACTCTTAAATTGTTTTGGATGATATTTGGATTTGTCATTGCTCTGGTATTTATGGTTTGTCTTTTGCTATCGTTACGACGAGTAGGGAGTGACGAGGTTGGACATGGACAAAATTAGGTTACTGAAGAAGGACTCAACAACGAAGGCATGCCTCCTTCTTTGATCATACTTATCCTATGTTTACAAAATTGCATTGTGTTTTATGGTTACTATATGCATTTTTTAATCTCTTAGCTAGCATGTCGATTGACACATTACCTTGATCCACTTGTCGCATATTCACTTGACACCTGAGTAGAATTATAGTATTCTGGTAGAGTAGAAATGCCGAGCCATGCTTATTACCCTATAGGTGCTTTGTTGAATGACCTTTGAGTCATTGAAACTTGAAACTTACTGCTGAGCTAGGCCGGTTAGCCCTTGTTGATCTTCTCTATCCTCTTGTACTATGGGTTAAACTTACCATCTGAATACTAGCGCGGGCGATAGCTGAATCAAGGATTGAAGGAGCTATTGGCCGCCCTTCATGAGTTGAAGGGGGCAATCAGTCGTCCGTGCTGCATAAGGCCTAATAAGTCTTGGATTTGAAGATTGCGATAACAGTACAGCCACATGCTATATGGGCACTGGCTTGGTTAATTAGTTAGCTCACTCTTATTGTCGTCATCGCCGTACTGCAGATGGGATAGCTGCCTTGCAAAGAGTGTCCTCGGCCCAAAAGGGGGCTCGGACTGAGAACTGTGGTTACTTCCGTGTTGAAACCTAGTGGGCTTGGCACGGTAAGTTTGGTCTAACTAAAGACATCGTCACAATCCCCCTGCCGGTACACCAAATGGAGTACTATACCAGCGGCCACTGGTGCCAACAAGTCGGGATTGTGTCGTGTGGGTAAAGTGTACGACCTCTGCAGAGTGAAACAATTCGAATAGCCAGGTCCACGGTCATGGACGGCAGATGAATCTTTCTTGACATACGAGACCTATCTTGCTTATTCCCTCTTTCCCTTTTCTTGGAACCTATGAAGAGTGTGAGTTGATCAAGAATCCTCACTTTGATGAAAGTTATTTTGGAGATAAACATGTTTTCATCAAAAACTTCTTTTATCCAACTGCTATATATTTTTCAAACAGAATTAGCTTTTATGCAAATGAGCCTTACAGCCGTCCTTTGAAGCCAAATGCAGCTATTAGGTCCTTCCCCAAAGGAGGCATGTTGAGTACGTAATGTACTCATGACAATAATTTTGTTGACAACAGAGTTTCATGAAGACGAAGATGATGACTACGAGTACTATGGGGATATGTAGGAGTGAGGTCACGTGGACTATATCGACTGCCTGTGGGTGAGATGGAGTCGATACGCATTGTACTTTCTGCTGTTTCCTGATTGTAAATGTCATGAGACAATTCGCTGGGTATGTCTTGTGACAAATATACTACTTGTAATGCTTATATGTATTATGCAATTATACCATTTCTCCGTGTTGTCAACAATGATCTTGGGGTTGAAAAATATACACAGGAGGGTTTGGAAGTTAATTCCGGGTTCTCACATGCCATTTCTTGCATGTGACCTAAGCATGCACCAAAAGACACATATTTGATTTTTCAACCAATTTATATGCGCTGGAGAATATGCATGTAGTTCAAATTCGAATTATGCACGTAAAATGCCTAGAAAACCAGGTATCTCAATGTTTGCGGCCGAGTGACGGTGGCACGGTGTTTGAAATTCATCCCCATTTCTTTCATGGGACCTAAGCATGCAACCAAGGACACATATTTGAATTTTCAACCAATTTATATGCATTATAGCATGTGCATGTATTTAAAATTTGAATTATGCACATAAATGCATTGAAAACTCAATTAATGCATAAAAATGTCCAAACAAACCCCGAAAAAATCCAAAATATAAAACTACACTCCCGTTGTTCTACGTTGACACTGGAGAAAAAATTGAAATCAAGATGAGGCAATGGATATTGTTTCGTCCAGAAAGGTGAAACGTTCCCTACCGAAACCATTAGGCTTGTTGTGAGAAGCTCTGGTTTGCGAGAAGCTTATACCCAAACCTGCCCCAAGTGGGACAAAAAATTTACCACGGCATGTTGATGCTGCTCCATGATAGCAATCCTTGTTTCACGAATATCTGACGAGTTTTGGATTTACTAGAATTTAAAAACCAGGTATGTCAATGTTTGCGGCCGAGTGACGGTGGCAGGGTGTTTGACATTCATTCCCATTCCTTGAATGGGACCTAAGCATGCAACCAATGATACATATTTGAATTTTCAACTAATTTATATGCATTAGAGCATGGGCATGTAGTTCAAATTTGAATTATGCACATAAATGCATTGAAAACTCAATTAATGCATAAAATGCCCTAACGAACCCCGAAAAATTCCAAAATTTAACACAACACTCATGTTGTTCTATGTTGACACTAGAGAAAATATGAAATCAAGAGGAGGCAATGGGTATCATTTCGTCCAGGAAGGTGAAACGTTCCCTACCATAACCATGAAGCTTGTTGCTAGAAGTTCTGGTTTGTGAGAAGCTTATACCCCAACTTGCCCCAAATGGGACAATATTTTTAACACTATATGTTGATGCCGTTCCATGATAGCATGTCAAGTTTCATGAATTTCAGACGAGTTTTTGATTTACTAGAATTTTAAAACCATGTATCTCAAGGTTAGCGGCCGAGTGACGGTGGAAAAGGTATTTGACATTCATTCCCATTTCTTGCATCAGACCTAAGGTTGCAACCAAGGACACACATTTGATTTTTAACCCGTTTTTATGCACTGGAGCATGTGCATGTAGTTCAAATTTGAATTATGCACATGAATGCATAGAAAACTCAGTTAATGTACAAAAATGTCCATGTGAACTCCGAAAAATCCAAAAACATTGCACAACACTCCTAATGTTCTATGTTGACACGAGAAAAAAATTTGAAAGTAAGAAGAGGCATCAGATATCGGTTCGTCCCCCAAGGTGGCACGTTCCCTATCGAAACAATCATGCTTGTTGTGAGAGAAGCGCTGGTTCGCGAGAACTTATACCATAACCTGCCCCCAAATGGGACAATATGTTTTTTACCCCGACATGTTGATCCCAGTCCATGATAGCATGCGCAGGTTCATGAATTTTAGACGAGTTTTGTATTTACTAGAATTACAAAAGCAAACACCTCAATGTTTGCCCGAGAGCCACGGAGCCGTGGTGTTTGAAACTCATGCCCATTTCTTGAATGGGTTGTAAGCATCAACCCATGGACACATATATCATTTTACAACCCATTTTGGTGCACCGGAGCATGTGCATGTAGTTTAATTTTGAATTGTGCACCTGAAATGCCTAGAAAACCAAGTTACTGTATAAAAATGTCCAAACAAACCCTGAATAATTCCAATTTTTTTGACGACCCACCTATAATTGTATGTTCACTGGAGATAAAAGTTCTAGCATTTCAAACACCATCCTTTGCAGCAGTGACCCCATTATGTAATTCAAATCAAGACGAAAAATCAAGTAGACCACACACAATTTATTATCACCAACCATGTGGGATGTAGTACAAAATATCCTAGAGCACCGTCGGTGTATAGTACACATACGGCTTACGCGAGAAGGTGCGTCGGTTACAGTGTGGGTTTGCTGTAGTCTCCTTTGTGTGCCCAAATTATGCAATGATGTGGATGAGCATTGTAACCAGGGAAACTGGAACCAATATTTTTGATGTTCAAACTCATCACACGCGGGTTAAGCTATCTGAATCGTTCGTGATGTTCAGATATCGTACACAGTTCTGAATAAGGGACCATGTCTGATGATACTTTGCACGCTAGTTTTTTCACTAAACGGATTCAAAATTTTCGGCTTCCGCGGAAATATCTACATCCCCGCCCCCTCCCCCTTACCAAAAGCCACATTTCTCCTGTTTCCTCCTTCCTTTCCAAGTTGAAACCATCACTCCTTTCTTGTAGTGCCGCCCCCTCGTCAGAGACCCTCCTTCACACTGATCGGCCTCGTCTATCCAGGCAGGTAATCCACACCAAACCCCCATTGTCACGCCCAAGATGCGATTCTGTCCCGATCATATGATAACCTCATGATTGGGGCACAACCGCATTTCGGGCGCTTAGCAAGATGGATATCATTACATCGTACCATTACATAAATATATGCGGATACATACAAAAGGCATACAATTGCCCCAAGAATACAACAACATCATACACAAGACATCCGACTACGTATGAGAACACATGAAAAGCACAACGACATCCATTCTAGTATCCCAGGCTACCGACCAGGAACCTATCCCAAGATCTACGATGATGAAGAAGAAAGAACTCCAAAACAAGTAAACATCACTCTCATGTCAAGTCATCGGAAACCTGTACCTCCAACTGTTGTTGTAGTATCTATGAGCCATGAGGACTCAGCAATCCCATAACCATGGGTATCAAGACTAGCAAGCTCAATGGTTATGGACATGGTAAGTGGTGAGGTTGCAGCAGCGGCTAAGCATTTGTAGGGTGGCTAACTTACGATTTCTAGAGATAGATGAGAAGCTATGCAAATGGTCACAAACTAGTAATGATCACTAAGTGATCCTGAATTACCTACGAGTCAGACATAACCTCACCATATTCTCTTCTTGAACTTACTCGAAAAGAGATGATCATAGTTAATTACGCGGTTGGTGTATTTTATTTCAGATCTTGTGTCAAGTTTTCTACAACCGGACATTAACAAATTCCAATCTGCCACATAACCACGGGCACGGCTTTTGAAAGATCATAACCCTACAGGGGTGTCCCAACTTAGCCCATCACAAGCTCTCATGACCAGCACAGGTAAATCCTCCATCTCAGGGACAACCCGATCAGACTCAGAATCCCAGTGCACAAGACATTTCGACAATGGTAAAACAACTCTAGTAAGACCTCCCGATGTGTCGACAATCCCAATAGGAGCCGCGTATCTCGTTCTTAGGACATGACAGATGAGCGACCCTTACAGTAACTAAAGTCCCGGGTTGCCCATGGTAGCCCACACAATTCTCTAGTTTGGACCAGCACCATCAACACTGGACCCCCCGGTATTAAGTTGAATAACAAACCTTGGGTAGCGCTAACTCTCTATGCGTCAAATTTTATATCATGTTTATTATGTTGGGAAAATGTAAAACCAATGTTGGGCCTTGGTGGAGGAGTTTTATTTAAAGCAAACTATCACGGGGGTCCCATAACCCCAACCGCGTGAGGAACGCAAAAATCAAGGAACATAACACCGATTTAGCGGAAACTAGGGCGGCAAGAGTGGAACAAAACACCAGGAAAAAGGCCGAGCCTTCCACCCTTTACCAAGTATATATGTGCATTAATTAAACATAAGAGATATTGTGACATGCCAACATATCCATGTTCCAGCATGGAGAAATCTTCAACTTCACCTGCAACTAACAACGCTATAACAGGGGCTGAGCAAAAGGGTAACATAGCCAAATAACGGTTGCATGGGATGGTGAAAAAGGTTGGAGGTTGTATCATGTTATATTGGGCGGCTTGATAAACAAGTGGTATTTAGCGAGAGATGGCGATAACACCAAGACAACTAGCATAGCAAAGATAGTAATGAGATCCAAGGTGACAGTCATCTTGCGTGAAACACCGCTAGGAAGAAGACCGAGTCCATGACGTAGACGAAACCACGAAGACGAACCAAGCATAGTCGAACGAATCCTCACGATCACAACGAAACTAACGAGAAGAAGAAACAACATGGTAAACACACCCACATAAACTAGACATGATGCTCAACCAAGTATGATGCATGACAAGGAAACATGATGCTAATCATGGCAAGAGATGATGCAAACAAGAAGATCACAACAAAGCAAGTTTAAATGAGGCCGGAAACAACATATCACAAGTCGGCTAAGTCCTCATATGCAAATTTTGAAATTGGTCCAGAACTAAACAAATATTAAGTTAATTTTTTTAAACAGCAAGTTAACATGCACCATGACGATCTACAAGATTTTCTAGTCAAGTTACATATGAAGTTCATTTGATTCGGAGCTACAGTCTAGAAGATATGAGCAAAACAAGTTAAGCATGGCACCGATGCAAAATGCATTCAAACATCAAGCACAACACTCAAAAAATGGACACAACATGTTATGATGCATCTACATGCAAAACCAAGCAAGTTTCATATAGATCATGCTCAAAACGGAACCACGGTTAAACACATACACATGAAACAAGTTTAAAGGACAAGTTGTCCAAAACATCAAATAGGCCTATGGCGAGAATCAAAACAACAAGCTAAAAGAACACGATAGGCACAAACATGATATGCACTCAAAGTACAGATTCATGGAATTCATCAAAACAAAATAAAAACATGATATAGCAGATTCTCAAACTTAGTGAAAATCTGGGAATGCAAAACATCAACATTATGATGCTGATTTTGGAGGCACATAACAGCAAGCATAGCAATTCTAATAATCATGCAAAGGTCATGAGCATGTGGTAGGCATGGCATACTTCCAATATAACCAAAAGCACAACTCAAAAGATGCATAGGTTCATTACAATGTGCTTTGCCAAATGGAACATGTTGTTGACAGGCTTATAGATTTATCATGATGACAACTTGAGAGCAAGAAAGAGACATGTTACAACAGCTTATAACTGCAAACAAGGGCATGGATGGATAGAACATAACATGGTACTCACAACATGCTAACTGGACATCTCCAACTATGCCTAGATTGGACTGTAGCATCAAGCAAACATGGCATCACAATATAACAATTTCAGACTTGTTAGTTTTTCAACAAGTGCAAAAACAGCAACATTATCATAGCATGTTTGCCAGCTTGTTCCAATCAACACATGGCATATCATGATAAACCAATTACACCAATTCAAATATGTCATGATTGTGCTCCTAAAACATGTATACATGATGGTAAAAAGAAAATCACACAAAAAGATATGAAAAGGACAAAAGAGCAAGTTACATACGTTTTCATCACTTAACAACAACATGCACTTCTGCAATAGAGTTTAGCATGTCAAATAACATCCTAACATGAATGCAAATGCAACCAACATGTATAGCACTCTAAGATGAACATTTTGACATATCATACACCACAATCGGATAATCATGCACAACATTACACACACCACAAGATGCAGAAATGATATTAGAAATCAAGGACTTAGAGGAATATACCCTCACGAAAACGGTGTCTGAACCCTGTTCATGGACAAGCGGCACCAGGCCGCCAACGCGTTTGCATCGGGTTCCTTAGTGAAAAGGGACGGGTCGTGGCCTTCTCGATCTGGTGGGGAAGCGGGGCAACATGGGACCCATGCATCAGCGGCGCAAAGCCAAATGCGAGGAAGAGGCAAGGCAGAGGCCATGGCCGGCTGGCGGCGAGGTAGCAGCGGCGTACTCGAGTGGTTGGCGGCGCCGGAGGTCGAAGTGGAGGCCGCGAGGAGCCGGCGGCGGAGCGTAACGGGGTAGATCCGCGCGACGCGAGGGCGGCAGTGAGGTAGGACCGGTGGCGGCGAGCTTCTGCAAGCGGGAGGGTCGAGCGAAGGTGACGGGGAGCAGCGACGGGGCCAGGGGCACGCACTCCGGCAAGCTCCTGCCGGAGCAGTGGTGGGGCAGAGCGCTCGGGGCCGGCGGGGAAGCGCAGCGGCGAAGCTCGGCGCAAGGAGCGAGACGCTCCTGCGGCTGCGGATGGCGGTGCTGGCTCGTCCGGGCCCAAATGGGCTCGGGAGGGCCGCGGCGGCTGGAGGCTGGTAGTGGGATAGATGGTGCACGCGGAGTGTGCAGGAGCTATGGCGCGAGCGACAAGTGGCGGCGGTGGACTTGGTTGGTGCAAAAAACAAGGCACACGATGGCTGGAGGTAGGCAGAGGCTAGGGAATAGGGTTAGGGGTCTAGGGATCCAAATTTGGACATGTGGGTATCCATTTATTGGCAGTAGGGCTTAGAGATAGGGTTTGGAGGGGGTTTTGGACCCTCTGATCTCGGTCGGACGGTCCTGGTCGAGAGGGGGTAGGCTGGCCTAGTGGGCTCTGTAAAGGGGTGAGTGGGCTGAGAGGGGAGAAGAGAAGGTGAGGCCCGGCAGTTTCGAAGACCGAAACGAACGATGAATAAACCGGCTATATTGCGGCTATATGTCTAACAGTTGGGCAATCAAACGGACTCCGAATGCGACGACATTTGGCACGAGGTCTGCCTACACCATAATAAGACCGCACGCCTACTTTCACCTCATTCCGAGAACATTTGTATGCCACTTATAAAATAATATTTCGGAGATGTCGCGGGCACGCGCGCGTGTGTGTCTGGGCTCAGAACGGACAACGGAGAGGATTAGGAGACCTGGACGGATGCAAGTTTTGAAAATGATGTAGATGAAATGCACATGATGACATGTCAAAGTGCAACACGCAACCGAATGACATGACAACAACAACGAATAAGAGGAAGACATCTAGCGCATGAGTCTCGGGGTATCACAACACTCCCCTACTAACAAGAAATCTCGTCCCGAGATCTTAGGAACGAGACATAAGAGGAAATAGAAGAACAAAGTTGCTTCGAGTGAAACCAAGAAACCTTGAGAGGTTGAATGACTTGAAAGAAAGAACACAACGAAGATGACCGAGTTGAAGAAGCTCCATTAAAAAAGAGAAACAAGGAAGAGTACGAGAGCCTTGACTGTTGGAAGACAAGAAACAAGAGCTTAACGACCGAAAAATAATATGAAACTGCACAGATATAACGAGATAGCCAAAGAACAAGAATTAAAGAATTTTGAGAGACCTCCGATTGAACATGGAACGGAATAGAACATGAACTTGACAAGATGGAACGATACTTGATGAGATGAAGAACACAATGCCTCCGGAAGAATTGAAAGAGTGGAATGAAAAAGAACGGAGAGGAAGATGACAACTTCTACCACAATTGAGTTTGAAAGCATCCTTAGAAGGAAGGATTGAACGGAGTTGTTGACAAAATCAACAACAAAATAATAAGCTTGTTGTGGGCTTATGGAAATCATCTCAGAACTTGTGGTGAAATTCTGCCACTACGAAAAGATTGAATAGTTGAGAAGAACGAAGAATGCAAAACTCCACTTCAAAACAATATGGAGAATTAATTGCACTTCAAGACACAAGAAAAAGAATACTTGAGCTTCTCCAGAAGATTTTTTATGAACACTTGAAGAATGAATTAAATCATGATGAACCACCATGAAGAACTCCTGTGACAAATGGATGATGATATAGAAATGAGGATGAAAAGAATAAGGTTCAGGCCTTGCAGTGATTTAGACGGGATTCCGACGAGATGGCCGAGGAAACTTTCAACTCCATAAAAGAAAAGAATAAATCACTTGGGATTAGAATTTATTCATCATGAACAAATTCTGAAGGAAGGGATTAATCAACTTGATGAAAGAAGAATAAGAATTATGTTATGTTTATCCTCCAGCAATGGATTTGCATACTACTTATTCGCGTTGAAAAATATTAAGGGGGTATAGCGCAAAACTCGATAAAGTCTTCATGAAACACCGGTACGATTGGAAAGAATGAATGAATTGATATGATGACAAAGGAAAAATGAATCTTGAACAAACCACCGTAAGAATTGTAATTGAACGAAGAAAAGAGAACGAATTGTTGGAAAGAAATAGAAAAGAATAAAGAACTTGAGGGAATTTAGATAGAGATAATCGAGAGATCGCAAACTAATTAAGAATACTTGAACGATGCACCGGAAGAATATGGAGACGAATGAAGAGGCATCAATTAAGAATAGTTGGAGGACGGAGTTGAAAACTAAGAACGAAAAAATCTTCTGAAATGATGGCCATCAGACAATCACAATGGAAGAATTCATGAAATACTTTGGGTGTGCAACAAAAGAATTTTTCATGATTGGACCAATTTTAGGGGATAGCATTAAGCTTGAACGACGAATAGTGGAGAGGATGGATAAGATTTGGATGAAAAACTCTTCTTCGGTCTTCAAAAGACAACGAGAAATACCACCAAAACTGTAGAGATACTCCGGAAGAATGAAAAGAGGAAAGGTTGGACCAACGTTGAAAAGAATTTGAAAATGATCTTCGGAAGGCATGTGACGGATGGAATCCATTCTTATGTCACACTTTCAAAGGAATTTGGGAATACCTCCGAAAAATTAGAAGTGTCAAGTAAGATCCTAGGAATAAACCTATGGGTTAGGGCCCACTGAAAAGAAAACACCGTTGGAAAGGATTGTCTGAATGAGGAATGATGCACCAGAACGATTGAAAGACTCAAATGAGGTGACAACCTCGAATTAATTTGAAGTCAAACACGAATCTTCTGAGATGTCTTCGGCACTCCAAAACGATTAAACGGCGAGAGGCAAACGAGCAAGGGGAAACATTAGAGCTGACGGAAAGAATATGATGAACACCGAATACTTGAATTGAATCCACCGGAAAAAATGAGATGAAGGATGACGAACTAGATGAGAATTCACCAGTTTAAATAATTAAGGAAAGAATGAAGAAACTTCACACGAATAGGTTGGATACTCGATTAAGGACTCCGGCTCCGAGAAGAAAAAGGGTGCGCGGGTGGGAAAAGGGAAGACCACTTCGGATGGGGAAAATGATGTCGGTTGGAAAGAACCGAGGATTGATCTTGCAAAAGACAAAGAGAGTCGAATCAACTTGAAGACAAATACACCGGATGAAAAGAGCTGACATCGCAACAACCAAAAACTAATTGCGTGATCCTAAATTATTTTGAAGCGGAAGAGGAGTAAATCACCACACCTATTTCAAGATTCCTCACCTGAGCGACAAAGGAGTTGAGGAATAAAAATAATTCCTACTCTCCGATATAAAAAGACTCCAAAATAGTTTTCTTCTAGACTCATCAATGGCCAACCTATGGTCGATCGAGGCTCTGATACCAGCTTGTCACACCCAAGATGTGATACTATCCCGATCATGTGATAACCTCTTGATTGGGGCACAACCGCATTTTGGGCGCTTAGCAAGATGGATATCATTACATCGTACCATTACATAAATAGATGGGGATACAAAGAAAAGGCAAACAATTGCCACAAGAATACAACAACATCATATACAAGACATCCGACTACGGATGAGAACACATGAAAAGCACAACAACATCTATCCTGGTATCCCCAGCTGGCGACCAGGAACCTATCCCAAGATCGACGATGAAGAAGAAGAAAGAACTCCACCACAAGTAAACATCGCTCTCTCGTCAAGTCGTCGGAAAACTGTACCTGCAACTATTGTCGTACTATCTGTGAGCCACGAGGACTCAGCAATCCCATAACCATTGGTATCAAGACTAGCAAAGCTCAATGTGTATGGACATGATAAGTGGTGAGGTTGCAGCATCGGCTAAGCATTTGTAGGGTGGCTAACTTATGATTTCCAGAGATAGATGAGAAGCTACACAAATGGTTGCAAACTAGTAATGATCACTAAGTTATCCTGACTTACCTACGAGTCAAACATAACCCCACTGTGTACTCTTCCTGAACTTACTCGAAAAGTGACGATCACAGTTACTCACGCGGTTGGTGTATTTTATTTCAGATCTTGTGTCAAGTTTTCTACAACTGGATATTAACAAATTCCTATCTGCCACATAATCGCGGGCACGACTTTCTCATGAGCAGCAGAGGTATAACCTCCATTTTGGGGACAACCCGATCAGACTCAAAATCCCGGTGCACAAGACATTTCGACAATGGTAAAATAAATCTAGCAAGACCTCCCGACGTATCCCGGTGCACAAGACATTTTGACAATCATGATAGGAGCCGCGTATCTCGTTCTCAGGACACGGTGGATGAGCGATGCGCATAGTAACAGAAATCCCAGGTTGCCCCAGGTAGCCCGCATAGTGATCCAGTTTGGACCAGCACCATCAGCAATGCCCTCTGTATTAAGTTGAATAACGAACCTCGGGTAGCGCTAACTCCCAATGCGTCAAATTTTATATCATGTTTATTATGTTGGGAAAATGTAAAACTAATATTGGGCCTTCCTGGAGGAGTTTTATTCAAAGCGAACTATCAAGGGGGTCCCATAACCCCAACCGCGTTAGGAACGCAAAAATCAAGGAACATAACACCAGTTCAGCGGAAACTAGGGCAACAATAGTGGAAGAAAACACCAGGCAAAAGGCCGAGCCTTCCACCCTTTACCAAGTATATATGTGCATTAATTAAACATAAGTAATATAGTGATATGCCAACATATCCATGTTCCAGCATGGAGCAATCTTCAACTTCACCTTTAACTAACAATGCTATAAGAGGGGCTGAGCCAAAGTGTAACATAGACAAACAACGGTTTGCTGGGATGGTGAAAAAGATTAGAGGTTGATGCATGGCATATTGGGAGTCTTGATAAACAAGTGGTGGTTAGCGTGACATAGCGATTGCATCGAGACAACTAGCAGAAGAAAGATAGTAATGAGATCAAAGGTGACGGTCATGTTGCCTGAAATCCCGCTAGGAAGAAGACCGATTCTATTAAGTAGACGAAGCCACGAAGACGAACCAAGCGTAGTCGAATGAATCCCCACGATCACAACGAAACTAACGAGAAGAAACAAACAACATGGTAAACACACCACACATAAACTAGACATGATGCTCAACCAAGTATGATGCATGACAAGGCTACATGATGCTAATCATGGCAAGAGATGATGCAAACAAGAAAATCACTACAAAGCAAGTTGAAATGAGGCCGGAAACAACATATCACAAGTCCGGTAAGCCCTCATATGCAAATTTGGAAATTGGTACAGAACTGAACAAACATTTAATTGGAGTTGTTAAACAGCAAGTTAACATGCACCATGATGATCTACACGATTTTCTAGTCAAGTTACATATAAAGTTCATTTGATTCGGAGCTACGGTCTAGAAGATATGAGCAAAAAAAGTTAAGCATGACACTTTTGCAAAAAGCATTCGAACATCAAGCAGGACACTCAAAACATGGATACAACATGACATGATGCATCTACATGCAAAACCAAGCAAGTTTCATATAGAGCACGCAAAAAATGGAGCCACGGTTAAACACATACACATGAAACAAGTTTAAAGGACAAGTTGTCCAAAACAGCAACTAGGCATATTGCGAGCATCAAAACAACATGCTAAAAGAACACGATAGGCACAAACATGATATGCACTTAAAGTGCAGATTCATGGAATTCATCAAGACAAAATGTAAAGATGATATAGCAGATTCTCAGACTTAGTGAAAATTTGGGAATGCAAAACAGAAACATTATGATGCTGATTTTGGAGGCACATAACAACAAGCATAACAATTCTAATAATCATGCAAATGTCATGAACAGGTAGTAGGCATGGCATACTTCCAATATAACCAAAACCACAACTCAAACTATGCATAGGTTGATTACAATGAGATTTGCCAAATGGAACATGGTATTGACAGGCTGACAAATTTATCATGATGACAACCTGAGAGCAAGAAAGAGACATGCTACGTCAGCGTATAGTTGCAAACAAGGGCATGGATGGATAGAGCATAACATGACATTCACAACACGCTCACTAGGCATCTCCAACTATGCATAGATTGGACTGTAACAGCAAGCAAACATGGCATCACAATATAACAGTTCTAGACATCAGTTTTTCAACAAATACAAAAACAGCAACATATAGCATGTTTGCAAGCTTTTACCAATCAACACATGGCATATCATGATAAACCAATTACACCATTACATAGATTACATGATTGTGCTCCTAAAACATGTAGACATGATGCTCAAAAGAAAATCACACAAAAAGATATGAAAAAGAAAAAAAGAGCAAGTTATACCAGTTTTCAGCACTTAACAGCAACATGCTCTTTTGCAATAGAGATTATCATGTCAAAAAGATGAATGCAAATGCAACCAACATGCAGAGGACTCTGAGATGAAAATTTTAACATATCATACAACACAATCGGATAATCATGCACAAAATTACACACACCACAAGCTGCACAAATGATATTAGAAATCAAGGACTTAGAGGAATATACCCTCACAAAAAAGGGATCGGGTAGTTCAGGGACGAGCGGGACTAGGCCATCAGCGTGTTTGGATCGGGCTCCTTAGTGAACAGCGACGGGTCGTGGCTGTCCCGATCTGGTCGGGCTGCGGGGTCAACGCGAGACCCACGCGTCAGCGGCATGAAGTCGAAGGTGAGGAAGAGGCGATGCAGAGGCCATGGCCCGCCGACAGCGAGGTAGCTGCGGCGGACTCGGGCTATTGGCGGCCCCGGAAGTCGAGGCGGAGGCCGCGGGGCGCCGGCGGCGGAGTATGGCTGGGCGGATCCACGGTCGAGGTGGAGGCCGCGGGGCACCAGCGGCGGAGTATGGCGGGGCAGATCCGCGCGACGCGAGGGCGGCGGCGAGCATCTGTGACTGGCGGGGTCAAGCGAAGGCAACGGGGAGCGGCGACGGGGCCAGGGGCTCGTGGTCCGGCGAGCTCCTACCAGGGCGGCGGCGGGGCAGAGCGCTCACGGCTGACGGGGAAACTCAGCGGCAGAGCTCGCGGGCCTCGCTCTAGGCCGGGAGGGCCGCGGCGGCTGGAGACTTGCTGCGGGATATGTGTTGCGCGTGGAGTGTGCAGGAGCGGCGGCGGTGGACTTGGCCGGCTTGGAAAATGAGGCCGACGGTGGCTGGAGGTAGGTGTAGTCTAGGGAATAGGAGTAGGGGTCTAGGGCACCAAATTTGGACGTGGAGGTGTCCACTTATAGGCAGTAGGGGTTATGGATAGGGTTTGGAGGGGTTTTCGGACCCTCCGATCTCGATCGGTCGGTCCGGGTCGAGAGGGGGTTAGGCTGGGCCTGGTGGGCTATGTAGAGGGGTGAGTGGGCTGATAGGGGAGAAGAGAAGGAGTGACCCGGTGGTAGTTTCGGAGACAGAAACATCCGACGAATAAACCGGCTATATTGCGGCTATATGTTTAACAGTTTGGCTATCAAACGGACTCCGAATGCGACGACATTTGGGAGGCAGTCTACCTACACCATAATAAGACCGTATGACAACTTTCACCTCATTCCGAGAAAATTTTTATGCCACTTAAAAAACAATATTCCGGAGATGCCACGGGCACGTGCGAGTGTGTGTGGCCTCAGAACGCACAACAGAGAGGACTAGGAGACCTGGACGGATGCAAGTTTTAAAAAAAGATGAAGATGAAATGCACATGATGACATGGCAAAGTGCAACACGCAAGCGAATGGCATGGCAACGACAGCGAATAAGAGGAAGACATTTGGGGCATCAGTGTCGGGGTGTCACACCCATCCTAGTCCTCCTTCCACATCTCACATGCCCCGACCGCTGGCGCGACACCTTCCACCCAAGTCACCGACACCTCCACCAAATAAGCGCCGCTCTAAGCCATGGTGCACGCTGTATAGCCAGGAGCTCAAGGAGCATGTCGCAGCAAAGAAGTAATTCGCGGCCGCACGCGCGGATGAGGTCGCGATGGCTGCCATTCATGCCGACCCCAAATTTTGGATGAGCACCAAGCCGTCGAGGCCACCATCGACGCCTCACACGCTGACATCGCGACGTGGTTGGCTACTTTAAATGACAATCTGTTGTGTTTTCTCGAGGCCACCGTCGGTGCCTTTGACGAAGACTACGAGGTGTTTTCTCAGCGTGCACGTGCTTACCTCAACTCAAGAGCCAGAAGGTAGGTGCTCGGGGCGGCTCAGGCAACTCACCACTATGACGAGGGCACCCGCGATGTGGAGGCCTCGCCCTCTTCCATGTCCAAGGAGCCAATCATCATCAATATATCCGACAATGAGGAGTAGCTAGTCTTATTAACTCACTATGGGACCCATGTTCAGTTTGCTAGCTACTGCCTTTCCTTAACAAATTCTAGTGAATTGCGCTATCTAATTTTACCATGCAATCGGTTGCTCTAGTGTATATGTTCTATATGTCGTGCAATGTGGTGCTCACTTGTTAACTGTTTGGTTAATTAGTTGTCGTTTTCAGTTAACTGTTTGGTTCAATTATGCAAATGTGATGTTCAATTCTTTAGGGTGCAATTTTGTATTGTCTTCCATGTTAGAAATAAATCGAATTTTTCTTTACAAAATACATGAGAAACAAATACAATTGCTATATTTCCAAGTTGTCAAGCATGGTTGGTTTGGTTAACTGTTTGATCTTCTAGTATGTTATACATTGTGCAATGTAGTGATCAGTTAACGTTTGGTTCATTTGTTGTGGTGTTTAGTTAATTGTTTGGTTCCATTCTGCAATGCGATCTTCAATTGTTGTGGGTGTATTCTACTATTGTATACCATGTGAGAAATAAATCGAATTTGGCTGTACTAAGTACATGAGAAACAAATACAATTGCTATATTTCCAAGTTCTTAAGCATGCTTGGTTTGGTTAATTGTCTGATCTTCTATTAGGAGTATGTTATATATGTGGTGCTCAGTTAATGTTTGGTTCATTTGTTGTGGTGTTTAGTTAACTGCTTGGTTCAATTCTGCAATGAAATGTCCAATTGCCGTGGGTAGAATTTTGTATTATTGTGCATGTGAGGAATAATCGAATTTGGATGCACTTAATACATGGGAAACATATAGAATTGCTAGATTTCCTAGTTTTTAATCTTGCTTGGTTTGGATAAATGGGTTTTCCATGTGGCTTGAATTAATCTGATGAATCTGCAATGTCACTACTGCAGGATGATGCTAACGCGAGACTATGATTAGAGACCCTTCGACGAAACTGTGTGCTATGCCATAATCGCAAACTTGGGTGTAAAAAAAAGTCAAAAAAGGTGCAGAATGTTTGCGATGGAGGATGCATCAAACATGGTTCAGATTTTGGTTGCGTGTGCGATGATGGGAATACGGTTCAGTTCAATTTATAGTTTGCTATGAGGAGGAACAAAAGAAACGGGCTACCAGATGAAGGCGTGTGCGATGTACAACATACAGTTTAGTTGGATGAACTGTTTGTGATTAGGCAACACAAAAGAAACGGTCAGCCAAATCAAGGGGTGTACGATATACGGCATGCGGTTCACTCGGATGAACTTTTTGTGTTGAGACAAGAGAACAAAAACGGTTCAATATAAGAAGATGTGTGTGATACACGGCAAACAGGTCTGTAATCAAAAATGTGTGCTAAGGACGATAATAACACAGACGGTTGCTGCTAATAAGACGTGTGTGTTGTGCGATGTGATTGCATACAGAACAGCACACATAGGTGGCTACTATACAACCATGGCATTTGCACACATCAAAGTAAACTATTACATGCATAATTACATAGGTGGCTACTACACACATGACATTTCCACACACCAATACAGTAAACTATATATTACATGCATGATCAACTAGCATAAACGATCATTTGATTATCATCTACTTCTTGGAATGCTTTCTCTGCTTGTGGCTCGATCTGGGCTTGTCGATTTGGGTAACAAGGCACTTCCTCATGTCAACGATCCGCCTGTGCATCTCGTAGCATGTGTACACGCTCTTGGCCGTGAACCTGAGGTGAGGTTCACCCAGTTGTCGCATCCAGGCCCTGTGCGAGGATACATGACTTGTTCTCTTGGCATCCTGCTTCATCTTTTCGTAGTAGGGGTCGATGACGGCCGGGGCGAGTTCAACTAGGGAGTCCTTCCTGCTGCCCCAGACCCTGTAGTGCTCACGTCGACAAGGTTCTGGCAGGCCAAGCCCGTAACCCTGAGCACTTTTACATCGCCGGTGGTTTCCACCGTGGCAAACTTGTAGTCGATGTTGTTGACAAACCTATTGAAACGGTCGCAAAGCTCTGTGGCCATGCAGTAGTCACTACAAAAAAATTACACTTCCGTGATGATACGTGTTTGTCACAGTAGGTCACGTTTTCTGTCATGCATGTACATCCATGACAATTTTATGACAGAATCAAGATAGTCATACCTGTGCTGTCGTAGGAGTGTTCCATGACATTACCAAAATTATCATCACGGAAGTGTCCACTTCCATGACGATAAATCGCGCATCAAGGGTGACCGACACATGGCATCCACCGTAACGGAACGCCATTAAGCTATCGGGTCCGGTTTTGGATCCGATAACCCATTAACAGCCCGGACCAATGGGGATTTTCCACGTGTAAAATTCTGATTGGCTGACGGAAACACGTGTCAGCTCCGCGTTGGCACAGGTGTCACCCATCCAATGGCCGAGATGCGCCTATGATATTGACACGTGGACCGGCCCAAAAGTGGCCCATAAAGTTTAAATGGGCCGGCCCAACTAAAGGCCTGCAAGATTTTGCGGACTATAATGGGCCGACCCTGCTAAAGGCCCACGAGATTTTGTGGACCATAATGGGCTGGCCCAGCTAAAGGCCCAAAAGATTTTGCGGGCCATAATGGGCCGACCCAGGTAAAGGCCCACAAGATTTTTGCGGGCCATAATGGGCCGGCCCTGGTGAAGGCCCACAAGATTTTTGTGGACCATAATGGGCCGGCCCAGCTAAAGGCCCATGAGATTTCACCGACATTAATGGGCCGGCCCAGCTGTAGGCCCACAAGATTTTGAGGACCGTAGTAGGCCGGGCCATTAACTGGCTGGCATGTTTTGGGCCAAATGCCGGCCCATATTTGATCCGGTCCATTAATGGCCTGCCACATTCTGGGCCTAACAATGGCCCATATGAGATCCGGCCCGTTAAAAGCCTACCATGTTCTGGGCCAAATTACGGCCCAGATGAGGTCCGGCCCTTTAAGAGGCTTTGGGCTAAATTATGGCCTATACCAGATTCTGCCGTCAACTGGACGCTATGCTTTTGGGCCCACTTGCTAAAGGCCCATTTAGTAATTCGGCCTGATATTAGTTTCGTCCTGTTAAGGGCCCATTTAACATTTTGGCCCTATATTAATTTCGTCTTGTTAAAGCCCATCATATAGTTGGGCCTAACTACGGCCCGGTTTGCATCCGGCCTGCTCGCAGCCGATAATCTGATTAGGCCAAACAAGGACCGAGACAATTTTGGCCTGTTAAAAGCCCGTGATTTGATTGGCACAATCATGCGCCGGGGTCGATTTCATGCTTCTGCCGGCCCGTCAGCTGTTCGACACGTTTCAGGCCCAACCTATTTCTTAGCCTCCTAAAAGCCCAGTGAGTTTTCTTGCGAAAAGAGGGCCGATGGTTTACTCGGCCTATTAAAGGCCCGACTCTACTAGTGGGCCAGTTTACATTTAGGCCTTCTAACGGACCAAGATGACGGGGCCCATGATGCGGATCTTACATCGTGATTGCTTGACGGCCTGATTATGTACCGTAATTTTACAGTTTGGCCGGTTTACTGCAAAGACATGATATATATATATAGTAAAATAACTTCAGCATCGTGAATAAGAAAAAACCTAGACTATACAATAAAGAAATTATGGCATATTACATCCACTGGGCATCAAAGTTCGCCACTATGATAATAAAGCACAAGCAGACAGCAAATTACATACACGGGGCATCAAAGATCGCCACCGGTGCAACTAAACACGCCGACAAAATAATATACAAAACTGATAGCACTTCAATAGAGTTCAAGAAAGGTTAGCCCTGCTGGGGAGCTGCAGCGCAAGCAGCGGAGCAAGCTGATGAGACTGCGCTTGTTCAACACTTATATCCCCCTCACTTTGAAAGATAAACAAGCAGACAGATGACAGGTTTTGCACATAAAAGTATCAGTACTGACAATTCATCACATTTCTTACTGACGAATAAAGTTACACAGTTTAAAATTGCGTTAACACAATATGGTATTGTTCAGGTCAAGACATGGCAAGAAATGACATTGTGAAGGAGTTGGCAGCTTCACGACACCACTCGATTACAGATCAAGAACTCGTAAGTATCAATGGTTAGTGTGCTGTCAATTTATCGCATTTCAGATTGGCAAATAAATAAATGGTTTAAATCATAGTAGAACGATATGACATTGTTCATAGTTATGACATTGCAGAATATGAAATTGTGTTGTAGTGGGTAGGTTCACCACACCACTAGATTAGGATAAAGAACAGAAGCATACAAGCAGTGCAAAAGAAGACCACTTGCTCTGTATAGTTTAATTTACAAGGTATGAAGAAGGAACTTGTTTGTACAACTGAAAACTTAAATTGAGAAGGACAAACTTTTGTTTATGAACTACATAATAAACTTTAAACATGCAATTTAATGCAAACACCAAAAATAAATAGTTGTTGTAGTCATGCCTAACCAATTATACACAACAAAGTTTGAAGGCTTGGGAAGGACAAACTTACATTATTGGTGAAGGCAGGCTCTATAAAGCCCTTGTCCATGCTGATGGGGGGGCAATTCAAGAAGTTTACCACAGAATCTTCTTCATAAGCATTGCCTTTATTCTACATTTTGTTAAGAGTAAATATAGATGTGACAATATAAGAAAAAATGGAGAATATTTAAGATAAGTTGAAGAGTGATGCTACATAACCAAGTAGCTATAAATATAAGAACAACGATACATGCAAAAGGTACAGCCAAGAGCAATGCAGAGCTAAACTTCTTTAGTACCATCGGTGTTATCATACCTTATGGTAAGAGTAAATATAGATCTTATTTGTAGAAAATGGAGGGCAAAGGAAAATAAGTTGCAGAGTGATGGTAGATGAACAACTACGTGTCAATATAAGTACACTGATAAAGGACAGCAGGTACTTACAAGAACAATGCAGAGCTAAAAAATTTCATTGGCATTGGATATATTCTACACAAATGTAACCATTCATACAGATCAGCTAATTTGGAGCTCATAATTGATAAGCAAGCTATCATGCATACTGCTGTCACATAATGAACCAGGTATGTATGCAAGTACAGTGATATATGACAACAGGTACTAACAAGAGCAAAGCAGCGGGCAGCATATTTGCGATATCATGTCGTTCTTTTCAAACCAGAATTCTTTTTCGAGCAGATTTCCTGCAAAATATATCCGTAAGGCACATGCGGAAAAGTAGAAGTTCAAATTGTCATGCGATATCATAGACAATACCTCATCCTCAGAACAAGACCAGTGCATAATAATGTTTTTCCATTCAATGTCTTCTAAATTTAGCACAGGAAACTTCACCAGAAATTCGTTTATAGACTTGCCATCAAAGTGTGATTTCCTCAGGTAACACCAATACTGCTGCAATGCTTCCTTGAAAAGCGCAAGCAAGCCTTGCTCATCATGACTATCCAGATTGACCCTCGCCTACTTACAATAATGTAATGTAAATCATTGATGTGTTCAATCAGTAGAAAACAGGAAAATAATCACCATGAATAATAGCACTTACACGTAAGTGGGACAGGAAGATGTGAAAATGGTGTTTGTCTTCACTATAATCTTCCCATGATGGGAATATATGCACGTAGTCCCTAATAACATTGAAAGCATTGTCTTTTAATCTGGGAATACCTGTAATGGGGTTCCAATCTGTAGGAATTGGCCGTCTCTGTAGTTGGGATAGGTCTTCGGCCGGTGGACTTGCTGTGCTTTTTGCTGGAGTGGGATTTTTCTGTGTTATGGCTGGTGCTATGGCAACTGAAATCGGCATACCATTTGCTGGAGTGCAGGTCCTGTGTGGTGCGGCTAGTGGTGTGGCCAGTGAAGTATGGGTACAGTCTGCTGGAGTCTGTCCTATATTTTGTCACTGGTTGTACAACAAATATAAGTGGGGTGCTATCAGATTTCTCCGACACAACCACATTTTTCAAGGACTTTGCTGGTGCTCCTTCAGGTTCGGCAATGAACCTCTTCCTTTTTGATGGATGATGCACAAGAGCAGCATTTGAGTGGAAAAACATGGTATGATGACACATGGAATATGTATTGATAATGGATGGGCATGGCATCTCAACATATATGATGGATAAACTAAGCAGATGGCGGTGCAAAAAAGGAGAAGAAATGCAAGACAACAGATGCAAGATACGCACAATCAATAAAACCTTGCCAAATTAGAATAGGCACCTTGATGGGTGAACATGACATGCCATCTGCTTTTGACTCCTTGAGGTTAGAATAATCATTAGGATCATATTCTAAACAAGAATCAACATGTTGGGAGCGTATGAGTTTCAATGCATCCAGAATGGCACTCAATGCCTTGGTGCCAATTTTGTAAGTCATTGCGGTGTTTTGCTTCAAGAGTGGACTACTGATAGTGTGACACAAAGCAACTAAACATATCTTAGTGTAGATATAACGGGAAAACCGTAAGCATCAGAGTAAAATCAGCAAAGTGGAACTTGCTAGAATATATGTGCTAGTATTGCCGGTACAGCTAGAAAGGCTTCGGATACCAGCTCTCTTCAACTGAAGGTGCGGTACTGTTAATATCAGTGTAACTCTCAAAGGCGACACAGCTCCCCGCATTTCCTTGCTATTCTTATAGGATTCAACTGGGCAGGCCACTACAAATCCTACTCCCATGTTTACAAAATCCTACGAATCAAAGAGGCCCGAAGAGTTCAAAGTGTCCATACGAACCGACTGTATAGACCTCTACACTGCAAATGTCCCTGCTCATCTTCACTACAAGGAACATATTGTACTACTATCATACTCCCTCAGTTCCAAAATATAAGTCTTGGTAGAGATTTCCACTATGGATCACATACAGATGTATCCAGATAAATTTTAGAGTGTAGATTCACTCATTTTGCTCCATATGTAGTCCATGGTGGAATATATACAAAGACTTGTATTTAGGAACGGAGAGAGTAATTATTAAAGAAGAACGAAAGAGGAACATGCTAAAGAAGAGCAAGCAGATTTTGGATAATAAAATGTTCGTTGCGCAGTGCCCACACATGATGAACCAGAGCGCATTAAGAAAGAAACTCCCTGCTGTCTCTCTATATGTGATGCACATGCTTTTTCGAAAGTAAAGTAGGAACATTAGCTTACCAATTAAATGTTATCTGTTTTAGTAATATCAGTATCATATCAGATTTGTACTTGAGCAACAAGTTTGGAATTATGAGTGGCACGTTGTTTAGCTTGATGGATTCAGGAGCAGTGCTAAGCAGGTACGATGATGGTACTGAATATAAAGGCATGTATGTATGCAAGTCGCTTGACTTTTGTCATTTGGGTCAGTTGACCATTTTAGGCAGTTGGATGATGATCCTACATCTCGTAACCCTTCTTCCTCCTCGTCTCTGATTCTTCCCATACAGAACACCGCACGGGCCGCCGACCGGACCATCGGCCCCCACTGTCTGTGTTCCTCCGCCACCCCCACCCCCACCCCCGCCCCCACCCGCGTCGAGTTTTCTTCATTCGGCGAGGACCCACCACCTCCCCCAACCAAATTACCCACCCGAGCCCCTTCATTTGCACCGTCGAACTCCGGCGAGCTCTGAAAAATCGACTGACCCAATTTTGAAATTTAGTCTACTATGATTTAACTAGTGTGGAATATAAAAGGCGAAAACCATAAGCATTGGGAGTATAGTGTTGAGCGTGCCATGGCGGATCTGAAGGTGCAAACCAGACAAAGGCAACTTCGCAACCAATGTTTGCTTTCCACTAGCAAGTAAGTGATGGACAAGAAATCAGAGTAAAGGAGTGGCGATCTATTTTCTTGCTGCGATAAATAAGTTGAGCAGATATGAAAGAGTACCGCCTCTAGTGTGGCACCGTGTATGCATCTGCTGAGAATTTGACGGTGCTGCGGTAGCGATGGCTGTCGGCGGTGTGGAAGCAGATCTAGGAGGGTAGACGGTGGCGGTGGGGCGTGGTGGACGAGACGATCATAGGAGCGGCACCGACAAGGTGGACGACGGCGGGGATGAAGCGAGAGGACGGGATGCAAGGATCTCAGTTCGAAGCCGTGGATGAGAGAGGTCGATCTCTTGTAATGGACGGCGGCGTCGGGGTATCAGCTCCGGCATGGTGGAGGAGGACGGTGGTGGATGGGGTGACGGACGAAGGAGGCTGGGGTGGAGAGGGTGTTTTGGCACCCATGGAGTATGAATGGGAAATGGAGGTGGAGAGGAAGGGGGGAACCATGTCTTCAGGGCGTGCTTGTCTCAAATGCGAGGAAATTTACAAACTTAGCCCCTGATACGTCCAAAATGCATCACTATTTTATATTATAATTTATCCTTATTCATTGATATATTCCGCGTTATGATGATGTTCTTATGTTGTTTTGGTCTATTTTACACAGTTTGCAACTTTCCGATGCCGAAACAGCAGACGCAGGATTCAGCAGGAAAAAGTGGATACTGAGTTGCTGAAGAAGAACACCTCCAAATTACCTGAAAATTGACGGGACGTGTTTTTCAGAAGAATAACTAAGACACGCAAAAGGGGAGTCAGAGGGGGGCCACAGGGTGCCCAGGCGGCCTGGGGGCGCGCCCCCCCCCCTCCTCTTGGCCGCGCCGGGGGGGCGCCTGGAGCCCCTGGCCCACCTCTGGCCGCCCCCTTTTGCATATATGCTCTCCGTCTCCCGAAAACCATAGGCACGGGACTTTTTTCGGAGTTCCGCCGCCGCTTCGAAGCAGAAACCTACAGAGAAGAAAAGGGCATCTCCGGCGGGCAGATTCCGCCGGGGAGATCACCTCCCGGAAGGGGAGATCGTCGCCATCATCATCACCATCATCACGGGCATCATCGAGATCATCATCAACATCATCCCCAACACCAACACCATCTCCATCTTCATCCAAATCTCATCTTTCCTTCGCAACTCGTGTTGTAACTTGTACTACCTATCCTCTCTACTCCATCGGTGTTAATTACTACTTTGTGGTGAATGCTATTGAGTTTTGTTGGAGAAATATTATTATGTCCAGATTGTTTATCACCTATTTATCCCCTATGATCATGATCTCTTTTATGTCTTGTGAGTAGTTACCTTAGTTCTTGAGGACATGGGGAAAGTCTTGTTGTTAGTAGTCATATGCTGTTGAAGTAATATGTGTTGTTTGATACTTAAGTTGTGTTGTCATTCTACTAGTGGTGTTGTGTGAGTCGAACACCCAACACTTCGCCTTATTAAGGACCTAGGGGAATGCATTGTGTATAAATAATGCTTATGGTGGGTTGCCGGAGTGACAGAAACCTGAACCCCAGTTCGCACGCTTTTGCATAAGGGAATAATGGATCCTCGATCGTATTGCTATGGTTAGGCTTTTGCCTTAAATTCTATCTTGTATTTGCGGATGCTTGCAAGGTGTTTAATCATAAGAGTGCATTCATCTTAGTCTAGAGAGTGCACTAGCATAGATCCACCCACCAACACTTATCAACACATAACATAGTATCGATACGGAATATGACGAAAGCACATGACTGCCTCTCCCGTGTGTCCTCAAGAACGCTTTAGTCTTTATAAGTTCAGTTGCTAGGCCTCTCCTTTGCTAAGAAAGGATTGGGCCATTTGTTACTTTCAGTACCTTTTACATTGCTCGCCATTACATTCTTGTTGCTTATATCGAGAAAACCCCTAAAAGTTATCTTTCAGTGCTTGCAGTAATTTCTTGCTCAGAATCGCTTATCAATACCTTCTGCTCCTCGTTGGGTTCGACACTCTTACTTATCGAAAACGCTGCAACAGATCCCTTACGGTTGAGGGTCATCAAGTACCGTTTTCTGGCGCCGTTGCCGGGGAGCGTAGCGTTATTGGTAAAGTGAAACTGGTAAGAAAGTCTTTTTATAATTCTGTTTTTTATTTTTATTGCTATCCTCTGTCCTTATGGATAACCCTATTATTGGAGCATTGCTTGCGGGAAGACACCCCACACCAGTGGTGGTTGATCCTCCCCCTACTGAAATTGTGCCTTATAAAATACCAACTGGCATTATCGATTATGTTTTGACTAATCGTTATGCAGGAGATAGACATCCCGGTGAACACTTGCTGTATTTGTCACGATTATGTTCATTATTTAAGCTTGCAGGTGTATCGAGGGAGTTTGTCATGAGGAAACTGTTTGTCGTATCCCTTACAGATAAAGCTTCAGATTGGTATGGGCTTCTTGATAACCCACACTTGCTGGACTGGCAGGAGCTTATGTCTCTCTTTTATACTAAATTTTATCCTCTTCACGAAATTCATCGAGACAGGAATTATATCTATAACTTTAGGTCTCATGACGGAGAAAGCATTGCTCAAGCTTGGGGGAGATTGAAGTCTCTAATGCTCAAATGCCCTATTCATAGGCTCCCCAAGGAAATTATACTTACAAATTTTTATGCCAGGCTTTCTCGTCAGGATAAGGAGATGCTGGATGCCTCCTCTAGTGGGGTATTTCAGAAGAAGAGTGTTGAAGAAAGGTGGGATCTCCTTGAAAGAATCCAGAGGAATACCGAAGATTGGGAAATTGATAAAGGTATTGAACCAGCTATAAATTATGAACATGATTATATTGAGAGCTATGTAGAAACTGATTACTTCAATACTTTTTGCTCTAAGATTGGTCTTGATTCCCACCTAGTGATTGACTTGTGTAAGAATTTTGCCTCTCACGTTGATTCTTTTAAGAAGAATAGAGACCAGCACCATGCACCTTTTAAAGAAAAACCTATTGATATTTATGTTGATGAGCCTATTTTGCCTGCAGTCATATATGAAAAGCCTCCTTTTCCCACGAGGATAAAGGAACACTCTCTTGTAACAGGCATAATAAATAAAAGTGAGAGAAGAGTTGATGAACCTGAGGACCAGATCAGGGTCGATCCTCGAGTTGCATTGATGAAAGACCTTGTTACTGATGATGTTTTGGATTCCAATATAACTTTTTGTGTTGTTTCCACTAACCTTGTCACAGCCAAGAACAGAGGCCCAATTTCAGGTACTCCGGTGGTATCTGTTGAAATAGGAGATCACAATTATTATGGGCTATGCGATTTGGGATCAAGTGCAAGTGCTATTCCTTATTCACTTTATGAAGAAATCACCGGTGAGATTTCCCCTTGTGAACTTGAAGAAGTTGATGTTACTATTCATCTTGCAAATAGATCAACTATCTCTCCTATCGGAATTGTGAGGGACGTTGAAGTCCTATGTGGAAAGGTAAAATACTCTACCGACTTTTTGGTACTTGGTTCAGCCAGGGACGATTTTTGTCCCATCATTTTTGGTAGACCTTTTCTTAGAACTTGTGGAGCTATAATAGATTGCAAGAAAGGTAAAGTTTCTGTTGAATTCAATGGTGAGCCATATGAATTTAATTTTTCTAAGTTCTCTAAGCAGCCTCGTGGTACTAATTTACCTAGTGATGATAAAATTATTGAAAGTATGGCCTCTATTGCTATTCCTCCTGATGATCCTTTGCAGCAATACATGGAGGACCACGAGAATGATTTACATATGCAGGAAAGAAATGAACTAGATGAAGTATTCTTGAGGCAGCCTGCTATCCTGAAGCACAACCTTCCAGTTGAACCTTTGGGAATTTTATCAAAACCAAAAGAAGACCCGGTGTTCGATCGTAAACCTCTTCCCGATACGCTCAAGTATGCTTATTTAGATGAAAAGAAACTATATCCCGTTATTATCAAGTCTAACCTTTCAGGATATGAAGAAGAGAGATTATTGGAAGTACTTCGTAAACACCGAGGCGCAATTGGCTATACCCTTGATGACCTTAAGGGGATTAGTCCATCTATCTGTCAACATACTATCAACCTTGAGCCTGATGCTAAACCAGTTGTTGATCATCAACGACGGTTGAACCCGAAGATGATGGATGTCGTGAGAACTGAGATTCTCAAGCTTCTAGCCGCAGGTATTATCTACCCTATAGCTGATAGTAAGTGGGTAAGTCCTGTACATTGTGTTCCTAAGAAAGGAGGTACAACTGTGGTTCCTAATGATAAAAATGAACTAATACCTCAGAGAATTATTATTGGATATAGAATGTGTATTGATTACAGGAAGTTGAACAAGGCAACCAGGAAGGATCACAACCCGTTGCCGTTCATCGACCAAATGCTTGAAAGGTTATCCAAAAACACGCACTTTTGTTATCTCGATGGTTATTCTGGCTTCTCTCAAATTCATGTTAACACTGTTGATCAAGAGAAGACCACTTTTACTTGTCCTTTTGGTACTTATGCTTACAGACGTATGCCTTTTGGTTTATGTAATGCCCCTGCTACTTTTCAAAGGTGTATGTCTGCTATCTTTCATGGTTTCTGCGGGGATATTATGGAAGTCTTCCTGGACGATTTCTCCGTCTATGGAACTTCATTTGACCATTGTCTTCACAACCTTAATAAAGTTTTGCAGAGATGCGAGGAGACAAATTTGGTACTCAACTGGGAGAAGTGCCACTTTATGGTTAATGAAGGAATTGTTCTTGGTCACAAGATTTCCGAAAGGGAAATTGAAGTGGACAAAGCCAAGATCGAAGCTATTGAGAGGATGCCTTATCCAAAGGACATCAAAGGTATTCGCAGTTTTCTCGGTCATGCAGGTTTTTATAGAAGGTTTATTAAAGACTTTTCTAAAACCTCTAGACCCCTCACTAACCTTCTCCAGAAGGATGTTCCTTTTGCGTTTGATGAAAATTGTAAGGAAGCTTTTGAAATCCTTAAGAAAGCTTTAATAACTGCTCCTATAGTACAACCACCTGACTGGAATTTACCTTTTGAGATTATGTGTGATGCAAGTGATTTTGCTGTTGGAGCTGTTTTAGGACAAAGGGTTGATAAGAAATTGAATGTTATACATTATGCTAGTAAGACCCTTGATAGTGCTCAAAGAAATTATGCTACTACTGAGAAGGAATTCTTAGCTGTAGTGTTTGCTTGTGATAAGTTTAGGCAGTACATTGTTGATTCCAAAGTTATTATTCATACTGATCATGCTCCCATTAAATATCTTATGACAAAAAAGGACGCCAAGCCAAGGCTTATCAGATGGGTACTCCTTCTCCAAGAATTTGGTTTGCAGATTGTTGATAGGAAAGGAGAAGACAATCCGGTAGCGGATAATCTTTCAAGAATGGAAGATATACCGCATGATCCCATCCCAGTTAACGATAGTTTTCCAGACGAGAAACTTGCCGTTGTAAAAGTACAACCTCTCTCCGATCCTTGGTATGCAGATTATGCTAATTTTATTGTTGCAAAGTATTTGCCTCCAGGTCTAACGTTTCAGCAGAGGAAGAAGTTCTTTCATGATTTGAGGCACTACTTTTGGGATGACCCACATCTTTTCAAAGAAGGTCCCGACGGGATCGTGAGAAGATGCATCCCGGAACATGAGCAGAAGGACGTTCTCCGACGGTGTCATGATAGTCCCTATGGAGGACATCACGCCGGTGAGAGGACTGCACATAAGGTACTTCAATCAGGTTTTTATTGGCCTACTCTCTTTAAAGATGCTAGAAATTATGTTTTAGCTTGTGATAAATGTCAGAGAGTTGGTAACATTAGTAGAAGGAATGAGATACCTATGAATTACTCACTAGTGATTGAACCTTTCGATTGTTGGGGTTTCGATTTTATGGGTCCTTTTCCCTCTTCGCACAAGTACACTCACATTTTAGTAGCTGTTGATTATGTGACCAAGTGGGTTGAAGCAATCCCCACTGAAAGTGCTGACCACAAAACATCCCTGAAAAATGCTTAAGGATGTAATATTTCCTAGGTTTGGTGTACCAAGGTACCTCATGACCGATGGAGGATCACACTTCACGCACGGAGCTTTTAGAAAAGCTTTGGCTAAATACGATGTTAATCATAGAATTGCTTCACCTTATCATCCTCAAACTAGTGGGCAAGTTGAGCTCACCAATAGAGAGATTAAGTTGATCTTGCAGAAAACAGTAAACAGAAATAGGAAGGATTGGTCAAATAAATTGGGAGATGCTTTGTGGGCATATAGAACTGCTTACAAAAACCCCATGGGCATGTCTCCCTATAAGATGGTGTATGGAAAAGCTTGCCATTTGCCATTAGAGCTAGAGCACAAAGCAATCTGGGCTATTAGAGAGCTTAACGCTGACCCAAAACTAGCTGGTGAGAAGCGTCTCATGAACTTGACTTCTCTAGATGAATGGAGAAGTGAAGCTTACGAGAGCGCTAAAATGTTCAAAGAAAAGGTAAAAAGGTGGCATGATAGGAAGATTCTGAAACGTGAATTTAATGTTGGTGATAAAGTTTTGTTGTTTAGATCCTGTTTCAGGTTTTCTCCTGGTAAACTACTTTCCAGGTGGGAAGGACCATTTCATATTGAAGAAGTTTATCGGTCTGGTGCAATTAAGATTAATAATTTTGAAGGCACCAAACCTCAAGTTGTGAATGGGCAAAGACTTAAACATTACATAGCAGGAGACCCCGTCGATGTTGATGTGAATATAATATACACAACAACCCATGAAGAACATGTTGCAGCCCTGTTTCAGACGCCAGCGGAAGCAGAATAAAGAAAAGGTACGTAGTACGGTAAGAAATCACCGCAAAACATCATAAAAGTTCCGTATTACGTGTTTTTGAAAAATTAGTAAAATTCCGAGTCGAAGTGGAGCCGGAGACGACCACCAGGGAGTCCAGGCGCCCCCCTGGCGCGCCCCCCCTGGGCCGCGCCAACAGGCCGCCTGGACACCCTGGTGCCCATCTCCGACCCCGCTTTGATCCGTTACCTTCCTTTCTGTGCATAAATTTATCCTATATATTTGCCCGGGTTGTTCCGGCAACGTATCTTGCGATTTCGCGTGTTTTCTCTTCGATCTGTTTCTGCCAGGAAATCTTTCAGCTAAATTTAGGTGCCATGGCTTCTCCAAGTTCCCCAAAGGACACGTTCGTCGTCAACGTCATCAACCCTTACCTCGCTGAGGTGAAGAAGCACCCTCAGGTGGTTCAGATGAAGGAATGCGACCTTCATCAAGAAGATCTGAAGGGACCTATCAAGGAGGGGAGCGTCCAGGCCAGGCTAGAAGAAGTGGAGCAGGAAGTCTTCAAGTACAAGAAGATGACCGAGCGTGGTGTCGAAGCTAACTTTGACATCACCAACGAGCCGAAGAACTACTTTCTGAAGGAGATGAAGGAGATGTGGGAAAGAATCGCCGCGGCTGAAGACAGAATCATAGAACTCCAAGGGGAAATTAACGATCTACATAACCAGAACTGTGAGTATGAACTAAGGTTTCTACACATGGGTTTGGGTGCTGAATGCAGGATCCAGGAGACGAGCTTCTCCTACGAGACTGGAGAACCCCTTCCATGGAAGAGTTTCGCCAAGAACTACTTGATCAACGCTAACAAAGATGATGAGTGAAACCTCCGTGGTAATGACATTCCCTTGGCTTGTTCCAAGCTTGGGGGAGTGCCCGGTATCTTTATCTTTTACCTTGTGTCTTGCAGGAGTCAAGTAGAGTCGTATCCTGTCTAGGGAAGTTATTATATGAGATAGGTGTGTGCATTGAGGTCTATCGCCCCCTTGGTGAAGAATTGTATCCGTGTGTGTGGAGTCGTCTATGATGCAATATTAATGAGAAGTTTATCGGTTCCTTTTTGCTGCACTCGGTATTCTCTTCATGCAATCGACCTTATATGATGATTCTTATGGGGAGTATTGACCTTATGTCAGGTATGGTTATGAAACTTTATTTAATCTTGGCAAACATAGCTTTGGTCATAACAACAAGCATGATTCTCTTAGAGTATCAACATAGCCAAAACCTTTATGTTATTATACTTGAAGTGTTATGTTGACAAGGAAGACAACTTGATGTGTTATGCTTATTTCAATGTTCATGCTTTATATTGCTTTGCATCTTAGTCATCATCGATTGTCTGCTCTCTCAAAACCTTTGCTAGCCTAACTCTGTACTAAGCAGAATTCTGCTTGTGCATCCATACCCTTAAGCCAATACCTTCCATATGAGTCCACCATACCTACCTACTCGTGGTACTACACTACCACCTCCTAAAAGTATATAATTTATGTGTTATCCTTAAATGTTCAAAATCTTTTATTTTGTGCCTCTGCTTTAGCTCATGAGGAAGTAGTAGCTAATTCATGACCTTTTTGAGTTGGACAAGCTTCACGCCGGGATTGCATGTATAATGTGCAAACCCATAATACGAACAGGAACTGGCATTGAGTGCGCCCGGCTTAAAAATAATATAACAAACAAACCCTCCTTCACGCTTTGTTCATGAGAAATCAGAAAACTTTGGCAGTGATAAACAAAGGAGAATAAGAGGATGTTATCATCCTCATACGGGAGCCGTTCCTCGAAACTTGTCCAGTTCAAGAAGCAATTGAGTTATCTATTAGCATTCGTTGACAAATCGTGCACCTCTCAAAAGTTTGTTTTCATTCTATTTGATTTGAGGATAGCACATGAGTTTTCCCTACTACCCTAGAGCAGGGCCTATCTTTTAATTTTAAGTTGAGTCAATTATTCCTACTTCCTTCTATTTCTCAAAGAGAGCAAACGTTTGATGTTGATAAGGATTCATGCATATAAAGCTGCATTAAGATTTGTCATATCATATCCTTGTTGACATTATCATTTGATAAGCAAGTTGTTTGTCATGCCCAGCTAAGACAAATATCTTCCTTTGTGTTAACACTTTCACTTCTTGCTTATTAACTTGTTATTTCAAAAAGCTTCAATTTAATCCCATTAAAAGCAAAAGTTAAAATTATTTGTTGTTCCTTGACCAAAGGACATGTTTGCCATGATATAATGAGTTTCTATTGGTCCTACTTTCGAAGATAAGTGTTGACACTCTTTCATAAAATCCTTATGAGTTGAAGATTGTTGCTGAGGATATTTGAGTTGGTGAAGAGACTATGATCCTTCTTGTCCGTATTCTATTTATCGACACTTCACTCTCTAAACTTGTGGACAGGTTTACCGAGTTCATTTTCGCTTGGGGACAAGCGAGGTCTAAGCTTGGGGGTGTTGATACATCCAAAATGCATCACTATTTTATATTATAATTTATCCTTATTCATTGATATATTCCACGTTATGATGATGTTCTTATGTTGTTTTGGTCTATTTTACACAGTTTGCAACTTTTCGATGCCGAAACAGCAGACGCAGGATTCAGCAGGAAAAAGTGGATACTGAGTTGCTGAAGAAGAACACCTCCAATTTACCTGAAAATTGACGGGACGTGTTTTTCAGAAGAATAACGAAGACACGCAAAAGGGGAGTCAGAGGGGGGCCACAGGGTGCCCAGGCGGCCTGGGGGCGCGCCCCCCCCCCCTGGCCGCGCCGGGGGGGCGCTTGGAGCCCCTGGCCCACCTCTGGCCGCCCCCTTTTGCATATATGCTCTCCGTCTCCCGAAAACCCTAGGCACGGGACTTTTTTCGGAGTTCCGCCGCCGCTTCGAAGCGGAAACCTACAGAGAAGAAAAGGGCATCTCCGGCGGGCAGATTCCGCCGGGGAGATCACCTCCCGGAAGGGGAGATCGTCGCCATCATCATCACCATCATCACGGGCATCATCGAGATCATCATCAACATCATCCCCAACACCAGCACCATCTCCATCTTCATCCAAATCTCATCTTTCCATCGCAACTCGTGTTGTAACTTGTACTACCTATCCTCTCTACTCCATCGGTGTTGATTACTACTTTGTGGTGAATGCTATTGAGTTTTGTTGGAGAAATATTATTATGTCCAGATTGTTTATCACCTATTTATCCCCTCTGATCATGATCTCTTTCATGTCTTGTGAGTAGTTACCTTAGTTCTTGAGGACATGGGGAAAGTCTTGTTGTTAGTAGTCATATGCTGTTGAAGTAATATGTGTTGTTTGATACTTAAGTTGTGTTGTCATTCTACTAGTGGTGTTGTGTGAGTCGAACACCCAACACTTCACCTTATTAAGGACCTAGGGGAATGCATTGTGTATAAAAAATGATTATGGTGGGTTGCCGAAGTGACAGAAACCTGAACCCCAGTTCGCACGCTTTTGCATAAGGGAATAATGGATCCTCGATCGTATTGCTATGGTTAGGCTTTTGCCTTAAATTCTATCTTGTATTTGCGGATGCTTGCAAGGTGTTTAATCATAAGAGTGCATTCATCTTAGTCTAGAGAGTGCACTAGCATAGATCCACCCACCAACACTTATCAACACATAACATAGTATCAATACGGAATATGACGAAAGCACATGACTGCCTCTCCCGTGTGTCCTCAAGAATGCTTTAGTCTTTATAAGTTCCGTTGCTAGGCCTCTCCTTTGCTAAGAAAGGATTGGGCCATTTGTTACTTTCAGTACCTTTTACATTGCTCGCCATTACATTCTTGTTGCTTATATCGAGAAAACCCCTAAAAGTTATCTTTCAGTGCTTGCAGTAATTTCTTGCTCAGAATCTCTTATCAATACCTTCTGCTCCTCGTTGGGTTCGACACTCTTACTTATCAAAAACGCTGCAACAGATCCCTTACGGTTGAGGGTCATCAGCCCACGTTGCAAATTTCCTACATCACATCAATATTAGTCGGTTGGGGATAGGACGGTAATCTCGCATACACCGAATATTTGCCGACGAGAGTTTGTTTTTGGCGCCCACCGTGTATGAATCGGGGAGGGAGTCGATTTCGGCCGTGGACACACTGTGTTTTGGCGCCCACCGTGTATGAATCCGGGTGAGAGGCGGTTATGTTATGTTTCAATGAAATTACAAACCTACCCATATCGAAACCTATAGAAATCGAGCAGATAGGCTTTGTGTGGCAGGGATAGGCAGTAGTAATTTCCATCTCGCAGATTTTGGTTTCGGGCGGTTACTGCGACTTTCCCCGCTTAGTTCAAATTTTGCAGAGTGCACGTTTACCGTGCCAACTCAATTCGAATCCTATTTGTATACTATTTTTTTCGGGCGGGATCCATTTTCGATTTGACTAGAATTCTATATACATCATTTTTTATATATACTTTCAAAAGAATAACAAAGAATTCTGCTCCTTTATATGTATAATATGATTTACAAATACAATGATCTCAAAATCATAAGGTTTAAATCAAAAAATTAAACCAAATTATGTTCTACTATAATGTATGGATCAGTAATATCTACATATTAAATAACATAGATGCGCGTGAATTCATATGAGTATGCATGTTTGATAGATCAATTTTGGTTCGAGTATGGATTACATGTATCATAATCTCGAATTCAAATATTTGAAACCCTTTTATGTTCTCTCCTTTCATGCCCATCTCTCTCGCATGCATGCTCCTTCATGTAGCTATCACTCTCTTTTCTCCAGCTCACCCGCACGCTCACTTCATGGTTCTCCTATCATCGCAAATTTGGTCTCTTGACGTCTCCCTTGAGAAGTGTCACACTCTCCCTATCTTTATACATTACACGGTTTTCATTATCTCTCACGTCTCTACCGTTCTCTCGTATCACTAGGTACCTAAGCTTTCTTTTTCACCGCCGCACACACAGTCTCCACTCGTCTTTCACTTTGTCTTTCTCTCTATGGGATTCTCTCACACACCCTATATGTCTCTAGATATGAATCATACCACTTAAATTACTATCTCTCTCTCTCTCTCCTGTAGACACAACATTTGTTCCGGTCTCCTTTTCGTCTCCATCCCAGACTGACATTATGCATTTGTTTACCGATCATACAAACTCCCCCCCCCCTCTCTCACACACACACAACTCCTGCTTCCACTCCCCTTCCCGACTACCATGTGTCTCTCTCACACACAAAACTCTCGCTTTTGCACCCCCGACTCGTATTTCTCTCACAAACATTTATCAACTAGCCTGTAGACAGGTTTATACACCCGCACACTCGTGCTTCCACTATCGCATACATGTCTCTCTCCCGCTCCTTGTATCTATGTAGATTTTTCTTCCCTTCTTGAGACACGCCCTCTCGATCGTGCACACACACACTATCGCCTCATTTTAAGCTGATACCTCGCGCACACACACTCTTTGTGTCTTTGTCACACATGCACTTCGTCCTCCTCCTCTCTCCTTCTCTCTCTCTCTCTCACACACACATGGGCTTTTTGCAACAACTAGCAAGATGCCCATGCGTTGCACGAAACATCAAGATGCATTTGTATGAGTAGTTTATCTTCTAGGAGAAAAGGATGAAGAAGGGAAGGCCTTATTTGCATGTGTGGAGAGGAGTGTGGGTATCTTTTTGCAAAATTGCCATAGTTTCCTTCTTATCCGTCAGATATAGATCGGAAAACCTATATTGCAGGATGGCAGGCACACTATCATTAGCGACTATTGTTTTTATAAGAGTAGGGATAAAAAACATAGTTGGTGACGATGGTGGGCCTGCCATCCTGCAATATAGGCCGTCTGATTTATATCTGACGAATAGGAACGAAACTATGGCAGTTTACCAGCACTCCTCTCCACATTTGCACATAAGGCCTTCTCTCGTTCATCCTTTTCTCCCACAAATATTCATGTTCTGTGCAACGCACGGGCATCTTGCTAGCAAGAGTAGAAATTAGACATATACCACTTCTCGAATCTTGAAACCAAGAACATTCCTCCCTTATCTCATCAAAACCGCCAAAGGAATATATTTTGAGTGAAACATAACAATTTTTTAGTGATATACATATTTCAAAACTAGATTTTTTTTTCTATCAAATCGGTGAATATGTATTAATCTACTCAGATCATGGCAACACATTGGCACATTGCTAGTAGTTATAATAAATTTTTTTGACACCAGACAAACGGTGGAGTACATATACAAAGAGAAGAGGCGCACGCACACAGTCGGTCTCTCGCTTTCTCGCACACACGAGTGTTATATAAAGGCAACGTTAACAAATAAACACTAAAATCCTAGGTGCACGATTGCTGCATTCGCAGGTACCGGGTACGTGGTGTAGCGCACCTTTGTAGGAATAGTCAGCTCTCGTGATAATTTGATCTGTAGGAGTTGATGGTCGGGACCACAGTTGAACGACTTGGAGGCGGTGATTCGCCAGTTGCCATAGATCGAGTAGCCACGTTTAAAATATCATTTTTTAGCGGGGTTAAGAGTTCTGATTTTCAATGGTGCGTTATAAGTACTAAGTAGTTTTTAGAACGATTGGTATGGAGCGAAAATGGAATTCATAGTACTACGTACCTCCTTGGCGTATGGTTGTATGGGTTTGTGTTGCGAGATGTTGAACCTGGTAGTCCTAGGGCAAATACTATGTTTAAATTTAGATGTTGGTTTTCAGTAATGATAATTGGAAGGGGAAACCCTTCTTTGATTAAAAAAACTACTACCTCCGTTCTGGTTTACTAGTCCCCATCCTATTTTGGGTCAAAGTTTGTCCACGAATTTTACTTGTAAAATGTGAATGGAAAATGAGATTTTGTTATACGCAAACAAAAAAGGACTGGAAGGAGTGATTGCTCTGACTCGGACGCGACCTCTCATAGCGCAGGCATTGAACCGGCGCGCCGGCCAAGAGGGCCCACTCGCTGCAAGCCCGGCTGAACACGCCTCCTCACCGCATGCAACCGGCTTCAGACTGCCCCACCTGCCTACATGGAATCCGCGCGTGTGCCGGCAACACGTCCTTCCACGAGCCGGCCGGCATTTTAGAACACAAAAAATGACCAAAATATAATTAATTACGCATTGTCTTGACTCGTTGTGCTCGCACTGGTAGCATGAACTAGAGGTTTTTCTTTGTTCGTAACTCTCCTCAAATTTATGTTGCCTTTCAAGTGAATCATGGTTGTGGACATTATGTATGAATGTGGAGATATCTATGAATATGAGTTTGATGTGGAATTTGAACTTGGAATGTCGGGCTTGCGCGTGAACTATACCATGTCCAATGCTTCGTCTGTTATTGTTTCGAAAGTAATTGCTGTTATTACATGAATGGAAAATATATATTTTGTGCCACATCAGTAGATGCACGGACAACACAACAGGCATGCTAACTGGATAAACATTTGAACCTAGCTACTATGAAGGAAATTTTGTATTGACAACAGTTTTAGACAGCAGGAGACGCCTAGCCTACTCTACCTCTGCTAGCTTATTTCTGGCTTCTTCCATCTCTTCTTTCGCATGGGTGAAGAGAGCATATGATTGATCTTTTCGCTTCTTCTGGAACTCAGCTACATAGGCCATCCGAGTTGGTGATGATGGTGTTCCTGCCATCCTGCAATATAGGCCATCCGATTTAAATCCGACGGATAGGAAGGAAACTGTGGCAATTTTGCAAAAAGATACCCACACCCCTCTCCGCATTTGCAAATATGGCATTCCATCATTCATCCTTTTCTCCCACAAGATAAACTACTCATTCAAATGCATCTTGATGCGTGCTACGCATGGGCATCTTGCTACTTCTAAAAAACTATCCATCATTTGCCACACTACTGGTTGCAGATGAAATACCTACCCAAGCACAACGCGATACAAGAGTGACGCACAATTACAAGCTGATATTCTGTTGGACAATGGAGGCTATAACCAATTACTTTTACGGGAACAATAGCACCCAGGAAATTTGAAGGGTAGGTATGAACAAAATTGGAACTGCACATGTACTGCTAAGTGATTCGATACACACATTACCAATCGAGGAGGAGAACGATGGTCGTCGTGGCCTCTGTGAGTCATGGCCGGCAACGGGAGTCAGTTCATTGTCCACAACGGTGGTGCTTCTGTGCTTGGCGTCGGCTTCCGGGAAGCCGATCCGAGACCGTGGAAGACGGTGCTCGGTAAGAGGCTCCGTGTACGACGATGACGGTGGACCGGCTCGAGTGCAGCGTATGAGGTTGTCGATGAGGCAGATGCGCTTCGGTGGACGAGTGCGCCGATGTAGAAGGGGAGGAGCACGAAGGCTGCGGTGCCGTGGAGAAGTCTATTTTGCGGTGGGGATAGAAAATGGGTAGTATTTAGGTGTACTACTCTGGGTGTCGGGGTGGGGTTGGCTGGGTAGAGTGAACCTGAAGTTACGAAAATAGCCCCCTACCAACCGTCATCTGTAGGCATGTTCCGAAGGCTATGATGGTAACTTCCCACTGCTCGAATCAGGGTCGCGGGAGATTTTCCCGCCGACCTCAAAAATTTGTGACACTGAACTCCCCGTGTGGCGTGTTGGGTGATTCGGCTAAGCAACTAGCGAGTAGTACTAGTAAACTCTGCATATTAGGTTTGACCAAACCAAGTTTATAGAAAAATATAAACATTTACCATAATAGATATGTATGATGTGAAAGTACATTCAATAATGAATCTAATGGTATTTATTTGTTATTTTTTATGTTAATATTTTTTGTTATAAACTTTCTGAGAGTTTACAAAACTAGACTTTGACCAATGCTAATACGCAGACTTAAATAAAAATGGTGGGTGTACACATTTGTTTCCTTAGTATGTAGTGAATTAATCATTTGTTTAAATTGTGAAATAAATATATTAGGCTACTGACTGCGAATGTAATGTTCTATACAATTCAATAGTTACAATCATTGTCGAATTCCAAGATGTATACGAGGTCTATAGTACTTCACAACATGCTCAAACTCGCATAATTCCCGTCAAATGACAATCAAAATGCATTTCATAGTTATTACTTTGAAGGATGCAACAAAACCAACAATAACTCTACATCAGCCATTATAAAAGCAACATTTTCAACATATCCCAATGTGTGAATGAAACATGCAGAGAGAGCTTGCGAAGATGGAGCAGATACGGCGGGAAAGATTGTATGTATGTGGACGAGAGAATAGGAGACAAACCTAACGAAATAGAGAGAGGGAGATATAGAGAGAAAGAGAGAGGAAGAAGTTAGGTCTGTGAGAAAGATGGAGACATGTAATATACGTGAGATGCGTGTGCATCCGGATTCTGTACACGTGGAAGGAGATGAGACAACAGGTTTGATGAGAGAGCTGGAAAAACATGGATGAGAGGGGAAGGATCTCGTGGGTTGAGGGATTGATAAATTTGTGCAGGGAGAGTGGGATTGGTAATTTTGTGCGAGAGAGAGAGGGTGGGGGGAGGAGTCAGTCAGCCATCGTCACATCATCCTGCTTCCAAATGGCCCCGCATTCTCTAGTGCAATGTGGTCGTCGTCTTCGATCTCCTCGACGCCCTCTTTGAAGATTGAGGTGTTGTGCATGCTGGGGTGCAGAGAAGCACAAGCGAGAGTGGTCGCCATATAACATTGGATGGGGATGAATTGTGTGCTCGAGGGG
>LR738709.1:205673362-205770338 GCA_902687465.1 Secale cereale | reverse complement strand
GGGGGGGGGGGTGTTTGTGTGCTGTGTGCTGTGTGTGTGTGTGTCAGGTATTGAGAGAAAACAAACCTAAGGAGAGAAATGTGTGTGTATGTGACGGAAAACTACTTGCTAAACAGGGTATTCATGAAGAGAATGTGCGTGCGAGATAGAGAGCGATGTGCGGGCCTTGAGGTGGGCAGGGGCCGAGTGAGGGTGTCAAAATGTGTGCATATATGCATGTGTTACATGCGATCGTGCGACGGACGGATGAATTGAGAGAGATGGTTGTTGTGTTACAGATGCTCCTCTCTCTCTCTCACAAACACACACACACACACACAAGTAAAATAGAAGACCGTTCTCTCATGTATACACAACGTATCGGCATCTGTCTATGTCTCACTCATGCATGATCATTTCCACATTCACACCTCTCTATGTCTCTATCACACGCACACCGTCTCCACATTGCCCTTCCGCCACAACACACATATGTACACATACACCCGTTCTCTCTCAGTCACACACACAAAATCAGTATTAAAAAAACTAGGGCGCACCTGCAACGTCCAAATCCAAATAAACACGAACTGGAGCTAAATTCAAATATATGGAAATATTGTAGCATCAAGAACTTTTACCGAAAAAAAACTTGAGTAATATTCGGGGATTGTTTTCACACACACAAAAAGGTTCGATGGATGTCCTTCGAGCGTGACACGGTGAAGCGCCGTTCTATCGACCGCGCGGCCGCGGTTCACGCGCTTGCACAGGATTCCGTATCGTGGTTGTGGTAACTAATAAAAGCGCTGCCTAAGTCTAATGTTTACGTGTACTAGTATGGTTTTCTTTTAAGTTTGACCAACCCTATATAAAGCTAAATTAAGCTCCCATACATACACTCATCAAAATGCCGCCGCCGCCATTGCCCATGACGGCGCCCGCCTGCTCCGGCCAACAATTTCTCACCCATCACCGCCGTGTCGCCGCCATGCTGAAGGCTCGCCCGCTCACGTCGTCTGCAATCCCTCCTCGTGATGCCACCGCGCTGCCAAGCACGCGAGCAGCTGGTGGAGCTCCGTCTATACACGCAGCGTACGAAGAGGAGGACGAGCGCGTGCTCCAGCATGCCGGCGAGGAGGAATTAGCTTGTCATTGTCGTCTCCACCCGCGCGGAGGAGGCGCGCATGGTGGCTGTCGCGGCGGAAGCCGGTCGCGCGTGGGTCAAGCCCGCAAACCGGGTGCGGACGCGGAATCTACCTTCGAGACCTTCAATGCCACGTGGATCCTGCAATCTGAAGGAGCAATTTGGGTCAGTCGACTCTTGTGAGCCGTTTGATGCAACATGGATGGCTAGAAGGGCTTCTTCAACCTCCGAAATATATGCACGGTTCATCTTCTCAGCCCGCCACACGCCTAACCGCCTACCGCCGCCGCCGCGCCCTCCCCTGAACCGCCTGCCACCGCCATGCTCCCCCCACCCCCGCCATCTGTTTAACCCCGAGCATGATCCATTTTTTTCCGGCGAACTACATTCCACACCCAACACTCATAAGATAGATCATGGGCACCCTGCCATCTTCTTCCTTCACTCTGTCAAACTTCTTTCACAAATCGACTGACCCAAATTATACTACTCGTACGAACGTATTAACTACAGTAGGAACACGAAGATACGAGCAGTAGTACAAACTGCAAGAAGAATAGTAGTTAGACATAGTACTAGTACTACTGTACGTACTAAAGAGTTCAAATAACGAGAAAGAACATAAACATAGTTCTGCTGGGGCCTCAGCACAACACACCCTTGAAAATAAACTAAGCAACTAGTCCGCTTGACATTGCAGTAGAACCAGCATGAGCGACGGCACTGCCACCTACTCGGAGTCCGAGTCCACGTCCTCAACTTCGTCCTCATCCCTATTCCTCTTCCCCTTCGCTGACGCTTCTTTGCTTGAGCTAGACACTAGGCTCTGCTTCTTCATCCAACCCTTGTAAATATTTAAACAAAGGTAGGCATCCATTGGTGCGTACATGATGTGATCTTCATCTAATGTCTTCGACTCCCATGCATGATGAAACTCGTGGTGAGGTTTCTTCAGTTTAGCGTACAAACATCAATCATGGCTGCTGCCAGGGTCAACATTGAAGGTTGAGAGGAGGACACCAGGCTTCCCTTCTGGAGATCGATGGGTTGGCCTACAACGAGGCCTATCCGACCCAGGATTTCCTTGTCGTTCCTAAAGCTACAGTAACAAATTTGGCAAATGTGGTTGACCAAGCATAAGTCATGCACGCAAACCTGGATCACGACGGGCTTCTTCTTCTCTTCCTCCTTTAGTTTCTTCTCGCTTCCCAGGACTATGGTGTACTCAACATCTAGCCCAGCGACCCACTCATCATTTGAGTTTTCTAACAAGCGTTCGAAGCGAGCAAGGCATTCTTTCACCGTTGCAGAAGAACGGGCGTAGATGACGTCGAACTCATCGCCGGTGATTGTTCTAACCATGTACTCACCACCGACCATGGAGATTTGGGACGCCATGGATTTGGGAGGAGGGTTAGGATTAGTGGAACTGCCATAATGTGAAAGGACGGGACGAGTAGGGCGTGCGAACGGCGTGTGGTTGCTGACTTGCCCGATGGATAAACAGCTGCAAGCCCCCAAAGAGTTCTCGAGAACTATGCAGGACCCACTAGATGTCATGTCTACTAGACCCATATCGTAGGCCTGACGGTATAGCTTCTGCCTGTTCGCCACGCCATGTCAGCTTGTGTGTAACTTCAATTAATTCCGTCAACCGTCGCGCCTCCCGTGACCTTCGACCTGTTCGCACGCCATGCCGGCTTGCTTGCTATTCCCGTGTGCATGATACCAGCTAAGATACCACCATTATGGCCAGCCTTAACCATCGCATGCAATAATTTAGTGCACCTTGAAATATGAACATGTGTGGGGCGTGTATGTTTTTAATGACTTGAGACTATACCTAGCCCGGCATGCAAGATGAGACTTTATGCACCGTTCCCCATACCTGCAGGAAGCCCGTTCGTCTCAAAATCTTTTCCCCTCCATGTGTGGAAACATATGCCTGCCAGACTCTTCTTCTCCCTCCGGCGGTCCCACCACTCCACCCAGTGTGGAAAAAATCTGCATGCATGACTCTCCTCCCCCCGCACTCGTCCAATCCGTTGTGACCCGCAATATTTCCACCCGTTCCCTCCCCCGTAATTTACTCCAACAAATATGCCCACGTAGCTATTACTCCCTCCTTCCCGGTTTATAGGGCTTATCTCAAAATTTTAGTTTTTCCATTTTATAAGGGTTAATTTGGTTGTTCCCTATCACATGTTCGAATTCCAAGGTGCATTACATCTTTGCATGCAAGTATTAAGAGAAAATTGACCAATGCATGTATTTTATGCATGAATGCATTGCAATTAATGCATTCATAAACATAATTTTTTGAGGAAAACAAGAGCATTAATTGGGTACTTTTGCAAACTACAAAAAGTATTCCACCACTCACCATCTACATTGGTTGGTAAGATTTTTGAATTGAGCCCTATAAGCTGGAAAGGAGGGAGTACTATGTTAATCACGCAACATATCTTCTGAGACGCTGCTTCAGTTACTTGACTTCAGGTGCATTGGGTCACTTACATATGGGCCCAACAGGGTTCTGGCCCACATGTCAGTGACGCAACTGGACCTGTAGTTAAGTCGGTGCAGCTCAGTCCATATCTTACGTAGGTGTGCCATTGATTGCTATAAATACTGCGCCTCCCACGACATTCAGAAGAACGCTCACATTCATCGCTATCTCCTCCCCCTAACTCTCACGTCGACCACCATGGCATCGCCCCTCCCAAGCCCTATGCGCCCCTCGCTGCACCACGCGGACGGTCACGCATCATCGTTCCGTTCCTCGCCGCCACTAGTCGAGGAGGATGCGTCGGTGTTCCGCTGCTCGCCGCGACGCGTCGAGGTGGACGCGTTAGCGTTTCGCTCCGCTCCACCACTAGTCAAGAGGATGCATCGGCGTTCCACTCCTCGTTGTGACGCATCGAGGTGGACGCGTCGGTGTTCCCAATCTCGCCAGCACGTGCGTCGGAGGACACGTCGGCTCTCCGCTACGAGGAGAATGTCGTGCCGCCCGGTGAGCCCCCCAGCCTTGCGGAGCTTTGGAAAGAAATGGATGTCGCCTTATGGGAGGCTTTGCCTCCAGCAGAGCGCATCAAAATAGAGGCAGAGAAGAAGGCCGAGGAAGAGAAGAGCACCGCGGGACAAGCTGCCTGGCAGGCCTATGTCACATCCGAGAGAGTCAGGCAATTGGCTCTTTGGCAAAAGGCTCGTGCGAGGGCTGTGAGGGTGGCAGACGACGCCCCTGCCAAAGCCCTGACTGCAGTCGGCCCCAAGCACCTCATCTACGCTTAGCGGTACATGGACCGGGTGCACGCTTCCAACGAGGAGGAGTACCTATTGGCACCGGATCACAAACCGCTGAGATCGCGCTCGCCCGCCGGCAAGCCGCCAATCAGTACCTCACGAGTTGCGAGGCTGAGGAAGAGGCGTTGTGTCGGCGCGCTGGGAAATGGCCGCACACCAGGGCACTCGTGGCACGCCGCAAGCGCTCCTGCGAGCGCCGTGGCTTTTAGTAGGAGTATAATTTTAGTTTCGTAAGGCGATCTCATTAGTTTTGGGACGCAAATTATAAATCCCGAACATTTAGGAATTATTAGCATCCTTAATTAAGTATGTAAAAGGGAAAGCTTGGAAACCTTGTGTATTCGTACGCATTTTGGATGTACGTGCATATATCACAAACTTTACTATATACTATCGCACTACACGTCTCTCTCTATATATGCTTGCAGACTGTGCTACTCCCTCCGTCTAGGTCAATAAGTCATCTTTGGTTGTGCACCGTGACCAAGAAAGAGGGAAGACTTATACACCTAGGCGGTGGGAGTACTAATATTACTTATGTACGTGCAAATGCATGCTTTAACACTACGATGCGGTTTTTGTAAAAGTAGAAAAACAACACTAGTCAAGCTTGTGAAACGATTCAATGCAAAACAAATGCAAAAATGCTCGTTTGATTGTTTACTTTTAGCTTCCTTCTCTATGGTTATTTCTCTGTCGTACTTTGTATGGAGTATCTCACTGGTCGGAAAGGCATGCAAATTCCCAAACCGCTTCCTACACCCTGTATCGAATTTTTTGCCTAACAAGTTGTGCCGTGCAATTGGAATTCCAAATTGAGTACTACTACTAGTAGGAGTACCAGGGGCTAGTTCTTTTAGGCTTCTAGATTAGTAATCCCATAACTACTACCTCTGTCCTGGTTTATTGTTCCCCATTGTAATTTGTGTCAAATTTTGATCATAAATTTAACTAATGAAATGTTAATGCATGCCACATGCACTAACATTTTATCAGTTAAATCTTTGGTCAAAATTTAGCACAAATTACAATGGTGAGGAATAAACTAGGACGGAGGTACTACTAGTAGTAGTTTAGAAGCCCAAATAAATGAGTGAGGCGCCTTAATGTTACTCTCCACTGTGACTACTCTTATGGGAAAAGCTGAGGAAGCCGCGAAAAGAACTGGCCTTAGGAGTAGCAGCTAGGGATACTAGGAGTAGTAGCTAGGGATCGAGTGTGTGAGATGAACCGGGGAAACTAAATGCAGAGAGATGAAATGCAAAAAAGACGGAGGGATGTGATGGTTCCTTGTCCGTTTATTTTACCAGGCCACTTATTACTGGGAGTGGTTGGGTTTTGTGATATGACTGGTTTACTGCCACGCCACGAGCAGGGTGAGACTCCCGTGCAGCGCCGCCCTCTCCACTAGTACTACTACATTGGTCGTGGTTTATCCCCCATTGAATTTGACTGAAGATTTAACTGACAAAATATTAGTCCATGTCAACAAAAACAATGTCATTGGATTCGTATTTGAACATAGTTTTCAATGATATAATTTTAGTTGACATGCATCATTTATCGTATTATATATAATGTTACTTCATTTTTTGGTCGTACTAATCTATAGTAAGGTGCCCGTGTGTTGCACGGAAGACTGAAATGCATTGATCGGGGAGTTGTTTATTTTGACAAAGGATGTGGGGGTCATCTCATGTGTAACGGGTATCGATAGGTTTGTTTGGATATTATTTCATCTCTAGAGCTCACAAACATCCGGGTGAAATAGATAAAAAGGTATCTTATGCAAACAAAAGCATTCAACTGTTCAACCTGCATCCAAAACTTGTGAAGAAATAACTCTTATTGTGTTTTGCAGGAAATGATCTTCAAGAATTAGTTTTTGAGTATCCATTGTTATACATGTTGGCTATAGATGACATGGCACTTTCTTATAGTCAACAGTTGGCTATACTATTTAAGTATTAACGATGCCCTTATACACCTAGATGGTGGGATTAAATTAGGATGACTTGGAAGGGGGCAGAGGATATGTGAGAAATGATTCATCATAAGTCTTTAACCAGTACTGTAGTAAAAATTCATACATGGAAGATTCTAGACTAAACCATAAATGGATACACTTTTATTCATGTGCGATACTCCAATAGAGCAAGATCATGCATGGAAGTCTCCACATGCTTAGACAGCGGATTACATTGAGCGAAGACTAATGATCAACATTTAACTTGATAATGCAGATGTCCAGGTGAACCTCCTTGGAGTCCCCGTGCACATTGTTGGGGGTCAAATAATACCATGCGTCTTCCATGTCCACATCGGCGGGAAGGTCCCAGCTCGACAGAGTCCAAGTCAGCATGACGTAGCCAGTGTCGCCGCCCACGTAGCTCAGAGGGGTAGTAATAGTGAGCATGCACCTGTACATCGTCCTCGTGTCCGTGTCAGCGTCAGCGACGTCACCCCTGATGCACACTACAGAGATGTGGCGGCGGCCTGTGATGACCCACAAGTGTAGGGGATCTATCGTAGTCCTTTGGATAAGTAAGAGTATTGAACCCAACGAGGAGTAGAAGGAAATGATAGGCAGTTTTCAGTAAGGTATTTTCTGCAGGCACTGAAATTATAGGTAACAGAAAGTTTTATGATAAGATAATTGGTAGCAAGTGACAAACGGTAAAAGTAAATAAGGTGCAGAAAGGTGTCCCAATCCCTTTTTGTAGCAAGGGAAAAGCCTGGACAAACTCTAATGCAAGGTAAAGCGCTCCCGAGTACATATGGGAATTATCGTCAAGCTAGTTTTCATCACGATCATCTGATTCGCATTCGGTACTTTGATAATTTGTATGTGGGTGAACCGGTGCTTGGGTGCTTCCCTTGCTTGGACAAGCCTCACACTTATGATTAACCTCTAATGCAAGCATCTGCAACTACAAAAGAAGTATTAAGGTATACCTAACCATAGCCTGAAACATATGGATCCAAATCAGCCCCTTACGAAGCAACGCATAAACTAGGGTTTAAGCTTCTGTCACTCTAGCAACCCATCATCTACTTATTACTTCCCAATGACTTCCTCTAGGCCCAAATAATGGTGAAGTGTCATGTAGTCAACGTTCACATGACACCATTAGAGGAAAGACAACATACATCTCATCAAAATATCGAACGAAGACCAAATTCACATGACTACTAATAGCAAGACTTTTCCCATGTCCTCAGGAACAAAAGCAACTACTCACAAAACATAATATGGTTCATGATCAGAGGGGTATTAGTATGCATAATGGATCTGAACATATGATCTTCTACCAAATAAACCAACTAGCATCAACTACAAGGAGTAATCAACACTACTAGCAACCCACAGGTACCAAATAAACCAACTAGCCCCCCTCCCTCGAGGCCAGCCAGTGGCCCCTCTCGTGGATTCCTTTCGCCATATATTTTTTATATTTTCCGAAAAAATGTTCTGTGGAGTTTCGGAGCTTTTGGAGTTGTGCAGAATAGGTTTCCAGAGTTTGCTCCTTTTACAGCCCAGAATTCCAGCTGCCGGCATTACCCCTTCTTCATGTAAACCTTGCAAAATAAGAGAGAAAAGGCATAAGTATCGTGACAAAACATGTATGAACAGCCCATAATGCAATAAATACCAACTTATAAGCATGATGCAAAATGGACGTATCGACTCCCCCAAGATTAGACCTCGCTTGGCCTCAAGCGAAAAGCCGATATCGAAAAATATGTCCACATGTTTTAGAGATAGAGGTGTCGATAAAAACAAAATACGGACATGAGGGCATCATGATCAACTTATATTAATATAATCATATGATCATTATGGTAAAGTAACAATTCATCCACCATATCAAGTATGAATCATAAACTTCATTGGAAACTAACAAACTTTGATCTCGGTCATTGAAGCAATTCCAATCTATCGTAACATCGGAAAGAGTCAATATAAGAGCTTTTCAGCAAGCCTACATACTCAACTATCATATATTCTTTCACAATTGCTCACACTCACGCAATACTTATGTTTATGGAGTTTTAATCGGACACAGAGAAAGATAGGGGCTTATAGTGGTTCCTCCCAAACTTTTACCTCAAGGGTAATGTCAACAGTAATAGATCATGAAAACTTACATCCAGGTGGGTATATATATCAGGATTTTTCCAACACAATGTGCTTGCCAAAGGATATAATGTAAAAAAGAAAGGTGGATTTCACCTTAACACTTATAAGACAAGAATAAAAGATAGGCCCTTCGCAGAGGGAAGAAGACGTTGTCATGTGTTTTTATGGTTGGATGCACAAAGTCTTAGCATAGAAGAACTTCGCTTTATATTGCCACTTGTGATAAGGACCTTTATTATGCAGTCAGTCGCTTTTATTACTTCCATATCACAAGCTTGTATAAAGCTAATTTCTCCCACACTAATAAATCATACATATTTTAGCGGATTTGCAACATAAAAACTTACTTTGAAGGATCTTTCTCAATCCATAGGTAGGTATGGTGGACTCTCATGGCAAAACTGGGTTTAAGGATATATGGAAGCACAAGTAGTATCTCTACTTAGTGCGAGGAGGTTTGTCTAGAATGAGGGGGAAAGGCAATCTCAACATGTTGGAAGATCCATGACAATATACTTTATTTCGGATATAGGAAGACATAACCCATTATGTTGTCTTCCTTGTCCAACATCAACTCTTTAGCATGTCATACTTTAATGAGTGCTCACGATCATAAAAGATGTCCAAGATAGTACATTTGTATGTGAAGCCTCTCTTCTGTTATTACTTCCTATTAATTGCAACGATGACCAAAACTATGTTTGTCACCTCCCAACAACTTTTATTTATCATACTCTTGTATGTGAAGTCATTACTTCCCATAAGATCGATATGATCTCTTTGATACTCTTTTTGTTTTCTTTCTTTTTATCATGACCCAAGTGAGGAAATGAAGCCCTTGACTCAACACTAATCTTTATTATATAGCTCACGGACTCAATTACAAAGTATAAAGCTCACAAAGCAAAAACTCACAACTAGATCATGCTAACTTTATTCTAATAGATCAAGCTACTACCAAAAGGATCGAACTAAGTAAAAAGGTAAAGATAAGAGTGATGGTGATACGATACCGGGCTCACTCCCCCAAGCTTGGCAGTTGCCAAGGGGAGTGCCCATACCCATATGATTATGTCTCCTTCTTCGGGGTTGGTGATGATGGAGTTGCAAGTAGTGACGGGGGATCCTCATATATTGAGCATAGGAGATCTTCCAGCTTGCGGATAATACCTTTGAGAGCAGCTATGTAATCCTTCAACAAAAGATTTTCACTTGTGAGATGCTTGTTGCGGATCTGAGTTAACTCAAGCATCCTGAAAGCTTCTAGCTCAGTTGAGGTAAAGAGATTAGGAAGGGAATTGGGGATGTCTTCTTCTCCCGCTGCCGGAGCTGGATCTTCCACCTCCATCTTGATCTTCTTCTCCTTGTGGATCTCCTCAGGTCCTCCCCTCTTCAGATCTATCTTCATCAGCCAAGCATTGTTGCCTTCGTTGTTGGAGGAGGGAGATGACATGATGGCTGGCTTCGCAAACCCTAACAGAAAATAACTCTAAACGAAGACAGAGGAATTCTGCGTGATACAGAGGTCAAAACCTTCGGGAGTATATATAATGAAGTTTTTTCGCACGAAAGGAGTAACCCACAAGAAAACGGAATCCTGTGGACACACGGGGTGCCCTCGAGGCAGGGGGGCGCGCCCTGGGAAGGGGGGCGCGCCCCCTGCCCTCGAGGCCACCTCGTGTATCTTCCGGACTACGATTTATTTTTCTATTTTTCTAAATATTCCAAAACGGAGAAAAAATCCCTTTAGAACTGTTTTGGAGTTGGTTTACTTACCGTATCACGTACCTCTTCCTTTTCGGAGGCTGAATCGTTCTGGAAAGTGTCCCTTATGTATTCCTCCGGGGTTACGGTTTCAATAATATTAGTTTCAACATTTATAGGATTACCTGAGATATAATGCTTGATCCTTTGTCCATTCACCACCTTTGGATTTGTGCCCTCAAAGTTGTTGATCTTATGGAACCGGAACGATATACCTCCTCGATAACGTAAGGTCCTTCCTACTTGAAGAGAAGTTTTCCTACAAAAAAATCTTAAATGAGAGTTGTATAGGAAAACATAATCTCCTACGTTAAACTCAAGCTTTTGTATCCTTTTGTCATGCCATCTTTTAAGTATTTCTTTAAATAACTTGGCATTCTCGTAGGCCTGGGATCTCCATTCATCGAGATAGCTAATATCAAATAGCCTCTTTTCACCGGCAAGTTTGAAATCATAATTGAGCTCTTTGATAGCCCAATATGCCTTATGTTCTAGCTCAAGAGGTAAGTGACAAGCTTTTCCATATACCATCTTATATGGAGACATACCCATAGGATTTTTGTATGCAGTTCTATAGGCCCATAATGCATCATCTAGTTTCTTGGACCAATTCTTTCTAGACCTATTAACTGTCTTTTGCAAGATTAATTTCAAATCCCTATTACTTAGTTCTACTTGACCACTAGTCTGTGGGTGATAAGGTGATGCAATTCTATGGTTGACATCATATTTAGCAAGCATCTTACGGAAAGCACCATGAATAAAGTGTGAATCACCATCAGTCATTAGATATCTAGGGACTCCAAACCTTGGAAATATAACTTCTTTAAGCATCTTAATAGAAGTGTTATGATCAGCACTACTAGTTAGAATAGCTTCTACCCACTTAGTAACGTAATCAACAACAACTAGGATATGTGTGTACCCATTAGAGGAAGGATAAGTTCCCATATAATCAAAGCCCCAAACATCAAATGGTTCCATAACAAGTGAATAATTCATAGGCATTTCTTGACGTCTACTAATATTACCGATTCTTTGACATTAATCACATGATAAGACACACTTACGGGCATCCTTGAAGAGAGTAGGCCAGTAAAAACCGGATTGCAATACCTTGTGTGCAGTTCTGTCTCCCGCATGGTGTCCTCCATAAGCTTCGGAGTGGCACTTACGTAAGATCTATTCATGTTCATGCTCAGACACACAACGTCTAATAATACCATCTACTCCTTCTTTATAAAGATGTGGATCATCCCAAAAGTAATGTCTCAAATCATAGAAGAACCTTTTCTTTTGCTGATATGTAAAGCTAGGTGGTATGAACTTAGCAACAATGTAATTAGCATAATCCGCATACCATGGAGCAGTACGAGAAGTACTTATGACAACTAGTTGTTCATCAGGAAAGCTATCATCAATAGGTTGTGGGTTATCAAATATATTCTCTAACCTAGACATGTTATCTGCTACGGGGCTCTCAGCTCCCTTTCTATCAATAATATGCAAGTCAAATTCTTGCAGCAAGAGAACCCATCCAATAAGTCTAGGTTTAGCATCTTTCTTTTCCATAAGGTATTTGATAGCAGCATGATCAGTGTGAATAGTTACTCTAGAATCAACGATATAGGGTCTAAACTTATCACAAGCAAACACAACTCCTAAAAATTCTTTCTCAGTGGTAGCATAATTTCTTTGGGCATTATCTAGAGTTTTACTAGCATACTGGATAACATTCAATTTCTTATCAACTCTTTGCCCTAAAACAGCTCCTACAGCATAATCACTAGCATCGCACATAATCTCAAAGGGTAAATTCCGATCAGGAGGCTGGACAATAGGTGCAGAGATCAATGCTTTCTTAAGTATTTCAAATGCTTCTAGCCAATCATTATCAAAGAAAAAAGGAATATATTTCCATAAAAGATTAGTCAGAGGCCTGGCGATTTTGGAGAAGTCCTTAATGAACCTCCTATAAAACCCGGCATGACCAAGGAAACTTTGTATACCTTTGATATCCTTAGGGCATGGCATCTTTTCAATAGCATCCACTTTAGCTTTGTCAACTTCAATACCTCTTTCAGAAATTTTATGTCCCAAGACAATGCCTTCATCAACCATAAAGTGGCATTTCTCCCAATTCAAGAAAAGGTTAGTGTCTTCACATCTCTGCAAAACTCGATCAAGGTTGCTTAAGAAATCATCAAAAGAAGTTCCATAAACAGAGAAATCATCCATGAATACCTCAACAATCTTTTCACAAAAATCAGAGAATATAGCCATCATGCATCTTTGAAAGGTAGCAGGTGCGTTACATAAACCAAAAGGCATACATCTATAAGCGAAGGTACCGAAAGGACAAGTAAAGGTGGTCTTTTCTTGATCTCCCTTTGACACAGGTATTTGAGAGAAACCAGAATAACCATCTAGAAAGCAGAAATGAGTATGTTTGGATAATCTTTCTAGCATTTGATCAATAAATGGCAAGTGGTAATGATCTTTCTTAGTAGCTTTATTTAACTTACGGAAATTAATTACCATCCTATAACCTATAACTATTCTTTGCGGGATCAATTCATCTTTATCATTAGGGACAACAGTCATACCTCCTTTCTTAGGAACACAATGGACAAGACTTACCCACTGGCTATCAGCAATGGGATAGATAATACCTGCCTCTAGAAGCTTTAAAATTTCCTTCCTTACCACTTCTTTCATCTTAGGATTTAACCGTCGCTGATGATCAATAACTGGTTTATCATTTTCTTCCAATTTTATCTTGTGTTGACATATAGTGGGACTAATGCCCTTAAGATCATCCAGAGTATATCCAATAGCAGCTCGGTGCTTCTTCAGAGTTTTCAATAATCTTTCTTCTTCATGCTCTGAAAGGTTAACACTAATAATAACAAGATATATCTTCTTTTCATCAAGATAAACATACTTAAGATTATCAGGCAAGGGTTTAACTTCAAACACGGGATCACCCTTGGCTGGAGGAGGATCCCCTAGGATTTCAACAGGCAAGTTATTTTTCAATACGGGTCCCTGTGTAAGGAATATTTCATCTATCTCCCTTCTCTCATTCATTTGCATATCATTTTTCATGGTCTAGTAAGTATTGTTCTAGAGGATCATTAGGTGGCACAGCAATAGAAGCAAGACCAATAAGTTCATCCTTACTGGGTGGTGCCTTTTCAAGGGGTTGTCTACGGAATTTAGCAAAGTTAAAATCATGAGACGTGTCCCCTAATCCGACACTGAGCATATCTTTCACACATTCTATCTTGGCATTAACGGTATTCAAGAAGGGTCTGCCAAATATAATGGGACAGAAAGCATCTTGTGGGGAACTAAGAACAAGAAAATCAGCAGGGTATTTAATCTTCCCACTCAAGACTTCAATATCTCTAACAATCCCAACTGGTGAAATAGTTTCTCTATTAGCAAGCTTAATAGTAACATCAATCCCTTCCAACTCAACAGGTGCAATATCATGCATAATTTTGTTATACAAATCAAAAGGGATAATGCTCGCACTAGCACCTACGTCCCATAAACCATGATAGCAATGATTTATTATCTTAACAAAGATGACAGGCAAGCCTACAACAGGTTTATGTCTATTCCTTGCATTGGGTTTAGCTATTCTAGCAGACTCCTCTTGGAGATAAATAACATGTCCATCTAAATCTTCTACTAAGAGATCTTTAACCATAGCAAAACTAGGTTGAACTTTAATTTGCTCAGAGGGTGTGGGTGTTCTAGTATTACTCTTACGAACTACAGTTGAAGCTTGAGCATGATCCTTTATCCTAACAGGGAAAGGTGGCTTCTCAATATAAGCGGTAGGTATAACAGGATCAACATTATAAGTGATAGTCTTTTCTTCAACTTTAATAGGTTCAACTACTTTTACTTCAATAGGGGATGGTATTTAAACCACTTCTCCTTGGGGAGATCAACAAGAGTAGCAAAAGATTCACAGAAAGAAGCTACTATCTCAGAGTCAAGTCCATATTTAGTGCTAAACTCACGGAAAACATCGGTATCCATAAAAGCTTTAACACAATCAAACTTAAGGGTCATACCTAACTCCTTACCTTCGTCAATATCCCAATCTTCAGAGTTGCATTTAATTCTTTCCAATAAATCCCATTTGAAGTCAATAGTCTTCATCATAAAAGAGCCAGAACAAGAATTATCGAGGATGGTGCGATTATTGAGAGAAAGCCGGGCATAATTTTTTTGGATGATTATCTTTCTTGAAAGCTCATGATTGGGGCATGAATATAACATTGACTTAAGCCTCCCCCAAGCTTGAGCGATGCTTTCTTCCTCGCGAGGCCAAAAATTATAAATATAATTACGACCACGATGAACCTGGTGCATAGGGTAGAACTTCTGATGAAATTCCAACTTCAGACGATTATAGTTCCATGATCCCATATCATCGCATAGCCTAAACCATGTCAATGCATCCCCCTTAAAAGATAAAGGGAAGACCTTCTTCTTGATAACATCCTCGGGCATACCTGCAAGCTTAAAGATTCCACAAACTTCATCCACATAGATTAGGTGTAAGTCGGGGTGAAGTGTTCCATCTCCTGTATAGGGATTTTCAAGCAGTCTCTCTATCATACCCGAAGGAATCTCAAAGCAAACATTTTCAATAGGTGCAGTAGGTTGAGGAGCAACTCTTTGCTCTTCTGCTCGGGGTGAAGATACCCCGAACAAGCCCCTCAAAGGATTTTGAGCCATAATAACAAGTGATAATAAATTTCAGCACACTATATAAATTTTTTCCTTACCAAAGGCGCTTCACTCCCAGGCAACGGCGCCAGAAAAGCGCTCCCGAGGACATATGGGAATTATCGTCAAGCTAGTTTTCATCACGATCATCTGATTCGCGTTCGGTACTTTGATAATTTGGTATGTTGGTGAACCGGTGCTTGGGTGCTGCCCTTACTTGGACAAGCCTCCCACTTATGATTAACCTCTAATGCAAGCATCCGCAACTACAAAAAAAGTATTAAGGTAAACCTAACCATAGCCTAAAACATATGGGTCCAAATCAGCCCCTTACGAAGCAACGCATAAACTAGGGTTTATGCTTCTGTCACTCTAGCAACCGATCACCTACTTATTACTTCCCAATGCCTTCCTCTAGGCCCAAATAATGGTGAAGTGTCATGTAGTCGACGTTCACATGACACCACTAGAGGAAAGACAACATACATCTCATCAAAATATCGAACGAAGACCAAATTCACATGACTACTAATAGCAAGACTTTTCCCATGTCCTCAGGAACAAAAGCAACTACTCACAAAACATAATATGGTTCATGATCAGAGGGGTATTAATATGCATAATGGATCTGAACATATGATCTTCTACCAAATAAACCAACTAGCATCAACTACAAGGAGTAATCAACACTACTGGCAACCCACAGGTACCAATCTGAGGTTTGGGTTCAAAGATTGGATACAAGATATGAAGTAGGGTTTGAGAGGAGATGGTGCTAGTGAAGATTTTGATGAAGATAGCTCTCCCCAAGATGGGAGAGTTGTTGGCGATGACGGCGGTGACGATTTCCCTATCCCGGAGGGAAGTATCCCCGGCAGAACGGCTTTGACGGAGCCCTAGATTGGTTTCCGCCTCGGTTCCGCCTCGAGACGGCGGCATCTGGTCCCGAAAGCCTCCTCCTAATTTTTTCCAGGTCAAAACGCTTCATATAGGAGAAGATGGGCACCTGGGGCCCACCGGCTGGCCCTCGAGGCAGGGGCGCGCCCTGGGAAGGGGGGCACGCCCCCCACCCTCGAGGCCAGCCAGTGGCCCCTCTCGTGGATTCCTTTCGCCAGATATTTTTTATATTTTCCGAAAAAATGTTCTATGGAGTTTCGGAGCTTTTGGAGTTGTGCAGAATAGGTTTCCAGAGTTTTCTCCTTTTCCAGCCCAGAACTCCAGCTGCCGGCATTCCCCCTTCTTCATGTAAACCTTGCAAAATAAGAGGGAAAAGGCATAAGTATTGTGACAAAACATGTATGAACAGCCCATAATGCAATAAATATCAACTTATAAGCATGATGCAAAATGGACGTATCAGCCTGCGCGGGCCTCGCTGGTGCCCACGATCAAGAGGAAGACGCTGCCGTCCTCCTCCGAGACTAGCAGGCTGCGCTGATCCTCCACCGACTCTGGCACGGTGAATGGGTAGCACGTCTCGTACTTGATGTTCTTCGCCAAGGGCCAGTAGTGATTGCCGCACGCCTGCGTCAGGTGATGCACGATGTCCGCCGGCGAGCCCCAAAACGGCACCAGTCACTCATAGCAGTAGACGAAGGGCTCCTTGGAGGCATCGACCAAGCCGTCCATGAAATGGGAGTGGCTATAGGGGACGTTCCGCCAATTTAATATATGAGCAAGTTACTACGAGATTTAGTCCGAATAAGCACAAAATAAATCATGAAGGCTATAACCGAGATTAAACTAATCATGCGGACCGAGTGGAGCGCAGGAGGGAGTGGTTGTAGGGGACGTTGCGGCCGCGAAATGGAGCGGAGGAGTAGCCCATGAAGCAGTAGATGGTGCTCCTCCCTAGTCTCTATTCTTATCTCTATCTCTACTACTCTTCTTTGTTTTTTTATAATATACTAGTTGTAGTTGTCAAATCGAATAGTACTGCGCCGTCCACTTCATGCCCGGCTGAACACGCCTCCTCGCCTCAAAGCCCTCAGGCCAGAGCTTTTAAAGACAGCTCCTTGTTTGCAGATGCCGCCTGATCTTCAGAAACGGCGTGTCACGCAGCATAACGATCGTAGGGTGGCAAGCATCACCCCCCTTGACTGCGATCCGATCCCCGTCACCCTCAACTACATTAACGTCATGTACTGGGTTGGCATGAACACGTCTTGGATGGTGCTCGTTGATGGTCGCGATAGCTGGATGCTCGTGGAGGTCTACACCCGACGATTGATCCCCCTTCCTTCGATTAACACTTCACTACTTTGGCACCGCGGCCTAGAATACTCGAATCTTGCAGTAGCCAACATGATACCAATTATTATTTGCTCAAGGTTGTAATCTGCCAAGTGCCCACAAGATCTGCGAATTATAAAGACTTCAGGCTAATTGCGTTCTTCAACCGCGGTCTCGCCTATCTGACAGGTCACTCCGGTAAGTGGATAAATCTGCACGTCCATCGCAGGATCATACATCCTCCATGGTTCTCTGATGCCATTGAACACAAGGGCTTCACTTACGCTGTCGACTCCTTCTATGGCTGGACGTATTGCTGGCCTACTCCAGTCATCGCTACAAACGGCTGTTACAGCAGTATGTTACTTTCCTATGATTTCATGATGGCTTGCTTATATTACAGTCAATATTTACTGAAAATATTCATGCTCATAACATGTTGTTCTTAAGATTGACTACATCAAGAGCCCTTTTTTATTTGACTCCAACTCTTTTTTAGGGTTATTTGACTCCAGCTTGATGTGATGTTGTAGGCCGCCTGGTGTCCCTACCCTTCCTAATCCCAGAACCTTTCAAAGAAAAGCGGCATGGCAGTTGCAGGGGGTTCCTGGCTCGATCAAATGACAATGAACGATTGATGATCGTTCGCACATACCGGATGTGTTGTTTCGTGGAATACAAACACAGTAACTGCAAGGTCTTTTAGCAGGATCCCAGCTTCTCTGGGCCTTCAGGATTTTTTGACTGGAGGTGGGTAAGTAGCCTTGGTAAACGCTCTCTGTTTGTCGGACTGAATTATCCGATTAACCAGGAGATAACCGACGGCAAGGATCATAATGGCAGTGCGGTTTCGTTCATTAGGAAAAACTGTGTGTACATAGTGTACCATGCGTCTCTGCAGCCCAAAGTAGGAGAGAGGGTCGCAAGTATTAGACTTCGACCTGCTGGCTGGAGTTTCCCTCGTCAGGCACCCATTTGGTTGAAGCCGTCAGCCAATCTCCACAGCTTAATAAATAGTAACGTCTAAGTGAGCCAGTTAGTTAGATGCGTACACTTGTGTAGTAGGATCTTTATTTAGTTTGACGCATACACTTGTTCTTTTTTGGTAGCCCTTTTGTAATGATGGTTGATGTTTGATTTGGAAGAGAGAGCTGCGTCTTCACTCTTCTGGCCTGCTTACTGCTTCTGTTGCACCCCCAGCCCTGCTTGCTGCTGCTGTTTTCCATTTACAATCAGTAGTAATTTCGTCTGTTGGTTGAATAAATGTGTTGTTAGAACGACAAACACAATGTTTTGGAAGTCGTTGCACGGTTCGATCCTTTAGTGCCCCGTACCATATGTAAAGCATACAATTTTTCGTACGAAACACATTTTCCACTTGTTGATAACATGCAGCCCACTGATGAAGGCCCAATAGTGAAGCCCATAATTAACTGGAAGGGAGGCTCTCACATGAATCCGGCCTAGGTACATGCTCATGGTCCCCTAAACATAAATAAGTAAGTAAAGAAATAAAGCTAAATGCTCATGCATCAGTTCTTTAAATTCACGATTTAACAGAAGGATACTATTTCCTATGATAGTGTCATTACATCCAGTCGATATTATTCTTCGGCAAAGATAGTGACCAGTGTTCTTTCTCCCAACATTTTCTTCCCGCAACTAACGAAACCATGCAAATAGTAGTCAACGTCGTAAATAGATCTGGTCCATTTTTAGTTTTCAATAAGAATGTCCAACCCAGCCCAGCACATTGGCGACATCACTTTATCCTCCGCCTTGGTGCGCTCGCCGCGGCGCCGCCGTCCGGCCCTGTCAACATAGTTTTTTTCGAAACGGTCCCTATCAACATAGTGAATCGGGAGAGGACTGTAGTTGTGAGTATGACAGTACAGACCCACAAGGTCCACTCCCGAACACAAGCAAGCGCCACTTTTACTACTCAGATGAACCCCTCATTTTTTACTCTAATCCACCCTACTGATATCTGGGATCCACATCATTTTCAATGTATAGTCAATTAACAACAGAACTGCACAACTTTTTTAGTGGTAATTCGGAGGAGCAGGCTATAAACTGGGTTGTGCGGTCTCTGTGGCCCGTCTAGCAACATGACCAGCCCAGCAGTTTTTTCTTTGGGAAAATAGGTAGCCCGATATTTCTTTTTGAAGAATACCCAAGCTAGGCCTATTTGTTTTCTCCGACTTACTGGGCTGCAAATCTTTCAAGGCAAGGAGGGATGCATTCCGGCCTAGCCAAAGAGTATGGTCAGTGTCTGTTAAAATTAATATCAAAAGGGGTTGAAAATTCCAAAAAAATTATAGCAAATGGGATATTAGTTTCTTTTTTTGTTTTTGTTCTTCACTGATATCTTATACGTATTTCATTGGATTTAACATGACATAGTACTAATTTATTTTAAAATTTGTTTTATTGTGGCTACTAATTTTTGGACTAAGAATATTTTGTTCCCCAGCAAAAATTTGCGAATTTTCAAAATTTCCCACATATTTAGTTAATTTTTGTAACCCTCGTACTGACCAGAAAATGGGCAGCAATTCTAAAAATGGAAAACGGGCTGCAATAAATTCCATATGAATTATAAAATGAGTAAAAATTATAAAAATATTAGCAAATGGGCTGTACACGCCACAAATTTCGAGGCTGACTTGTTTCCGCAAGGCTTTTTCAGTCAACACATGATTCTAGCAGCAGTGACTGTTGGATGTCCATCCAACGGCCGACGTGCTTCTTCAATCTCTGATCTTCCTGCTCTAGCCACCTAAACTAGCGCCGGCGGGACTACCTGCTCCCTCCTCTTGTGGCCCGCTGTGATGCCGCGCAGGCTTGCCCGGCCCACCCTACTAAGTTGAGGCATACGCAGGGCTTGTCAACTTAGTCAACAAACGATTCTAGCAGCAGTAACTGTTGGATTTGAATTGAACGGTCCCACTACTTCTTCAATCGCTGCTCTTCTTGCACCAGCCACCCAAACTAGCGACGGCGAGACCGCTTTCTCCTGCCTCCAGTGGCCCGCTATGCTGCTGTTGACGCCTCATCGCCCCTACTACTCCCACCGCTAGCCAGGCCCTACGGGGACGACAGCCTCACACCGCAGCCGAACCAGTGAACCCTCGTAGTCCTCACTGCGTGGGCATCCACTACCGCGTCTTCCCTGGCTCCGTGTCGTCCCCTTCCTAGTGTGACGCCCGGGTAATTACGCTACAGTAATTCCACGCTAATGATGCCACATCACCACGATCACTGTTGATAATCTCGCATTAGTTCAAAACGATCCAAATTCAAATTTGAAGTAAAGTCAAACATTTAAAGTTTTCAAAAGTCAAAACTAAAATGTTCTAAAAATGACAAATAAATCTTATGTAATAACTAGTGGAGAGATCACACTTTTATAAAGAATTTAAGTGCACTGTTATAATTTAAAAGTAGTGGCTAAAATAATTAATTAAATGCCTTTTGTAATGTGTATAATATTAGGCTAGATTATTTGGGTGCCCAAGCTGTGGTGGCATTATAATAAGTAGTAACACTAATTTAGGAACTCATTTTATATTTTGTAAAACTATATTAAGTAGAAGATAAAATAAAACAGAAAAGAAAAGAGAAATAGATAAATAGAAATAAACAAAATAAAATAAAATTAGAAGACACCCTCGACTGTGGCTTGGCCCAGTTGGCCGAACGGGCCGGCAGGCCCAGCCGACCCCCTCCCACACCCCCTGGCCTACTAGGCCTCCTCCCTCCCGTAACCTAGCCCCGAACCCCCCCACTCACTCCCGCACGAGCAATCCCCTCCCTCTCGCCCTCCAACGGCGCTCGCTCCTCGCGCCCGGTGCCTGGTCGCGCCGGAGCCCCACCCCGGCGAGCGCAGCACCGCGCCTGGGGACCGCCGTCTCCGCCCTGCAGCTCTTCTTGGGTCACCGCATCGAGCCCCTCCGCCGGATTCCCCTCGCCCCGATCTGGATCGGCGCCCGAGCCAACCGCCGACGTCCTCCGCCTCAAGCTCGCCGGCACTCACCGTCACCGCCACCTCGCCGGACTGCATCCCCTGCGACGCGTCGCCCCCGTCCCCCACCGCAAGGACCACTGCCCCGTGCCCTACTTCTCACCGGTGAGGCCCTCGGCCTCCGCCTCCTCCTTCCCCCTCTTGTCGCCGGCGCCGTCCACAGCACGCACACGCACACCGACCCTTACACGCGCCGACCGCGCCCCCACTGCTGCAGTTGCTGCGCCGCCCGGTCCTCGCCTTGCTTGCGCGTCCGGCCGTCCCTCCCCTTCTCGCCGCTCCGGAGCTCTGCTCCTGCCCGCAGCCCCTCCACGCTTTCCCTGCATCGCCGCTCCGGGCTGAGGCCGCCCCTGTCTGGTCGCGCGCCGACGCATCCCGCACCATCGCCTCCCGCTTGGCTCACGTCGCCACAGCCCCGCCACCGCCGGCCTCCCCTGCCGCCTACAGATGCTCGCCGGTCCGGTGTCGCCTCCGGCCGTGCGCCTGGTAGCCGGCGCCCCGCCGGCGCGGTGCCCCGCCGGCGCCGTGCCCCGTTGCTGGTTTGGGGCGAGCGGTGCCCAGCGCCCATCGCTCGTTTGCCCGTGCCCGCATCGTCGTTTGCCCGTCGCCCGGTTGGCCCTATGGGCCACTGACCGCGGGGGCCCAGCCCCAGAACAGAATAAAAAAATAAAAATAAAATATAGAATAAATAATAATAATAACAATAATAATTAAAATATAATTAATTAATTAATTAGTGAATTAATTAAGTTAATTAATCCTATTTAATTAAACTAATTAACTAGTTAGCTTAATTAAACTGTAATTAGGTTAGCTAAATCCTTGTGAGACTAAACAGTGTATGACATGCGGGACCCACACGTCAATTTGACCTAGTCAACCCCCTGTTGACTGCTGATGTCATGCTGACGTCATGATGACGTTAGCATGCACTATTCTGGATAATGTTCTATTAAATTAATTAATTAAATTCCAGAAATTAATAAAAACTTTAGAAAATCATATCTTTTAAACCGTAACTCGGATGAAAATAATTTATATATGAAAGTTGCTCAGAACGACGAGACGCATCCGAGTACGCAGACCATTCGTCCACCACACATCCCTAGCATACCGAACCCGCAACTTTCCCCCTCCGTTTCATCCGCCCGAAAACGCGAAACACCGGGAATACTTTCCCGGATGTTTCCCCCCTTCGTCAGTATCACCCGATACTGCGTTAGGGCACACTTAACACCGTTACATGTCATGTCATGAATCGTCATGCATCTGTTTGCATTGTATTCACTGTTTCTTCCCCCTCTTCTCTCCGGTAGACTACGAGACCGACACTGCTGCTACCCCGATCGACTACGATGCTGACGACCTCACTTTGGCTGCCGAACTTCCAGGCAAGCCCCCCCCCCCTTTGATCACCAGATATCGCCTATTTTTCTCTCTACTGCTTGCATTAGAGTAGTGTAGCATGTTACTGCTTTCGATAATCCTATTCTGCTGCATAGCCTGTCATTGTTGCTACCACTGTTGATACTTTACCTGCAATCCTAAATGCTTAGTATAGGATGCTAGTATTCCATCAGTGACCCTACACCCTTGTCCGTCTGCCCTGCTATTCTATCGGGCCGTGATCACTTGGGGGTGATCACGGGTTTATATTACATACACATATACATGATACTTGATGTGACTAAAGTCGGGTCGGCTCGTTGAGTACCCGCGGTTGATTCACGGATTGGGGGCTGAAAGGACATACTTTCCCGACGGCCCTCTGTGTGGATCTTTGTGGCGGAGCGACAGGGCAGGTTGAGACACCTAGGAGACAGGTGGCCTGGCCCTGGTCGTTGTCCGCGGTTATTTCATAATAACACGCTTAACGAGTTTGGATATTTGATCTGAGTCTGGCCATTTGGTCTATACGCACTAACCAGCTACGTGGGAATAGTTATGGGTACTCGACGTCGTGGTATCAGCCGAAGCCTTTTTGACGTCAGCGGTATAGCGGCGCGCGCCGGGTTGGACCGCGTAACGCAACTTCCTTAGTAATGGAGGTTGCTAGGTCTGCTCACCGGCCGCCCTCGCAACGTGCAGGTGTGCATTAGGCGATGGGCCCAGACCCCTGTGTGCTTAGGACTTAGACCGACGTGCTGACCTCTCTGCTGTGCTTAGGTAGGGCTGCGACGTGTTGATCTTCCGAGGCCGGGCATGACCCTGAAAAGTGTGTCCGGCCAAATGGGATCGAGCGTGCTGGGTTATGTGGTGCACCCCTGCAGGGAAGTTAATCTATTCGAATAGCCGTGTCCCTCGGTAAAAGGACGACCCGGAGTTGTACTCCGACCTCATGACAACTAGAACCGGATACTTAATAAAACACACCCTTACCAGTGCCAGATATAACTCGGTGGTTGCTCTCTCACAGGGTGATGTGCGGGAGGATCGCCGGGTAGGTTTATGCTATACAATGTTACTTGGTGAACTTACCATCTTTTCCCTTCTACTGCTGCAAGACGGAGGCTGCCAGAAGCGAGGATACTTGTTACTTCCAGCTACTCTCTTCTCCTGCTGAAAGATGGACGTTGGACGTTGCTAGAAGCGTAGTCTTCGATTGGATTAGCTATCCCCCTCTTATTCTGGCATTCTGCAATTCAGTCCACAGATATTACCCCCCTTACACAGATATCATTGCACATGTAGTGTAGATCCTTGCTTGCGAGTACTTTGGATGAGTACTCACGGTTGCTTTTCTCCCCATTTTCCACTTTTGTCCCTTCTTCTCGGATGACGCAACCAGATTGTGGAGTCCCGGACCCAGATGAACCCGATGATGTTTCTACATGGAGTTCGGCTTCGAGGAGTAGTTAGGAGGTCCCAGGCAGGAGGCCTTGCCTTTTTGATCGTTGTTACTTTTGTGCTAGCCTTCTTAAGGCAAACTTGTTTAACTTATGTCTGTACTCAGATATTATTGCTTCCGCTGACCCTTGTGTTTTCGAGCTTTTGTATTCGAGCCCTCGAGGCCCCTGGCTTGTAATATAAAGCTTGTATTTTTTTAATTTGTGTCTAGAGTTGTGTTGTGATATCTTCCAGTGAGTCCCTGATCTTGGTCGTACACATTTGCGTGCATGATTAGTGTACGGACAAATCGGGGGCGTCACAAGTTGGTATCAGAGCCGACTGCCTGTAGGAATCCCCCTTTCCAACTCCTTGGCCGAAGTCGAGTCTAGTCTTTGAAAAACAAATTTACTAACTTGTTGTGTGGCTTACGGGCCCACATCACCATTGGGTGGTATTAGGATCTTTTACTCCTCGTCTATACTCTGGGACTCTTATCTCTCTTCTATTCGGGATAAATGAGTTTTGCTAAATATAACATTAGGATCTCGTTATCACTTTCACCCGGAGAGCACCTTATGATCGATGATCGTCTGCTGCACCAGAAGACCCTGAAGATACTCTCCGCTGTTAACCCGAGAACTTGTGCTCATCACCTTTGCAATTCACTGCCACCGATATATCCCTATGGATACATGTATGCCCTTATCATTCTCATGACCAATCCTCGTCGTTCTTGTTGTTACAAGATGCCTCGTAATATTCTCCGTTGTCCTGAGAATCCTTTGAGTTTACTGTCTTGCAGTTTTATCTCGCATGAAAACCCTCACGGTTATTTTCTCACATTTTTCGAGGACCCGTTCACCTCGATTGTTAATATGTCTCCCAAAATTCTTCGGAATACTTTTCGATGTTTCAAAAATCCTCTGCAGGCTGTTACTCTTGTAATTCTTGCCTGCTTGTGTTACGGTTAATTCCATATGACTAGTAGTCTTTGTTAACATCCATTGTCTTGGCCATTTTGAGCCTATTGATTCAATGTGTGCGTATGCACGCAGTCATCAGGTTATCCTTTATAAAATTATCTTTCCGGCTCAGACGTCATTCCGGACATGAGTTGGTTCTCGGCAATTCAATCCTTTATTGATTGTCCGACTTAGTGTTTTCAACTTAAACATCCTTGATCAGAGCGTTTGCTTCTGATCCTTCGTATTGAAAACCATAATTTCTTTCTAATTAAGCATCAAACAAATCAAGTGATTCTTGAATCTGATGCCTTTGCATTCTTTCTTTCTCTGAGTGAGTACCGATACCCACATCAGCTCCGTTGTGGATCGCTTGATCCGTTGTTGGATTGTTATCCGACAGTGTCCTTCATATTCAATCACCTTGTGAGTTCTTCCCATGACATAATCCCTTTGGTAAATTATATCCTCTGCTTGACCAACCATGCTCGGCTTTCGAGCTCGTGTTTTTTTTTTACTTTTGAAACTTGTGGTATATGTTACTAAGATGCCCGATGGGTGGAACCTATGCCTTCCCCTAATCCGTGAAAACCCGAAAGTTTTCACAAGTCATACTCTTCCGTTGTCTCACCAAATGAAATTCCAACACTACAGTTTTATCAAAGCGAGAGGTGAATGAAATGATATGCATTGAAGAAGTGGGAGTCGACCTTGAACTTGTGTTCATGCCCATGAAAATGATGTAGACCGTCTCGGAAGCTTCTTGAAAAATGATTATCCAGCTATACGATTCTTTCAAAATTCTTGAATTGATTACTTACAGTTATGGTTCCGACCATGCTGTCCTTATTCAATATATCTGGAATAAATCCATTCCAGGCCTCGTCAATTTTTGACAAGGTTAAAGCATCTACTGTCATAGGTCAATGACCTAGTTCAACTTCTATCGGGTTCTACCTTCGAGTTTTACCCTCTGATATCTCGAGGGTATCATGCCTTTGCACTACATCTTTTGAACCTTTGATGAAGTAATACCTTTGCTTGTCGTAATCACTCTACGGGTTCTAGGTTGCCGTCAACCGAGGACACCGTTTAGTAAATCAAATCCGCTCTAAAAATTCAACACCCCTAGTAGATGTTACTGGGGAATTTTTAAACTCAATCTGGTTTTATTCCAAGACTATCGGGTACATCCCTGGTCTTGCTATCTTTGACTGTGCTACCTCGTCCTTCTCTGGTGCACGAATTCTTCAGTGTGTGAGCACGACTTACGTCGAGCCTTCAACATCAGGTTTCTTGTCTTGAAAGGCAACTTTGGTTCCGAGCTTGCATCTTATATATTGATCCTATAACTTGCTACTTCGTCATTCCCTTGCTTGTTGCCGTTGTTGTTTGATTGCATCCTCTTGAAACCTCCCGGCAAATGTGTCGGATCACTTTCAACACTTTGACTTCTTCCAAGATGTCAACTGTGCTCATGATAAGGAATACTCTCCTTGCCCTCGATGATTTTTATTATCATCGACAACACCCTTGACTTCCTTTCATCGCGAACTTGTCCACATTATAATTACAACTTGCTCTCCAGCTAGTGTTGTGTTCCACATTGAAGTATTACCATCTTTTATGTCAAGAATGTTGCGAGATGGCTCCACCTCTTAGGAATTCTCGGTATGATGATACTATTCACCATCACCATTCTTCCTTGGTCCCAGTGTTGATTTTAGCCGGGATACCAATATGCTAGCGATGCTGCTTGAGTTCTGTACTCCTAGCGACCCTATTGCTTTGAAGTTAACGATCGACAGTTCGTTCTTAGGCTGTTGGTTATTGAATCGTCACTTGACATTGATCTTTCTGCCTAAGGTCATGTTCGGGCACACCTTTCGACTAATGATTAATGGTGTATGTTTTCCTCGAGCATACAACATTATATCATTTGAATCAACAAGTGTCATCTTCTTGTTCACATTATTGTGGAAATCCATCCGTGTGGAATTCTCGATAAATTGACGGTGAGCCCGTCAGCCACCTACTCATCCTCTCCTTGGTTAAATGATGAACTATTGTTTTGGGAAACCGCTCACATAGTTCATTTCCCGAGAATCTTGCACTCTTCTTCTCGAACATCCCGAGTCTGAGGTAAAATGACACCAATCGGATCTGAATCTCGGTCAGATATGAAGGTTGGGACAACTTTCTAGTAGTTATAATATTGGTCCTTTGATGACTCGGTAATATGATGTCATGCCTAGCACCCCTGGCTGGAGGACCCATGATTATAATTTCTTTTGCAAGGATAACCATTCTTCCAGGAGGAGATTGTAACACTTATTCTATAAGTTGCTTTTGATGGATCATTTGTGTATCCAAGGTCTGTCCCTTGATTGAAACACCATATCATTGCTACCTCGAAGCATGACTATGATACCCCGCTCATCAAGAAGAACATTGGAGGCGTGATGCTAAATGCTTCTTGGTCAGTTATCCAGACACCGTTGTATGGGTAACATCTTGATTAATCCTTGCCTCTTTATCTGAATGGTTGGGTACTTTCTCTCCTATCATGCATGCCATGTTCTTCTTGTCCATAGGAAGGATATACTCCTAATAATTGTGAGTAATCACAATTTTCCTTTCCATTTGTTTGTTTAACCTTTCCTTGATCTACATGATCTAAGCAGTAATAATTCTTTGCTTATGTAAACACCTCGTTGTGCAACTCTGTCAGAAGACATTGATTCTATCGTTGAGAACATTCCGGTAACCACCGATGGATGAGAACTTTGCCTATTGGTCCGCCTTGTTTCAACGAGCGGGAAAATGGCTCTCTTCGTTCCCCGTCCTTGGTACCGACATTGTTGCCAACTTAGCTGACAGACTATCCTCTGACATGCCTTGCGTTTTGTGCAAGATGTCATCGCCCTTCCTATTTTTAACCCACATGGTGGGCCCATAACCCACAGGTCCACTGGATCGAAACCTGACTCTTCTTTACAACCTGAATTCTATGGTATCCTTTGCACTTGGCTTCGTATATGATTCACGAGCTGAATTCTACTATGTTTCATCCTGGTATCAAACACCATGTTCTTCACGTTGTTCAAGCCCCATTCCAGCTTCTGTCTAGGCATCGAATGATTGCCTACCCATTTGAAACTTTGGTACCATCGCTTATTGTTCTCAATGCATTCACTGCAATACTACTCGTAGGGTACTTCGTGTACCACCTTCTGAATTCGCCGTCGGATGCACATACTTCGTGGAGATACGTTCCTCCAAAGTTTTCCCCCCCTGTTCGCTTTCGTAGGACGATGGAGATCCCGAAGAAAGGTTGACGACGTGATCACGATGACTTGAAGGAGAAGAATGAAGACATCAACGCAAGGGATCAACCCCTTCGAGAAGAGCAGCGAAGACCAAGAAGACCCGTTATAATTCTGCAACCAGAACTTCCCCCCTTACTCCACCGCTTTGATCTCGGGACGAGATTTCTTGTAGTGGAGGAGAATTGTGACGCCTGGGTAATTACGCTACATTAATTCCACGCTAATGATGCCACATCACCACGATCACTGTTGATAATCTCGCATTAGTTCAAAACGATCCAAATTCAAATTTGAAGTAAAGTCAAACATTTAAAGTTTTCAAAAGTCAAAACTAAAATGTTCTAAAAATGACAAATAAATCTTATGTAATAACTAGTGGAGAGATCACACTTTTATAAAGAATTTAAGTGCACTGTTATAATTTAAAAGTAGTGGCTAAAATAATTAATTAAATGCCTTTTGTAATGTGTATAATATTAGGCCAGATTATTTGGGTGCCCAAGCTGTGGTGGCATTATAATAAGTAGTAACACTAATTTAGGAACTCATTTTATATTTTGTAAAACTATATTAAGTAGAAGATAAAATAAAACAGAAAAGAAAAGAGAAATAGATAAATAGAAATAAACAAAATAAAATAAAATTAGAAGACACCCTCGACTGTGGCTTGGCCCAGTTGGCCGAACGGGCCGGCAGGCCCAGCCGACCCCCTCCCACACCCCCTGGCCTACTAGGCCTCCTCCCTCCCGTAACCTAGCCCCAAACCCCCCCACTCACTCCCGCACGAGCAATCCCCTCCCTCTCGCCCTCCAACGGCGCTCGCTCCTCGCGCCCGGTGCCTGGTCGCGCCGGAGCCCCACCCCGGCGAGCGCAGCACCGCGCCTGGGGACCGCCGTCTCCGCCCTGCAGCTCTTCTTGGGTCGCCGCATCGAGCCCCTCCGCCGGATTCCCCTCGCCCCGATCTGGATCGGCGCCCGAGCCAACCGCCGACGTCCTCCGCCTCAAGCTCGCCGGCACTCACCGTCACCGCCACCTCGCCGGACTGCATCCCCTGCGACGCGTCGCCCCCGTCCCCCACCGCAAGGACCACTGCCCCGTGCCCTACTTCTCACCGGTGAGGCCCTCGGCCTCCGCCTCCTCCTTCCCCCTCTTGTCGCCGGCGCCGTCCACAGCACGCACACGCACACCGACCCTTACACGCGCCGACCGCGCCCCCACTGCTGCAGTTGCTGCGCCGCCCGGGCCTCGCCTTGCTTGCGCGTCCGGCCGTCCCTCCCCTTCTCGCCGCTCCGGAGCTCTGCTCCTGCCCGCAGCCCCGCCACGCTTTCCCTGCATCGCCGCTCCGGGCTGAGGCCGCCCCTGTCCGGTCGCGCGCCGACGCATCCCGCACCATCGCCTCCCGCTTGGCTCACGTCGCCAAAGCCCCGCCACCGCCGGCCTCCCCTGCCGCCTACAGATGCTCGCCGGTCCGGTGTCGCCTCCGGCCGTGCGCCTGGTCGCCGGCGCCCCGCCGGCGCGGTGCCCCGCCGGCGCCGTGCCCCGTTGCTGGTTTGGGGCGAGCGGTGCCCAGCGCCCATCGCTCGTTTGCCCGTGCCCGCATCGTCGTTTGCCCGTCGCCCGGTTGGCCCTATGGGCCACTGACCGCGGGGGCCCAGCCCCAGAACAGAATAAAAAAATAAAAATAAAATATAGAATAAATAATAATAATAACAATAATAGTTAAAATATAATTAATTAATTAATTAGTGAATTAATTAAGTTAATTAATCCAATTTAATTAAACTAATTAACTAGTTAGCTTAATTAAACTGTAATTAGGTTAGCTAAATCCTTGTGAGACTAAACAGTGTATGACATGCGGGACCCACACGTCAATTTGACCTAGTCAACCCCCTGTTGACTGCTGATTTCATGCTGACGTCATGATGACGTCAGCATGCACTATTCTGGATAATGTTCTATTAAATTAATTAATTAAATTCCAGAAATTAATAAAAAAATTTAGAAAATCATATCTTTTAAACCGTAACTCGGATGAAAATAATTTATATATGAAAGTTGCTCAGAACGACGAGACGCATCCGAATACGCAGACCGTTCGTCCACCACACATCCCTAGCATACCGAACCCGCAACTTTCCCCCTCCGTTTCATCCGCCCGAAAACGCGAAACACCGGGAATACTTTCCCGGATGTTTCCCCCCTTCGTCAGTATCACCCGATACTGCGTTAGGGCACACTTAACACCGTTACATGTCATGTCATGCATCGTCATGCATCTGTTTGCATTGTATTCACTGTTTCTTCCCCCTCTTCTCTCCGGTAGACTACGAGACCGACACTGCTGCTGCCCCGATCGACTACGGTGCTGACGACCTCACTTTGGCTGCCGAACTTCCACGCAAGCCCCCCCCCTTTGATCACCAGATATCGCCTATTTTTCTCTCTACTGCTTGCATTAGAGTAGTGTAGCATGTTACTGCTTTCGATAATCCTATTCTGCTGCATAGCCTGTCATTGTTGCTACCACTGTTGATACTTTACCTGCAATCCTAAATGCTTAGTATAGGATGCTAGTATTCCATCAGTGACCCTACACCCTTGTCCGTCTGCCCTGCTATTCTATCGGGCCGTGATCACTTGGGGGTGATCACGGGTTTATATTACATACACATATACATGATACTTGATGTGACTAAAGTCGGGTCGGCTCGTTGAGTACCCGCGGTTGATTCACGGATTGGGGGCTGAAAGGACATACTTTCCCGACGGCCCTCTGTGTGGATCTTTGTGGCGGAGCGACTGGGCAGGTTGAGACACCTAGGAGACAGGTGGCCTGGCCCTGGTCGTTGTCCGCGGTTATTTCATAATAACACGCTTAACGAGTTTGGATATTTGATCTGAGTCTGGCCATTTGGTCTATACGCACTAACCAGCTACGTGGGAATAGTTATGGGTACTCGACGTCGTGGTATCAGCCGAAGCCTTTTTGACGTCAGCGGTATAGCGGCGCGCGCCGGGTTGGACCACGTAACGCAACTTCCTTAGTAATGGAGGTTGCTAGGTCTGCTCACCGGCCGCCCTCGCAACATGCAGGTGTGCATTGGGCGATGGGCCCAGACCCCTGTGTGCTTAGGACTTAGACCTACGTGCTGACCTCTCTGCTGTGCTTAGGTAGGGCTGCGACGTGTTGATCTTCCGAGGCCGGGCATGACCCTGAAAAGTGTGTCCGGCCAAATGGGATCGAGCGTGCTGGGTTATGTGGTGCACCCCTGCAGGGAAGTTAATCTATTCGAATAGCCGTGTCCCTCGGTAAAAGGACGACCCGGAGTTGTACTCCGACCTCATGACAACTAGAACTGGATACTTAATAAAACACACCCTTACCAGTGCCAGATATAACTCGGTGGTTGCTCTCTCACAGGGTGATGTGCGGGAGGATCACCGGGTAGGTTTATGCTATACAATGTTACTTGGTGAACTTACCATCTTTTCCCTTCTACTGCTGCAAGACGGAGGCTGCCAGAAGCGAGGATACTTGTTACTTCCAGCTACTCTCTTCTCCTGCTGCAAGATGGACGTTGGACGTTGCTAGAAGCGTAGTCTTCGATTGGATTAGCTATCCCCCTCTTATTCTGGCATTCTGCAGTTCAGTCCACAGATATTACCCCCCTTACACAGATATCATTGCATATGTAGTGTAGATCCTTGCTTGCGAGTACTTTGGATGAGTACTCACGGTTGCTTTTCTCCCCCTTTTCCCCTTTTGTCCCTTCTTCTCGGATGACACAACCAGATTGTGGAGTCCCGGACCCAGATGAACCCGATGATGTTTCTACATGGAGTTCGGCTTCGAGGAGTAGTTAGGAGGTCCCAGGCAGGTGGCCTTGCCTTTTCGATCGTTGTTACTTTTGTGCTAGCCTTCTTAAGGCAAACTTTTTTAACTTATGTCTGTACTCAGATATTATTGCTTCCGCTGACCCTTGTGTTTTCGAGCTTTTGTATTCGAGCCCTCGAGGCCCCTGGCTTGTAATATAAAGCTTGTATTATTTTAATTTGTGTCTAGAGTTGTGTTGTGATATCTTCCAGTGAGTCCCTGATCTTGGTCGTACACATTTGCGTGCAGGATTAGTGTACGGACAAATCGGGGGCGTCACACCTAGGCCTCGCCGTCGTCCACCACCTTGGTTCTCTAGGCGCGGCGTGGTCAATGTGGTCAACGACCGACTTCCATCGGAAGAGTACTATACGTGGAGAGGCTGACAGCTGGGTCCACGGCCGCATCAAGGAAGTGCCTCCTTATTACGCGTAAAATACTTATTCCTCCACCTTACAGTGGGGACCCACTAGACAGGCCACCGTATTTCCCGAAAAAAACATTTCCCCCTAACTGCTGGGACCGACCAACTATGCATGCAAGGAAGTGCGTTCGGGTAAAAAATAATTTGCCCCCCTGACTGCTGGGACCCACCAGCTACTTCTTCGCAGGCATGGAAGTGCTTGGCAGTTGGGACCCACCTGGTCGAAGCATATGTAGCGTTGTCATTCTGGTCGATGTAAAGGCGCGTACGTGTCGTAGTAGAGGCGTGCACGTAGCATGTACACGTACGTACAACGGCCAGTGTGAATGAAAGAAAATACGGCCACATACGTACATACGGGCAGGGTCTCGAATGCCTACTGCGCATACGTACGGCTAGGGCTCGTGTACATTTCTTGGTCGGAACGGAGAAACATCGTCATCGTCGTGTTCATGGGGAGTCAACCTGCTGGGTTGGAATGGAATGTGTCATCGTGTTCATCGGGAAGGCTTGGACGGAACAGTGGATGGAAACGAGGCCCGGCGTACCGCGGAACGGAGGAAACGGCCCTGTGTTCGACCGGCCATGGTCGAAATGGGATCTTGTTCATCGGGAGGGGTCTGGCGTACCGCAAAACGAAGGAAATGGACCTCCTATGGCCGAAACGGGGTCCTGTTGATCGGGAGGGGTGTCGCATACCGCAAAACAGAGAAAACGGACTTGTGTTGGAGCGCTACGATCAAAATGGAGGTCATGTTCATCGGGAGGGGTGTGGCGTACCGCAAAACGGGACTCCACGGGATACTGTCCATCTCCACCGTCGACCCCCTCCAGCCTCCACGGCTATTGTTCATCCACCGTCGACCTCCTCCAGCCTCCACATGTGACTGTTCATCCACGAGCTCCTATTCATCCAGCCTCCACAGCGCTACTCCACTGGCTACTGTTCAACCAGCCCTCTCCATGGGCTCCTGTTCAACCACCACTCCACGGGCTACTGTTCATCCAGCCCTCCACCATCTACTATTCATCCAGCCCTCCACAGGGTGGTCCTGTTCATCCAGCCCTCCACGGGGTCTTGTTCATCTAGCCCCAACTGGCTCGACCGATCGGGGTCCTGTTCATCCAGAGACAACACCACAGGGTCCTGTTCATCCACCCCCATCACGAACTGTTCATCCAGAGCCCCCAGCAATGCTCACTGTTCATCCAGAGGTAGCATCGATCGGCTTTAGTTAGTACTAGTAGCGAAGGAATCGCTCGATCGAGTTCAGTTAACAGCCATCGATCGATCGCTCGGGTTCAGTAACGCGTAGCCTGGAGTGCAATCGCTCGGGTTCAGTTAGAGCCCAACGTCTCGTTCGGGTTCAGTTCGAGCCCAACGCCTCACACCCACGCGTGTGCATGTACGAGAGAAACGCGCATCGCTCGGCCCCGACCACCCACCGTAACCGGGAACACCCTGCTATTTTCCTCGCCCTTGCTTCTGCCACGGTTTTTTCCATCATGGACGGCCAAGAGAATGTCATGCAGCTGCGTCTCCGGCCCGCCCAGGACGAAAAGCCCATTTTCTATCATGATTTTTTGTCATAGAAGTAGGACCCCACCACATCTATGATGATACCGGGTTTTGTCACAATTATTGTCATAGAAGTGTCATAAGTATGACAGAAAACAATTCATTCAGCCCAAAATGTCACGGATGTGTCTTTTTTTGTAGTGAGTAGTGGATGAGGACATGATGGCGCACGAACAACTGGGCGACGACAACCTTCTGATCTATGCCGGGACGATCGGCGGTGTACTGGAGGTCGATGCCGACCACCTTGTACTTGTCTCCAGCAAGTAAATGCTCAATGGTGTTGATGTATTCACCCACCACGGCTGGGTCGATGGTGTACACCACCGAGAGACCCGTCTCCCTCGCGTGAGTCTCCACTTTATGCTCGCCGAACTCCATTGGAGCGCCGCAAGACATCCCCTCTTTATGTTTCATCGTGGGTGTGCTTGTTGTGTTGGGGGGCACGATGGAAAGATTGAAGAGACTAAGGTTATAATGGCCGCGGGAATTAAACGGGAAGCCCGACGGCCAGGAATATCAACAGGCCCCGATGGCAGTTCTAGTTTGCAGCGTGTAACTCCATCGTCCGGCACATAACTGCATCGTGTGGCAACGTGCGTAACTCAATCGCATGCATATGGGGCCCTCGACGTAATTGTGCACAGGACCAACCGCGGGTAGAGCGCGTGCGGAGGGACGCGAGCAGAGTGCTCCGCGGTCGCATATACGGCGAGCAACCTATATGCATATAGCAGTTGAACATGCAAGCAAAAGTTGTCCATAAGCCGACCGCGCCGACGGACTCGAACAGATCGCGCCGACGGACGGCAGGAGAGCATGCTGCAACGTCTAACGGCGAGCACATCGCGCTTGGTCACCTAACGGAGATCAGAGCTTGCCGACGGACGCGAGCAGAGGCCGGCAAAGCATGTAACTGCATCGTCACGCCGCGCCCGGCGCAACCCTAGTGCAACCGCATGCACACGAACGTGCGTGATCATGCGCTGGCCCCATACACTAGCAGCACAACTTATAAGTTGATGGATGGAGTACTATTTACAGTGATGCATATAATTAAGATAAGGGGTTGCACATTTCTGTATTGACTGGCACGAGAATGCAATAGCAGAATAAGAATTAATGCCACAATGATGTGATCGTAGTGGTGGTTACCGGAGGCAAGAAGAAAGATGCATCCATCAACGTACGACCTCCTCCTCCTCAACTCACTACGCCGAGCCACCGATCGGCGGCTAAGGAGCGGCGGCTTTTGTGAAGAGGTCGAGGTGCTTCTCAGCAAAGGCATCCAAGGCTTCCAATCGGTTGAATAAGGCCAACGTCGTAGCGTCCTCACTGGCCTTGTAGATACCTATGTACACGATTTGCTCGTCCACGTGGATGTGTTACTCGATGAATTCTTGCAGGTCAAGGCGCCACGCGGCGAGCGCGACCTCCAGGTGGACATTCTTTGTGGCGTCGGCGGGCCATCGCAGGGTCACCACTGCTTGATAGAGGGTCTGGCCATGGAGGATGATTAGGGTGGCAGGCAATGACGAGCCCGGGCGGGCAGGCTAGAGGAGTATGGCGATGTCTTCCGCGAGCTTCTTGACGACGGTGAACTTGTTGGTGGTGGCAACAATCATCTGGTCCAACTAAGAGTCGTAGTTGGCGTTGGCGGAGGCCATCCAGCATCCGGTCGCCAACACCGTCTGGAGACGACCCTCAGTGCCATGTTGCAGGACGGCGTCATGGACCATCTGGCACAGCCGCTAGCCGGTCGCGCGCATCACCGCCATGGGTCTGGAGTGAGCACTTTTGCACTTAGTGTAGGTGCTTAGGCAAATTCTTAGGTGCGTACGATGTGGTAGATTCACATCGTGCTGCATATTTTCCTGGTCCTCCTCCCATTACTTCCCTCATGCATTGATGATGCTAATTGAAGCAGGATGCGTCATTGGGCGTTCAAAATTTCGGGAACCGCTACCCTCTCCCTCGTGTGCATTAAAGCCGTATCATGACCTGCGCTACCTGCTGCACGCCCGGCTAAACACGCCTCCTCACCTCCATCTATGCTTAATTACTGAATTTTAGTTGCAAAACTTAGATACTGCTAGTGATATTTAGCTTCATATTTTGACAAATCGCAGTGTTCCAAGGTTGACAAATGGCAATGCTACTAGATCAACAAATGTCAATCTTTCTAGTTTGACAAATGGCAATGACAAATGCAAATCTTACCAAATTGTTTGTACATGGTTGCACACGGGTCATCCAAAACAACCGTTTGCATTGAAGGGATGCACAAATCCCGCGTTGTGAATTTTTCCCTCGACTTAAGGGGGGAGACCTTAGCTCTCACTTTGCATACATGTGTTCTACCTAAAACGTTTGCGAACAAGAGCTCAAGAAACCCTGCTCGGCACATTTTCTCTTGGCTTCCTTGGGAAGTTGTCGGTTTGCATACGGGTGTTCTAACTAAAACATTTGCGACTAAGAGCTACACAAATCCTGCATTGGAGACGAGTTTTGGATTTACTAGAATTTAAAAACAAAGTATCTCAAAGTTTTCCCGCCAATCAACAGTGCCCTGGTGTTTGAAATTCATTCCCGTTTCTTGCATGGGACCTAAGCATCCACCGAAGGACACAAATTTGATTTTTCAACCAATTTATATGCACTAGAGCATGTGCGTGTAGTTCAAATTTGAATTATGCACATAAAATGCCTAGAAAACTCACTTAATGTACAAAAAAAATCCAAACGAACCCCGAAAAATTTGAAAATTAGACACAACACTCCTGTTGTTCTATGTTGACACTAGAAATTTTTCGAAAACAATAAGAGGCAACGGATATCGTTTCGTCCCCAAAGGTGGCACGTTCCCTAACAAAACCATCACGCTTGTTGTGAGAAGCGATGGTTTGTGAGATGCTTATACACAAACCAGCCCCAAATGGGACAAAAACTTTACCACGACATGTTGATGCCGCTCCATGATAGCATGCCAAGTGCCATGAATTTCAGACGAGTTTTGGATTTACTAGAATTCAAAAACTAGGTATCTCAATGTTTCCAGCTGAGTGACGGTGGCAGGGTGCTTGAAATTCGTTCCCATTTCTTGCATGGGACCTAAGCAGGTACCGATGGAGATAGATTTGACAATTCAACCCATTTATATGCACTGGAGCATGTGCATGTAGTTCAAATTTTAAATATGCACATAAAATGTCAAGAAAACCCACTTTGTCGGGGAAACTGATCCACCCACAAACACCTATGGGGACGGAGCCCCGTTTCGGTACGGCGGGGGGCGGAGATCGTGCGAAGAGCAGATCGAGGCGAAGCACACGAGCAGTTTACCCAGGTTCAGGCCGCACGGATGCGTAAAAGCCTACTCCTGCTTTGATTTGTATTGAGTTCTTGCTCGGGAGCGCTGAGAGCTACAGTACACTTCAGCAGCCAACGGGACCGAGCGTGGGAGTGTTCGACTGTCTAACCCCCTTCTACATTGCGCATGGGCCTCCTTTTATATGCTCAAGGGGTCACCGACAGGTGGCAACGCAGTTGAGGGTAAAAATGGAAAAAGGGGGGTAGTTGGTACAGTGCTATATACCTAACCCTGACGGCAGGGGACAAGGGCATTAAATGCCAATCGTCGTCGCCCGAACAGTGCAAAAAGGGGCCGTCAGGGGCGCCACCGTTCGCCACGACGGCAGCCTTGTCAGCGCCGCTTGCCACCGCGTACCCCTGGCTGCACAGCCTTCCGCCACGTGCGCCTAGAAGGGTCCCAGAGTGACACGTGGGTGGATGTGCTGGAGCGCGGGTACTGAGTGGAAGCATGCCGCGGCAAGCGCCTTGCCGCGGTCGCTATCTTATCGCTTCCGGGAGCTTGTCGCTCATCGGGTCTTGCCGGGACGCGTGGCGCGTCGCGGCAAGTCTCTTGAGATGCCTTGGTTGGCCTTCCCGGCAAGCTCCTCTTGCCAGGGTCTTGCGCCTCGAGTGGCCTTCCCGGCAGGCTCCTCTTGTCGGGGCCTTGTTTCCTTGGCTCGAATACTTTGTTCTTGAATGGCTCCAAAGGAACCACGGAGGTCCTTGGCGGTCACCTGGCCAGCCTTGCCGCGGGACGCTGCGACTGCCCGTGCACAAGTTCGGGATACTAGGGTACCCCTACTTTAGTACACCAACAAGAGCCCCCGGGCTTGGGCCATACACGGTGCCGAGCGCTGTTGGGCCAGGCCCAAAACAGTGCATGGGCACGCGCGGCCTGGGTCGTGCCGTATCTTTCTCCGTATCCACCGCGCCCTCCCTTAACGACACGCGTTTAATGCGGCGTCGTGGGAGAGATCATGGGCAGTTTCTTTATTCAGAAATGCGGAACGTCCGCCCCCTCCCTCCTTATAAGCAGGGGAAACAGGGGCAGTTCGTCCATCCGCCCGTTGCAACTCCTTGAAAACCTCCGCCGCTCCCCTTCTTCCCGAAGCCGAAAGAGATCAGCGCTCCGTCCCCCATTGCCACCAGCACCACCAGCGCCGTCGACCTCCCTCACCGCTTCCGCCATGGCTCCGAAAGGCGAGAAGGGGAAGGCTGCGAAGTCGGCCGAGGCACTGCGGCTCGGCGCTGCCAAAGAAGCGGGCGGTCTCCCTCCCCCCCCCCCCCAAGCTTACCGCGAAGGAGCTGAGGGAGAACTTCTACCTTTTCTGGTCGGGGGAGACGCGGGCGCATCCACGCACCAAGGTACTCCCAGCCATTGCTTGTGAAACGGCTCCGAACGGATATGCGTTCTTCGCCTTGTTCTTCTACTGCGGGCTCTGCCCGCCTTTCTCTGAATTCTTCTACGACATCATGAGCACCTACGGGTTCCATCTCCTTGACTTCACCCCCAACGCCGTTGTGACCATGGCAGTTTTCGCACATCTCTGCGAAAACTTCGTCGGAGTCAACCCCAATGTAGCCCTTTTCCGCCCCTTCTTTACGCCTCGAGTTGAGAGAGGAGAGCCTTTGTCCGGCGGAGTCTCCTGGATCTCGAGGACCCACAAGAAGGAAGCTTATCTGGAGGGGGAGCTTCGCGGCAAATGGGATGAGTGGAGAGCCAATTGGTGTTGGATTGTAGAGGAGAACCCGCAGCCATTTACCGCCCGGCGCCAAGCCCCAGTAGTACGCAGCAACGACTAGAGTAACTTGGCCTCGGAAGATAGTAGACTGAAGATTGCCACTGTCCGGATCCGAGGCCTCAGGCTTGCCGGGCTCACCGTAGGCGCAGTTGGCGCGAATTTTCTTCGCCGCCGCATCGTCCCCTTGCAAGAGAGGAAGAGGCCCGCTTGGGAGTTCGAGAACGCGACGGATATCATGAGGTTGCGCCCGGGCCTCAATTATAACTTCACTGTCCTGGAGCTCAACGCGATGCTCCAGGAGCTATTCAAATATGACCCCGATCATCCTGAGGTCTTCAGGTTGCCGAAGCGTGTGGTCCCACTGTGCAACAACTCCGCGCTTAGCCGCATCCGCGCAATGATGCCGTTGTGCGATTCGCACGGGATCGACCCAACTTGGCAAGAGCGTACTGAGGAAGCCGTGCAGGCGTTCTTCGACAACCTGGAAGAAACGCCAATCCTCTCCGACGAGAAGAAATGCCTCACCCGCGACACCACTGACCAGGAGATGGCGTACATCGCCACTAGGCTGGATGAGGCGGCAGCAGCCAGGGCCGCGGCTGAGTTCGGTTATACTCCGGAGGAGGCAGATGCAGCAAAGGCGGCAAGCCTTGCCGAGCGAGGGGAGATTGTCCGCGAGGAGGGGCCTGCCGGGCAAGGCGTCGAGTCGAGCGGGCCCGCCGAGCAGGGTGCCGGATCGAGCGAGCCCACCGAGCAGGGCGACGAGTCGAGCGAGTCCGCCGAGGATACTAGCGGCTCGCTGGAGATCGGCTCATCTTCCTCCTCGTCTTCAGGCAGCTCGCCACCAGCAGAGCCTCCTGCTCCACCAAGAAGACGTCTCCGCAAGGCTGGGGACGTAACGGAGCGGCAGACGGGCCAACAGCTGTCGCGCCGCGCGACACGCTCCACCGCAGCAAGCAAGGTTGTCGCGGGAGCACCTCGCGCATCTGCTGCAACTGGAGCGGGGTCTTCCCAGACCGCCGCTTCTACTCCTGCCGCTCCCCATGCCTTGGCGGCAGCCGAAGTGGGGTCGTCTCAGACCACCGCCACTGCTCCCGCCAAGCGGCCAAGGGAGCCTACTCCTCCGCCTCCTCGCGCCGGGACGCGTGAGCCAGACTTCGACTTCTCCACGCTCATCTCCGACGAGGAAGAAGAAGAGTAAGATTTTGTTGTTCTTGCATTTCTTCAATTCTTGTTGTTTGGTCTTGTATCTCCTTTGCCTCACTCTGAACCTGTTCCCTTTTTCAGAACTCTGGCCCAGAGGGCGGCAAAGAGAGCCAAGGCACCGGTGATTGTCATCGAGGATGAGCCCACCGTGCCAGCAGGGGGTGCGCCTGAGACAAACTTGCCGGACCCGGCAACTGGTCTTCAGAGCAGCCCCCAGCGCAGCCCCCAGCGTAAGTGTGGGGTTTTACTTTCCGCTGTTAGGCGCGCGTGGGTGTTCTATCTTTGCTGACGTCTTGTTTGTTGATTTGTGTAGAGGCAGAGCAGCCACTCCAGGAGCGCCCGGAGACCGCCCCCGTCGTGCCGCCTGCTTCAACTACGCCGCCAAGGGGAGGTTCTCCGGCAAGGGAGAGTCCTCCGCCAAGGGCGAATTCTCCGCCAAGGGCGAGTTCTCCGCCAAGGGCGAGTTCTCCGGCGAGGGATAGTGCCAGCGGCCCTCCGCCAGCGGGGACTACAGCTACGCCGCCAAGGGAGAGCTCTCCGGAAAGGGAGCTTGTCGAGGAGCCGGCTCGCGCAGGTAATTCCCTTGCTTCGAACTTCTCTTGGGCTTCTCTTCTTTTGATTCTTCTTTTTTTGGATATTTGCTTGATTGTTCTTCTCCCCTTTTCTGGCTGTCAGACCCATCCGCTGCTGAGCCGATGGAGACTGAAGTTGTTGCTGACGACGCCGCTGCCACCGAAGAAGCTGCCGGCGCAGAGGCCGCCAAGGCTGCCGCCGCAGCAACTGACGAGGGGGCTGGCGATCGCACTGACGGCCCTGAGGCCGCAGGAGCGCCAGGCGCTACACTGACCGCCGAGCCCTCCGCTGCTGCCGCAGCCCCCGGCTCCGAAGAGCCAGGCGCCTACTTGAAGGCCGGCGATGACGTCTTCATCAAACTTCCCTGGGCCTCAAGCTCTAGGGCGCCGGTCGAGGGAGAAGTCTTTGACGGGGAAGTGCTTGCCTCTGCTGGCTTGACGCTCGTCGACGCGCCGAGCAGTAGTAGTGGCGAGTCAGAGGAAGAGCGGCTGCTGCGGAAACTGATGTCGCTCTACCGCGCCCGGCAGGCCAAGCTGGAGTCCAGGGAGGCGCTTGCCGCGAGGGCAGGAGCTGATATTGAGAAGCGCGCAGAGGAGCTTCAAGGCCTTCACCAGGCAGCTCTCCGGTCTTTGGCAGAGGAGTGGGAGCAACTCGCCGAGGAGCGGATGGCCTTCTTTCTTGAGAAGGCCGAGGTCGAAGAGCAACATAGGCTTGCCCGCGAGAAGCTTTCTGCACAGGAAGGCGAGCTGGCGCAGCGGAAGGTCAACCTCGACAGCCACGAGGAGGACCTTGCCGCGCGCGAGCAATCACTTGGCGGGGCTCTCCAGGAAGCAAAGGACGCCACCGCGGCTGCCGAGGCCGCCAAGGAGGAGCTGGAGAAGAAAGTGACGCAGCTGGAGGCTCACCTCAAGGTGGGAGGCGAAGAGATCGCCGCGCTCAAGCTCGAGCGGGAGAAAGACGCCCACAGCCACTCATAGCTGCAGGTCCGCCTCACCGAGAAGGGCAAGGAGCTCGCCGCCGCCAAGGATTCCAACACCGATCTAGAGTTGAAGCTGACCACCTTGACCCAGACGCTGGACGGCGCCAGGGAGCGGGAGGCGACCCTGAAGGAGGAGGTCAGGGCCGAGAAGGCGTTGCTGGAGAGTGCTGCCATCACCCAGAACATCTTTAGGGAGACCGTCGAGCACTGGACGGAGGGTCTTGTCAATGCTGCCGTGGATATCGACAAGGAGCTGGCGCAGCTGGGGGCGGAGTATCTTGGGTATTCCTCCGGCAAGAATCTCCACCCCAGCGCCAAGCTCACCCTATTCTTCAAGGGCGTGGCGACGGCCCTCCAGCAACTCCGGGAGAATATTCCAAAGCAGCTGGCGGACGAGTCGCGCAAGCTCTGCGTGGGAGCCCTACCAAAGGTGTTGATGAAGGTGGCCTTCCGCAATCCAGGCCTCAACGTCACCAACGTCCTCAGGTCCCTGCCGCCGGACGCTGATCTGGACGCGCTTAAGGCCCTTGTCGCACCCATCATGGACAAGGTGAGCGGCATCAAGAGGGTTGAGGGCGATCGCGCAGATTAGGCTTGCATGTTTTCTTCTTTCCTTGTCGCTGCTAATTATGTTATGAAAACAATCTGTTAGAGCTGCGACAAATTATCTTGTAATATAACTCTTTTTTGGGTAGTGATTGCAACGTTATTTCCTTTACTTGACCCCTTCCTTTGTATGTTTTAGCCCTACGCTTTTAGGGAACTTGCCGGTGTAGGCACCTTAGCCGCGAGCGTTGAGTGCATAACTTCAGCAGCCTACCGGCGGTGCCGCTACCGACAAGAAACCTTGTCGCAACTAGTTGCAGCACACTTAAGTTGTTGAGCATGCTCGAAAACAAAGTAAGGGCGCTACACTAGTCGCAGCACACTTAAGTCGTTGAGCGGACTCGAAACAAAGTAAGGGCGCAACTAGCTACGAGTTGGTTCCTCCGCGCACAGGTTTTCCATACAAAGCATGGTCGTTCAATGAAGATAACTTAAAAATTTAAAAATCTAGTTGCTCAAGCTTTGGCAACTTAGCTTTTCTGTTGTTTGCTTCCCGGCAAGGCGAGACTTGCCTCCCGGCAAGGCGAAACTTTCTTGAACGACGCCTGGTCCATACCACTATCTTCTCCTTCCCCCCGGCAAACTTGTGGGCGAGGGAACCTTCTTTCCTTGAGAAAAAAAGAAAGAAAGAGAAAATACGGATATGGAGACTATGGGCTCGTTATTGCTTACCGGGGGTGGGTGCTGCACAAAGTGTCAGATAACACATGCAAAATATAGAAAGCATGAAATTGACAAGATGTGCGAGGCACATGAGCTTTACTGATGCACGGGGTCTGCGCCCGGCTTTGTACAAAGGATTACATGCAACAGCGGCAAGACTTGTACAAAAGGTGGTTGCCGGAGCGGGTCGCGGCAACCGCGCCTTACGGGTAAAACTTACGAAGATGCTCAATGTTCTAGGAGTTGCTCACCGGAAAGCCATCTTCGGTCTCAAGGCGGACAGCGCCGGGCCTAGTGACTCGTTTGACCCGGTAAGGGCCTTCCCACTTCGGCGTCAACTTGTTGGAATTCTTGGCGGACTGAACGCACCGAAGAACAAGGCCGCCTTCCTCGAGACTTCTGGCGTTAACTTTGCGGCTATGGTAGCGATGCAAAGCTTGCTGGTATCGAGCAGCTCGTACAGCAGTCTGAAGACGGTCTTCCTCAAGGAGCAGCGCGTCATGTTATCGCAGCTGCTCTTGCTCGAGCTCATCATAAGCGAGCACTCGAGGTGACCCGTATACGAGTTCCGTGGGGAGAACTGCCTCTGCTCCATAGACTAGAGCGAAAGGTGTCTGTCCAGTGGCTCGATTTGGCGTCGTCCTGATCGACCAAAGAACCACCGGCAGCTCCTCGATCCAGTTTCTTCCGCACTTGTGCAGCTTGTCGAAAGTTCTGGTCTTGAGGCCACGCAACACTTCAGCATTCGCCCTTTCCGCTTGACCGTTGCTTCTCGGGTGAGCAACGGAAGCGAAGCAGACCTTGGCGCCAAGATCTTGGAAGTACTGCATGAAGGTGCGGCTCGTGAATTGCGTACCGTTGTCGGTGATGATCCTGTTAGGGATTCCGAAGCGGCAAACAATCGACCTGAAGAACTTGACTGCTGACTGTGCGGTCACCTTTCTCATTGGTTCCACTTCCGGCCACTTTGTGAACTTGTCGATGGCAACGTACAAGTACTCAAAGCCTCCGGCTGCACGGGGAAAGGGGCCGAGGATGTCGAGCCCCTATACCGAAAATGGCCAGGATAAAGGGATCATCTGGAGAGCTTGAGCTGGCTGGTGTATCTGCTTGGAATGGAACTGGCACGCTTCACACTTGGTTACTTGTGCAGTTGCATCCTAGAGGGCTTCCGGCCAAAAGAAACCTTGCCGGAATGCTTTGCCGGCAAGTGCTCTTGCGCCAATGTGGTGACCACATATGCCTCCATGTATCTCTGCCAACAGCTTTTGTCCGTCTTCCCGGGGAATACACTTCAATTTCACGCCGTTGAGTCTTCTTCTGTACAGTGTGTTGTTGACAAACTGGTACATACTTGACTGCCGGGCTACTCTTTCCGCTTCTTCTTGCTCTTCGGGAAGTTCTCCTGTCTGGAGAAAATGGACGATCTATTGTGCCCATGCTGGAGCCTGTGGCTCGACAACAAGGACTAAAGGCACATCTGCTGCTGCGGGAACATCCTCTTCTACGGCGAGAACCTGCGGCTCAGCCGGAGCTTGATGTTCCCCAGCAAGCTTGCCGGAGCAAAACTTGTCGGGAGCGTTTGCTTCAACGGAACAAGACCTGGGGCTTGCCGGAGCAGACTGCTCCTCAGCATTCTTGGTGTTGATCTTGGGGACCTTCTTGGCGGCGGCTTCTGGAAGCTCTGCCGGAAGATAATCGCCAGAAATCAACTTCCTGTTCTTGCTCTGTCCAGTTGATGGCGTTACGGATGGTTGAGTCAGCTTGAGCACAAAGATCCCTGTTTCCACAGGTAACTTAAGTGCAGCGCACTTTGACAGGGCATCTGCGATGTCGTTCTGAGCTCTTGGAACATGCTCCATCTGTAGGCCGTCAAAGTTCTCTTCAAGCTTTCTCACTTCGTCAACGTAAGCTTCCATCAATGGACTCTGATAATTCTTGTTCACTTGGCGGACGACAAGCTGCGAGTCACCCCTTACAATGAGCTTCTTGATCCCAATGTCTGCGGCGATCCTGAGACCGGCAAGAAAACCCTCATACTCAGCAGTATTGTTCGTTGCTTGCTCCTTGGGAAAGTGCATCTGGACCATGTATTTAGGTGCTCTTTGGTGGGTGCGACAAGCAGCACGCCAGCACCGGCGCCTTGCAGCGAGAAGGCACCGTCAAAGTACATTAGCCACTCTTTGCTTGCTTCCTTGACGGGGATGCTTGTTTCTGGAGTCTCTTCATCTGGTGTTGGCGTCCACTCTGCTATGAATTCTGCCAACACTCTGCTCTGGATAGTTGAAGTGCTCTCAAACTTGAGGCCAAAGCTTGACAGTTCCAGTGCCCACTCAACAATCCTGCATGTTGCTTCTGGATTCTGCAGTATCCTCTTCAGCGGAAAGCGAGTGACAACTGTTATCTCATGTGCTTGGAAGTAATGGCGCAGCTTTCTCGAGGCCATGAGAAGGCCGAAAAGCAACTTCTGCACACTAGAGTACCTTGATCTAGCCCCCTGCAGAAGGGAGCTGACAAAGTAAACTGGGCGCTACACCATTTTCTTCCGTATCTCCTCTTGCGCCTGCGTACATCCATCTTTGTCGGGACCAGAGCTTGTCGGGGAAGCCCCCTGCTTGTCGATGGACGTGCTTGCCGCGGTTGCTGGCTCATCATCTGCCTCCCTCTCCGCTACTAACGCAGCACTAACCACTTGATTGGTTGTCGCTAGGTACAACAGCAACTTCTCTTGTGGTTTAGGTGCGACAAGTATTGGAGTGGATGACAGGTATCTCTTCAAGTCTTGCAGCGCGGCCTCCGCTTCCGGAGTCCATTCCATTGGACCCGCCTTTTTCAAAATTTTGAAAAACGGCAGGGCGCGCTCAGCTGACTTAGAGATGAACCTGCTGAGAGCAGCCACGCAACCGGCAAGTCTTCGTACATCCTTGACGCGCTTCGGAGCTTCAAACTGCTCAATGGCCTTGATCTTGTATGGATTGGGTTCAATCCCCCTCTGAGACACGAAGAACCCGAGAAGCTTGCCGGAAGGGACTCCAAACACACACTTCTCGGGGTTGAGCTTGAGCTGGATCTTGCGCAGATTCGCAAAGGTCTCTTCCAAATCTTGTATCAAGGTTGCCCTGTCCTTGCTTTTGACTACTATGTCATCCATGTAGGCTTCCACATTTCTGTGAATTTGTGGCTCAAAAGCTGTATGGACCACCCTTGCAAATGTTGAACCAGCATTCTTCAAACCAAAAGGTATCCGTATGAAACAGTACGTGCCACATGGAGTGATGAATGCGGTCTTCTCCTCATCCTCTTCTGCCATGAAGATCTGATGATATCCTGAGTATGCATCAAGAAATGAAAGCAAATCACATCCGGCCGTGGAGTCAACAATCTGGTCAATGCGTGGCAAGGGAAATGGGTCTTTGGGACAAGCTTTATTCACATCGGTGAAGTCGATACAAAGCCTCCATTTCCCGTTTGCCTTACGCACGACTACTGGATTGGCCAACCACGTAGGATGGAGCACTCCTCTGACAAGGCCTGCTGCTTCCAACTTCTTGATCTCTTCTGCTATGAATTCTTGGCGCTCCACTGCTTGTTTCCTGACTTTCTGCTTGACGGGCCACGCGTGAGGACAGACGACAAGCTTGTGCTCAATTACTTTCCTGGGAACACCGGGGATGTCAGACGGTTGCCACGCAAACACGTCGACGTTCGCCCGCAAGAAAGCAACGACCGCGCTTTCCTAATTAGGGTCAAGCGTGGCACTGATGATGAAGGTACCACCAGTGCCGTCCTCCTTGGCGGACACCTTCTTGGTCTCTGGCGGAGCTTCCATCGTCTTCTTACACTTGCCCGTGGAGCTCGATGGCGTGTCCTCGATGGTAGCGCAGCACTCCGAAGAGGTGCACTTGCCGGAGTGGGCCCCAGAGCTCTTGCCGGACTTGGTCTTCTTCTTCCCCCCGGGAGCTTCAGCGGCAAGTGTTTTGCTATCTGTTGCGGCTGCTGCTTCCCGGTAGATCTTGTCGGCGCAGATAAGAGCATCCTTCTTATCACCAGGGACAGAGATGACGCTTATCGGGCCTGGCATCTTCAGCATGTTGTATGCATAGTGAGAGGCTTCCATGAACTTGGCGAGTGCTGGACGGCCGAGTATCCCATTGTAAGGCAATGGAAAATCAGCGACGTCAAAAGTGACCCTCTCGGTCCTGAAGTTCAGCTCCCCGCCAGACGTTACTGGCAGCGTGATCTTCCCCTTCGGCTTGCTCCTTCCCGGGTTTATGCCTTGGAAAGTGCTGGTCTCTTCGAGCTCGCTGTCGGGGATCTGGAGTTTCTGGAGTACAGTGGAGGAGATCAGGTTCAAGCCGGCCCCACCATCAACTAACATCTTAGTGACCTTGAGGTTGCGGATGGTTGGTGAAACCAACATCGGCAAGCACCCGACCGTAGTTGTGCGATCAGGGTGGTCCTCAATATCAAAGATGATAGGCGTGCTGGACCATTTCAGAAGCTTGCGCGATTCGACAGGTGGTTCTGCTGCATTAACTTCCCGCACCCACTGTTTGAGTTGGCGGTGAGAAGCATGCAGAGAAGCACCGCCGTCAACGCACAAGACTTCTGTGGCTTTCTGGAACTCCTGCTCACTGTTCTCAACATCCTCCATGTCTTCATCGTCGTCGTCATCTTCATCCTTGTCGCGGCCGCAGGGAGGCCTATCTCCTTGCCGCTGCTTGGCCTTGCCGCGGCGTCCTCCCCGGCCGTTGAATGTCCGCTTCTTGCCGGATCCTCCATCACCTCCTTGGGCCTTCTCCTTGTCGCGCCACTCGTATTCAGCCTTTTGCTGCTCAACAAGCTACTCGACCCTCTTGCAGTTCTGGAGGTCGTGGCCCATGGTGCGGTGGATCTTGCAGTACTGCTTGTCGGTGCCGTCCTGCTTGTCGGCGGCCGCCACAGCCTGGCAGTTGGTGCATGCGGCAGTCTCCTTGCCGGAGCTACCAACTTGGGCTTTCTTGGCTCCACCTTCATTGCCGGACTGCTCAACAACTAGCACTTCTTTGTTTTTCTTCTTCCTGTTGTTCCTCCGCCGGTTCTTCTTTGCCGGGGCAGCATCCTCACTGTCAGATCCCCTGCGCCTGTATCCTCTCCGGGGAGTTTCCTCCCCTCCTCAGCACGTGCACACTTGTCGGCCAGGGCATAAAGCTCACTGACGTCTCTGATCTTGCACATCGCCATCTCCTCCCACATCCTGCGGTTGCGCACGTTCTGATGGAACGCGCTGATGACCACGGCAGGGTGGACGTCTGGGATGTTGTGCTGTACACGGCTGAATCTATGGATATACTTGCGCAGGGGCTCTCCTTCCTTCTCGGCGAGCAGGTGAAGGTCACTTTCCTGGCCATGAGGTTTGTGGCCGCCTGTAAAGGCGCCGACAAACTGATGGCATAGGTCTGCCCAGGAAGAAATGGAGTTGTCCGGCAAGTGCATGACCCAGGACCTGACGTTGGGCTTGAGTACCAGCGGGAAGTAGTTGGCAAGGATCTTGTCGTCCCGCCCCCCAGCAGCTTGCACCGCGATGGTGTAGATGCTGAGGAACTCCAACGGGTGCGTCTTGCCGTCGTACTTCTCTGGTACGTCTGGTTTGAAATTCTTCATGCTGGACCACTGGACTTGCCGCAGCTCACGGGTGAACGCAGGACAACCTACCGCGTACGGCAAGTCGCTTGGTCCCCCTGGTGCATGCATGTCGACAGCGGGCCCAGCGCGCTGGTCTAATTGACGCCGCGCTTCTCTTCGGCGCTCGATGCGGGTGCGAGCGTCTTCTTGTTGGCGTTCGTGAAGAACTTGGCGCTGATCGCGACGAGCTCGTGGATCTGATGACGCAATGGAGTAGTCGTCGATGTTGATCCGGCGAGTCGGTGATCTTGGCCTCCGGGGCGGAGAGTGCACGGTGGTTGCACCCCCACCGGTCTTGTCGCCATCGGCCCACTCCTGGCTGACTTGCCGCGGCTGCGATGTGCTCGGTTGCCGCGGAGTGTCGCCGTTGGCGAAGGCGATGAGACTCTGAATGGTGGCCCTCCAGTCGTCGTCTTTGTCTGCCGCTAGAGGGAAGTCTAGAAGCAGTTGATCTCGTGCCAGAGCTTCTGCTGGAGTGGCGGGTAGCGGTGGCGAACGGTGCGAGGAGCGGGATACGCTCGGACTTCTAACTACGTTAGAAGGAGCAGTATCCCGTCCAGGCGACCGAGCCTTGCTCGTAACGGCATGTTGGCGTGCATGCTGGTCTTGAGCGTTCCGGGACCCACCAGCTTGGCCTTGGCCCAGCAAGCGTATGGTACCGTGAGTACCATGACGCTGCCGGTCCCGCGCCTCCTGAGATGGGCGCGGTGCATGCATGGACGCCGTGGTCTTGGAGTGCGCCCGGTCATCGTGGGAGCCGGCTACGCCGCCGATGGGCAGCGCAGCCTTGTCCTTGGACCTGGTGGCACCATGAGTTCCCTCGTCGACGTCCGTTCTTCCGCCGGCGTCTACCCCACCAGCCGTTGGCTCCGGCGGTGGTGGGATCGACGCGGACGGTCCAGCTGCCTCCGAAGCCTTCTTCTTCGGCGGCATGTTGATGAAGATGATCAAGATCTAGCTCGTGTGGACGCCGGATCAGGTTCACACAACCTCGATGCACCCCCTACCTGGCGTGCCAAAGATGTCGGGGAAACTGATCCACCCACGAACACCTATGGGGACGGAGCCCCTTTTCGGTATGGCAGGGGGAGGAGATCGCGCGAAGAGCAGATCGTGGCGAAGCACACGAGCAGTTTACCCAGGTTCGGGCCGCACGGATGCGTAAAACCCTACTCCTGCTTTGATTTGTATTGAGTTCTTGCTCGGGAGCGCTGGGAGCTACAGTACACTTCAGCAGCCAACGGGACCGAGCGTGGGAGTGTTCGAATGTCTAATCCCCTTCTACGTTGCGCATGGGCCTCCTTTTATATGCTCAAGGGGTCACCGACAGGTGGCAAAGAAGTTGAGGGTAAAAATGGAAAAAAGGGGGGTAGTTGGTACAGTGCTTTATACCTAACCCTGACGGCAGGGGACAAGGGCATTAAATGCCCATCGCCATCCCCCAAACAGTGCAAAAAGGGGCCATCAGGGGCGCCACCATTCGCCACGACGGCAGCCTTGTCAGCGCCGCTTGCCACCGCGTACCCCTAGCTGCACAACCTTCCGCCACGTGCGCTTGGAAGGGTCCCAGAGCGACACGCGGGTGGATGTGCTGGAGCGCAGGTACTGAGTGGAAGCTTGCTGCGGCAAGCGCCTTGCCGCGGTCGCTATCTTATCGCTTCCGGGAGCTTGTCGCTCACCGGGTCTTGCCGGGACGCGTGGCGCATCGCGGCAAGTCTCTTGAGATGCCTTGGTTGGCCTTCCCAGCAAGCTCCTCTTGCCAGGGTCTTGCGCCTCGAGTGGCCTTCCCGGAAAGCTCCTCTTGTCGGGGCCTTGTCTCCTTGGCTCGAATACTTTGTTCTTGAATGGCTCCAAAGGAACCATGGAGGTCCTTGGCGGTCACCTGGCCAGCCTTGCCGCGGGACGCTGCGACTGCCCGTGCACAAGTTCGGGATACTAGGGTACCCCTACTTTAGTACACCGACACACAATGTATAAAAATGTCCAACTGAACCCCGAAAAATTCCGCAATTAGACACACCACTCCTCTTGTTCTATGTTGACACTAGAAATTTTTTGAAAGCAATAAGAGGCAGAGGATATCATTTCGTCCCCAAAGGTGGCACGTTCCCTACCAAAACCATCACACTTGTTGCGAGAATCTCTGGTTTGTTAGAAGCTTATACCCAAACCTGCCCCATATGGGACCAAAAATTTACCACTGCATGTTGATGCCGCTCCATGATAGCATGCCAAGTTTCATGAATTTCAGTCAATTTTGGATTTACTAGAATTTCAAAACCAGATATCTAATGTTTTCGGCAATCAACAGTGCCCTGGTGTTTGAATTTCATTCCCATTTCTTGCATGGGACCTAGAAATCCACCCAAGTCCACACCTTTGACTTTTCAATCAACTTCGGTGCACTGGAGCATGTGCTTGTAGTTCAAATTTGAATTATCCACATAAAATGCCTAGAAAACCTAATTAACGTATAAAAAAGGCCAGATGAACCATGAAAAATATCAAAATTAAACACAACACTCATGTTGTTCTATGTTGACACTAGAACTTTTTTGAAAGCAATAAGAGGCAACGAATATCATTTCGTCCCCAAAGGTGGCACGTACCCTACCGAAACCATCATGCTTGTTGTGAGAAGCTTATACCCAAACCTGCCCCAAATGGGACAATTTTTTTACCACAACATGTTGATGCCGCTCCATTATAGCATGCCAAGTTTCATGAATTTCAGACTAGTTTTGGATTTACTAGAATTTAAAAACCAGGTATCTCAATGTTTTGCCGGCAATCAATAGTTCCATGGTGTTTGAATTTCATTCCCATTTCTTGCATGAGACCAAAGCATGCACCTAGGAACACATATTTGATTTTTAAACCAATTTATATGCACCGGAGCATGTGCATGTAGTTTAATTTTGAATTGTGCTTCTTTTGGGATAAGCATCATATCAAGAATAAACTCCAACTTATTTTGTGCAAACTCCACTATTTGGAGCAACATTTTTCCTTTCCATTGGTCCAATGTTCACACAGAAATGTATCGCCCAAAAAAATGGACTGGTTCATCCGTAATTCATATTCTCCTCATATCAAATCTTTTGTTTCATCTTGAACCACTAATCAACACTCAAATTTCAAGGGTGCTTCACTACATATGCTGCCATCCGCATAGTTTGGCAGGGTCAAGCATTCCTTCCATCTTTATTCATTTGTCCTTGCTGCGGATGTTTCAATCCTACTGGATTTGGGCAATGTGATCTTGAATTCTTCGATATTTTGCTTCATCTTAGTGGCCATATGCTTCACCTCCATCATATCTGCATGTGCCCCACTCAGGTATTCCTGAGTGTGACGAAGTCTTGGCTCTAGTATTTCTCCAATCTGACGTATGGCCTCCATAGCGGCTTCACGAACAGAGTCGAAGAATGTTGTTCGTGGTACTCGAGAGATGAAAAAGTATTGACCCATAGTTTTTGGGAAAACTCCTTTCACATGGTGGAGGTGTACCTCCACGTACCAAAGTTCAACTCTATTCTCTAGGAAGGGATAACCCTTGTAAAATGCATCTCCTTCCATGTGAATATGCTTCATCATATCCTTCGGGATCTTTGGGCAATCCTGGTCACTAGTTAGGGTTATGATTGTTATCGGCCCTTGAGAAAAGACTCATAAAGGGTTTTCATCTGTAGGTATAAGATAGAAGGGGTACTGAAGATGGTGTATGTATTTCCTTGGGTGAAATGTGTTTGTTTGTCCGAGAAAGGTTTGGGCTCGGCTTGTCCATGGGTTCAAGGTTTTAGTCTAGCTGACATAGTAAGAAAGGCACTCACAATCATCCAACAACTCATAGCATTTCATATGAGATTCCAAACATATCAACTTCTATTGCTTCAAGAAATATTACAATGTCCTTTCCATAACTCAACTTAACATCCCAATGAAAAGTGTATTGCACATTCATTTACATGCTTTATTCCAATGTCAAGATCTCAACTACTCTGCTCAATCTTTACTCGGTTATGAACCTTCTCTGGCAAAATTCCCTACTTCCTTGCCACGTAAACAAATGACATCAGACAAATGAAGGGACTTCAAGGTGATTATATTGGTTCACTAGGTTCTTGGCTTGTTGGGCAGTTGCTAGTATAATGACCTAAATCCTTGCATCTGTAACATGTGATGTGACTCGGGTCCTTTTCCACAGAAATTGAGTTGTTCTGGGGACAAATGGTCTTTCTCTTCCTCGACTTCTTCGTTCCTATCAATTCTTCTATCTTTTGTTGATCAAACTCCACCTCTTCTGTCGTGAAGTCTCCCAAATACTCTTGGCAATACTGTGACAGATGTCCTTTTTCCCCACATGAGTAGCAAGCACGGGAGTAATATCTGTTTAGGCCTTCTCCATGAGGGTCGTAAATACCTTCCTCTGTCATGGATTCCTTTGAAATTTCATCGAGGGATTCTTTCATTGCTTCTTTCTTCTGATGGATAGTTCGTTGTACCATGGGGTAAATGTGACATTGAGCACGGTAGTGAGTAGTCCTTTCACACAAGAAACAAGTAATTTGCCTAGTTGGGCACTCTTCAGCTGGGTGACTTTCTTCACAATGAGGGCATACATCCTTGTGCTCCTCCTAGGTGTGTCCTATTTCTCCACAATTCCTGCAGGCACAAGGTTTCTTCTTCGGGTTTTCATCATGCCTTCGGAAGAGACATGATTTTAACAGAGTCTTCTTGAATTCCTCCCAACTTTTTGCTCCATTACATCCCTGTATGGGTTGATGCATTTTCCACCATGTTACAACACTTTTTGTAAAGTACTGAAGAGCGTGTTGAACCTCATACCTCCTTGCACTCAAATATTTCCTGAAGTGATCCTCAATGTTTTGTATCCAAATCATAGCTCTGCCTCCGGCTGGGTCATCGGTCCAGATAATACAAGTCTATCTTCACTCATCCTCTATTGGATCCAACGGTTTTGGGATGAGATTCGGGAGTGGAGAGGGATACACTCAATACAAACAATAATTTTTGAAGAGACGGGTTTTATTTTCTGGCCGTCGAAAAAACATCAAACAGATGACGAATCACAATCGTCGCATCTAACGTAAGTACATAACAGGGGTTTCGTCTTATAAAAGGTCAATATCCCTTCAAAGTCGTCAACTTACTCGTCGAAACCCCTGTTATGTACTTACATTAGATGCGACGAGTAAGTGAAATGTTAGGGTTGCGCAACCCTAACATTTCACTTACTCGTCGAAATAATTCCTCCAACATGAGACGTTGCAGCCGTGTAGGTCACTACTTTGAATGTACTGGCAAATCCACACCATAGAATAATGATGAAATGCCTAACACTATATGCATATTTGGCTGGTGGAGGCTGTAAGGTTAATTTTGCATAAACCTAGTTTTTTTCCTACAACAAAGGAATAAATTTTTATTCATTACTCAATTGTATTAAGCATTATTGAGAATGGGTCCTCCATCTCAATCCCAAATTGCCAAAGTCATTAACAACCCAACAAATTAACTAAATATAATGTTGAGATCAGTAAAATAATCCACTTCTAGATACTCAAAAATTTCCATAACCGTGGACACGGCTAATCATGGTCAGTTTGTACACTCTGCCGAGGTTTTGCACTTTTCCCCACAAGACTCGATCGCCTCCGTTTAATTTATCACACTTCATGGTGTTTGAGAAACGGATGACCGAGACACAGTCTTTCAGAAGCATTCACTCTTTACCCTGGATAGACCAGTACACCTACATTCCCCTTAAATCTGCTAGTCCACCACTAAAAGAGCTCACACAACATACGCAACTATGCCAGAGCCCATAATGGCTTGTGGCTACACATGGAAGTTTCTAGGCATGAAAATATCATATGATCCCTTTGAGCCTAGGTGGCATTCCATAGGATAATCACACGGGTCCTCCGAGATTTCCTAGGATAACACTAGATTCTCCAGGTGTCCTGCAACCAATCCACCCAGTTGTGTATTAAAGTCCCTTAGCTGTTATTACACTAACAACTTTCATGAAATCTCACATACCAATCCACGTCTACAAGCATGGCTAAGAAACAAGTAACAAAGCGTATATTCCCTTGGGTTGATCTCAAGTCATTGGATTCCTATCTCATGAACTACTAAGAAATACCACCTGTGCTCAAGTCCTACTCATGCAATCTTTGAGGATAGAACTAATGCCATAAAAACTGTGTATTGGAAAGTATGATCAAAGTATGAACTTGCCTTGTATGGTTGATGTAGATTCTTCGCACTCATAACTCATGGTAGATCTACTCGTCACACTTCGTTCGATCTATCTTAAGTAATCAATAGTAACCACATATAAGCAATGATTCAGAAGATCGAACAAGATAAAGAAAACACTTCGGAAAACTTTGAAAACAACCGAATAACTCTTGCAACAGAAAACAATTTCTAACAGTAACAACATTAAGCGAATTTCGCCTTATCAGAAAGTTTTGGGTCAAGAGCATCGATTTGCAAAAATAATCAACTAAATTGGAGTTATGAAACTCAAGTTATGACAAAAAGAAGTATAAATCAAAACTGTTTGAATACAAATTTTAAAACTTTCAAAAATAAATTTAAGTTGTTTATCTAGACAAAGGGGATTATAACATAGACGTGGGCGTTGGTTTCGTTTAATTTGGACAAATAAGTAAAAATTTACGAAGGTTCGAAGAGCAGGGGCTAAATTGTAAATAAACTAATTGCATCTAGGTCCCTGACCGAAAATTAAACTAAAAAGAAAAATCTATCAGACAAACGTCCGCTAACAAAGACTAATGAACGAATTCGTTCACTATGAAGTCCTAACCAGCGAATGTACTCTAATTAACTAACTAAAAACAGATCTAGATCTAGGGTTCTAATAGAAAACCCAAGAAAAAAACTAGCGGTGGCAAGGCGGCTCATACCGGTTTGGAAAAAAATACCGGCGGGTCGCGGAGCGGGTCGTGGCTGATCGGGCCGGCGCGTCGGAGACAAAGCTCCGGTGGGCGTGAGGCGACGACAGCGAGTCTGCCGGCGGCTCCGGCGAGGCGAGGCTGCGGCGGCGGCCTGGGCGAGAGTGGAGGCGGGCGCGGGGCGATGCTGCATGGGGCGAAACAGTAGGCGGAAGGAGGTGGCGAGGCGACCGCAGCGGCGGCGGCTCGGGCGGCGACGGCGGACGGGGTCTAGGGGGCCCCGGGGCGCAGCTTATAAAGTGGGGTGGGGGGCGGCCTCGGAAGGTAGAGTCCTAGGCGGCGACGTCTCCTCCCGTGTCCTGGCCGGACTCGGGGAAGGCGGCGGCGGTGCGGCTGGGCCTGGCCTAGCTCGGCCCAGTTCGGCTGCGGTTGATTTTTACAACATGAACATTTTTCTAGAGATAAATAAAATGCACAGAAATTTAAATAAATCAAATAGTGCTTCTGGTTTATTTTAAAAAATCAAAATAAAATATTTTCAAATACCAAAATCGCTTCAAACTTATTTTTCTCCAATTTTCTATTGTAGGGAATCATGTTACCCTATTTTACATATATTTTATTTTTGGAGAAAAATAATTTGATTAAAACCCAAATAACACCAAATTAAAAAAAAATTCAACGGGACTTTAAATTTGATTCTTTTAAACTTCCAACTCATATTTCATATGTTCTCAAGAAGGCATTTTATCTTCTCTTATGAAAATTATTGAGTTGCTTCAAGTTTCTAAATTTGAAATATTTCGAGAACGGAATTCAAATCTTTTCAAAACCCTTATCATTTATTAAATGGAAGAAGTCATATCATCTTCACTCCAGGGTTTTGTGATGAAATGAATTTGTATTCACGGAGATCATGAATGCAAAGTGAAAGTTTGGGAAACTCAATTCATTGACTCTCATTTAACGTTGATATGTTTCAAATTTCACTCAATTTCACACAACACATCACACAAGCAATCAAAACTATCTATTTAATATAAAATTTCAAAATTTAGAATTTTGGGATGTTACAATATGTTAGGTAACATTCCACATCAAGAATTCTATTTTTATCATAAACCTACTCGAGGACGAGCAGGAATTAAGCTTGGGGATGCTTGATACATCTCTAACGTATCTATAATATTTGATTGTTCCATGCTATTATGTTATCTCTTTTGGATGTTTTATATGCATTAATATGATATTTTATATTATTTTTTGGAATAACTTATTAACCTTGAGCCCAGTTCCAGTTTTTGTTTTTTTCCTTGTTTTTTAGTTTCGTAGAAAGGGAATACCAAACAAAGTCCAAACGGAATAAAATCTTCACAATGATGTTTCTTGGACCAGAAGACACCCAGGGGACTTGGAGTCCAAGTCAGAGGAGCCACGAGGTGGCCACAAGGGTGGAGGGCGCGCCCCCTGCCTAGTTTGCCCCTCGTGCCCCCCCCTAACCTACTTATTCCTCCTATATATTCTCAAATATTCCCAAACCCTCAGAAAAAGCCATGAAACCACTTTTCGGCCGCCGCAACCTTCTGTACCTGTGAGATCCCATCCGAAGGCCTCTTCCAGTACTCTGCCAGTGGGGGATTCGACCATGGAGTGCTTCTACATCAAAACTATTGCCCTTCCGATGAAGCGTGAGTAGTTTACCATAGACCTACGGGGCCATAGCTAGTAGCTAGATGGCTTCTTCCATCTGTTTGATTCTCAATACCATGTTCTCCTTGATGTTATTGGAGATCAATCCGATGTAATCTTCATTTGCGGTGTGTTTGTCGAGATCCGATGAATTTTGGATTTATGCTCTGCTTATTTATGAATACTACTTGAATCTTCTCTGAATTATTTTACGCATGATTTGGTATCTTAGTAATTCTCTTCGAACTATCGGTTTTGTTTGGCGAACTAGATTGGTTTTTCTTGCAATGGGAGAAGTGCTTTGCTTTGGGTTCAATCTTGCGGTGTCCACACCCAGTGACAAAGTAGGTGTAGCGAGGCACGTATTGTATTGTTGCCATCAAGCATAAAAAGATGGGCTTTTCATCATATTGCTTGAGTTAATTCCTCTACATCATGTCATCTTACTTAAAGCGTTACTCTATTCATCATGAACTTAATACTCTAGATGCAGAATCGTTTCGGTCAATGTGTGGAGTAATTGTAGTAGATGCAGAATCGTTTCGGTCTACTTGACACAGACGTGATGCCTATATTGGATAATCATTGCCTTAGATAACATCATAACTTAGCGTTTTTCTATCAATTGCTCGACAATAATTTGTTCACCCACGGTATTATTTGCTTTCAAGAGAGAAGCCTCTAGTGAAACCTATGGCCCCCGGGTTTATTTTCCATCATACTAGTTTCCGATCTACTATTTTTGCAATCTTTTACTTTCCAATCTATAAACCAAAAACCCAAAAATATTTTATCTTTTGTTTATCTATATCTCTCAGATCTCACTTTTGCAAGTGACTGTGAAGGGATTGACAACCCCTTTATCATGTTGGGTGCAAGTTGTCTGATTGTTTGTGCAGGTATTGGTGATTTGTGCATTCATCTCCTACTGGATTGATACCTTGGTTCTCAAACTGAGAGAAATACTTATCTCTACTTTGCTGCATCACCCTTTCCACTTCCAAGGAAAAACCAATGTAAGATCAGGATGTAGCACCGATCTATCTGGCCATAAGAGGTAGGCCGACTGTCCGCGGACCCCCTAACCCACCGTCTTGGTCTTCATGAGCCGAAACAGCAAACTTTTGGGATCGCCTCGAGAACAGGCGGATGGCCTTGCCCCCTTAGCACCAAAGAGGAAACTCTCTCCATCCGCACCCGTTGGCGCTCCTTTGGCTTCGGTCATCGACATGCGCGTCACCCACGTGAAGAAGTAGGGCCATGTGACTCCGCTGAGCCACTCTTGGCTTGCACGCCTCCACGAGGGGTGTCGAGAGGCAGCCCCGGGGAAGCTGCCTCGCGACGGGGCCTCGCGATGCTCCTAGTGACATGCTGACGTGCGCCTCGCGAGGCTGGGTCCTCACAAAGGGCTCTGTTTGTGGAGCTCTGGCGGTGGGCCAGCTTTGGGCCTCCATGCAAGTGTCGCATGCTGGGTCGCAGGCAGACCGGCCTTGGTACCACCAATCCCACGGGCCCGACAGTAGCCCCCGGGTCCGGGACAAGCATGACCCCGCCAGTTGAAGGGTGGTGAAATAGTCACGATAAAAAAATACACATCCGTGACATTTTCTCTTGAATTAATTTTTTCTGTCATGCTTATGGCACTTCTATGACGATAATGGTGACAGAAACACGTATCATCATAGATGTGGTGGGCTCCAACTTCTATGACATAAAATCATACCAGAAAATGGGCTTTTCGTCCTGGGTAGGATAGAGACGCACCTGCATGACATTCTTTGGGCCGTCCATGACCGAGAAAACCGTGGTAGAAGCGAAGGAGAGGAAAATTTCATGGAGTTCTTGGTTACGGCGGGTGGTCGGGGCGGAGCGATATAGTGTGGTTGCACGTTTCTCTCTCGTACGCGCGCGTGGTGTGAGCCATGTTCACTATAACTGAACCCAAGCGAGGCGTTCGCTTACTGAACCAGAGCGATCGCACTGCTACATACTGAAGCCGATCAATCGATCCCTTCGCTGCTAATGAACCTGACCGACTCCTTCGCTGCTAACTGAACACGATCAATCGGTCGTGCTGCTTACTCAGGCCAATCAAACCTGCTGCCTCTTGCTAAACAGTGAATATGGGAGTTAGTTGAACGAGTCGAGACATGGTTGGGGTTAGATGAACATTTCCCGCAGGGGGTTGGATGAACAGGACCCTATGGCAGTATATGCGGTTGCCGCTGGATGAATGGGACCCCGAGAGGAGGCCACCCTGGCTGAGCTGGTTGGGGTGGATGAACAGGACCCCGTAGAGGGATGGTTTAACAGTAGCTGGTGGAGGGCTGGATGAACAGTAGCTGGTGGAGGCAGGAGGAATACGCGATGGATGAACAGTGCTGGTGGAGGCTGGAGGAAGTCGATGGTGGGTGAACAGTAGCCCGTGGAGTCATGTTCTGTGGTACGCCACACCCCTTACGATGAACAGGACCCTTATTTCGACCGTAGCGCTCCCACACAAGTCGATTTACTCTGTTTTGCGGTACGCCAGACCCCTCCCGATGAACATGATCCTGTTTCGGCCGTAGTCGGTCGAGCAGAAGGCCATTTCCTCTGATTGGCAGTACGCCACAGCCCGTTTTGGTTGTTCCATCCAAGCCGGTTGGCTCACGATGAACATGATGTGTTTCGTTGCCTCTCGATGAACACGAAGTTCTTTCTCTGTGCCAACCCTGCCGGTTGATTGCCGATGAACACGACACCGTTGCTGCCGTCCACTACCTCTCCATGTACACCAGCCCTGGCCGAACGTATGCCCGAGTACGCGTTCGAGACCCGCCCGTATGTACGTACCTGGCCATATATTTTGCCATGCAGTTGTACGTACGTGTACATGGTTTATACGGGGCTGCATGTATGACATGTGTCCTTCCTTACTCGGCCAGGGTTCATTGTTGCAGAGAGACCGAATGACCGCAATGTACATACACATTCACGATCAGACTATAACGCTATGTACGCTTCCATCTGGTTGGCCCTAGCCGTCAGGGTGGACAAGGAGGCACTTCCTTGCATGCGAAGATCTAGCTAGCAGGTCCTAGCTATCATGGGTGAATCATTTTTTTGTCTGTAATAAGGAGGCACTTCCTTGTGTGCGGCCATGGACCCAACTGTCAGCCTCTCCACGTACAATCCTTGGAAGTCATTCCTTGACCACGCCGAATTGAGACCACCAAGCCGGTGGACGATGGCGAGTCATAGGAAGGGATTGACCCTGAGCCGGGGAAGACTCGACAGTTGTTCCCCATGCGGAGGGGGCTATGAGGGTTTATTGGTTCGGCTTCAGTGTGAGGCTGCCATCGTCGGAGAATAACATGAGGTCTGGGTGAGTGTAGGTTTGGTTAGGCCAGCCATTGGGAGTAGGGTGGACCGGTGAGGCCTGCGCAGCAGCACAGCCGACCAAGGGAGATAGGAGCAGGCGGCACGGCCGGTGCTGGTTTGGGTGGCTGGAACAAGAAGACTAGAGATTGAAGAAGCGCGACGGTGGTTGGATTAACATCCAACGGTCACTGCATCTAGAATTGTATGTTGACTAAGTTGACAAAGCCCTACATACGTGTCCACTTAGTAGGCCCACAAGTCAGCCTCCAAATCTGGTGGGTCCTAGCAAGGATGGGGAATCATTTTTTGCGCATAATAAGGTGGCATTTCCTTGCATGCGAAGATGTAGCTCGTGGGTACCAGCTATCAGTGAGTGGAAACATTTTTTCGTGTAATAAGGAGTCACTTTCTTGAGTGTGAAGTTGTAGCTGGTGGGTCATACCTTTCGGGGGGGGAGAAATCATTTGTTTTCACATAATAAGGAGGCAATTACTTGCGTGCAGCCATGGACCATGTGGGTCCATACTATCAGCGACTCCACGTACACCCCTCTTCCAATGGCTGTCGTTTGTTGACACAGTTGACCATGCCGCCTCGAGAAAACCAACACGATGGACGACAGCGAGACCTAGGAAGGGAATGACCCACAGCTGGCAAAGACGTGACAGTTGATGCGCATGCGGAGGGGAGTATCTGGGTTCACTGGTACATCTGCGGTTTGAGGTTGTTGTCGCCGAAGAATAACATGAGGTGCTGGTGAGTAGAGGAATGGCATGGATGGCGATGGGAGTAGGGTGGGCCGGCGAGGCACGCACGGCAGCATAGCCGGCCATGGGAGGCGGTAGCAGGCGGTACCGCTGGTGGTAGTTTGTGCGGCTGATGGAAGAATATCCGAGATTGAAGAAGCACACCATTCGTTGGATGAACATCCAACGACCACTGCTTCTAGAATCGTGTGCTGACAATATGGTGAAAAAGCCTTGCGTACGCGTCAACTTTGTTTTTTACGGCCACGTACGCGTGAACTTTGTAGGCCCACAAGTGATCATCACATCTGTGGCACAGACATATAGCCCATTTGCGATTTCTAAAAACATACAACCCATTTCTTAATTCTAATGGAATTCATTGCAACCCACTTACTGTTTGTTAACATCACAACCCAGTTTTCTAGCGAGGACAGTGGTTTATAATTTTAACCAAATTTCCCACATTATGATGGGATCCTATATATTATTTATCCCTAAGTTTTGAGCCATATTAAATCTAATTTCAAATGAAATTTACATTAGGTAAAAAATGAATAAAATTTTGCGCCCAAAAATTAATCAAATTAAAACTTTAAAAATCCAATAAATGCAATGCGGGAGCTCCCCGCCCACTGGCGAGGTTCTGTCAAAAAACTCCAATAAAATATCATACTGAAACTAATTACATTATTTCTAGTTACAGCACATTTATTATTTTTAAACCCATTTTCTTGGCAAGCCTAATGCATCCCTTGTAGAAATGATTTCTAGCCTAGCGGGCCGGAGAATAACAAATTAGCTTGGGTTAGGTATTCCTCAAAAAAAGTATAGCTGGGACAGGGAAAGCCATTTTCACCTTGAAAATTTAATATTTGGGCTGGATATTTTGTCGACATAAAATAATAGCCTCGGCTAGACGGGCCACAGCCCGCCCTGTTGATACCTTGCTCCTCTGAACACCCAAAACATTCCTCAAGAAAAACTCTATTAACACCTAAAAAAACCACTCGAGCTGCTGGGTCCCAGCTGTCGGCCGCTCCTTGTGCAATTCTCCCATTTATTGTCTATATAGGTTGGCAGTTGTGTGGGACCGTGATGTCAGGAAACCAGGAGGAAGCAATTTTTTTTGGGTGTGTCTAGGAAAAATCTAGATGTGATATAGTTATATACTTATATCACATCTAACCTGATGTCCACTATGTTTGTGGTTTTTTTTCTTTTGTCCCCGTTTTTTTCATTGTTGCTGCGTTATTTATGGGAGTATAGATGTGACATCCCTAGAAAACATCCATATGTGAGTTATAAAAACTGTTGTTTATAGTTGTAAATAAGGAGGCACTTGCGTACGTATGGCTATGGCCATGCTGAGTCCGTACTGTCATCCTCTCCGCGTACTGTTATCCCCTGATTCCTCTTGTTCGTTGACCATGTTGACAACGCGAAATGGCGAGCGCAACAACTTGAAGGATGACGGAGAAGGCCCCGCGGGCCATACAGATGGTCTGATACAGCGCCCGCTGCTCATCAAGGAAGCCAGGATCATCAGCCAGCATGTCGGCGACGACATTGTCATTAGCGTGTTAGCCGGTGATTTGTCCCTCCACCTGCCGATGCTCGTTGAGGGGACAGAGGTTTTAGCACTGCTCCTCCTATGCTTGCCAGAACACCGAGACTAGCGGTGCTAGTAGCTCTTCCGCCATAATGGCGTTGAAGTGCGGCCGCACCTACTCTATGGTGAACACGGCATGAACCGGCGCAGGCGGTGGCACCGACTCCTGGTCTGAAGCCTCGTCCAACATTTGATACTGGTCGCTGAGCTCAGCGAGCTCGTCAGCGAAGAAAACGAGATTAATGGAAAAAATAAAATGAAAAAGATGGGTTTAGAACGGAAAACCTGTGGTGTTTAGTAGTTTACTGCATCTACAGCTGGACACTAACCGGTGAAGCCTCAAATTTGCTCATCTGCATCCGGATACCTCATACTAGAAATCTTAAAACCATCGGAGCCGGCTGCTGCTCCTCTCCATCCTCCTCCTCCGCTAGCTCCCCCTCCTCCTCTGGCTCCGGCGATTCCGAAGGCAGCCCTACAGTGATTCGGGTGGCGCGCCTTGCGAGGACCTCCTAATCGATCTGGTACCGATACTCAGGCATGAGCATAGTGTAGGTGCTTATCTTCTCGACCATGGCGTATCTGGGCTGTATATGAGGGGTGTCAGTCGTCCCGGGCGCTTAACACCCATTTGAGGAGCCCGTCTGTGTTGAATTTCGTGTCCGGGCCGTCACCGTGTTGTTTGAGGCGGTTACGGGCGTCCGGTTGTGCTCTAGTTTCTAAAAAGAAAAGGAGGCGGTAGATTCTCTTACATCTGTAAGGGCGGAGAATTTAAGTTACTCAGTACATTCATATTTTATAACGTAGATTATGCATGAAATGTTAAGATTTTTTAAGGTAGTACACATGCAAGCGCTCATACATACGCGCATACACTCATTCCTATGAACGCACACACGAACACCCACACCTTTGAACACCTTCGAGAGACTAAGCTGGCATGAAATGGTAAGAAGATGAGTCGGTCGGAAGATCATATGGTTTCACCTCTAGCTAGCCTACCAAAACTAGTTGTCGGATAGGCTATGAATTAATCCTAAGACGGTGAACTTCTTAAGCACAGAAACAATAGAAGAGGATGATCTTGTTAACATGCAAATCACTTGCATTACATCAACATGCAAAACAATACGAAGCATTATTTTCTGGAGGCACGATGAACAACTTGTGATGCCGCGTGCCACAACATTCCAAGCTCAATTTTGCAATCAAATTTACAAGGCCTACCATTTCATAGACAACATTTAGAACAAACTCTTACAATACCATACGTAAGTTCACATTCATGATTATGCATCTCATTAGGGTCAATAATTACTTCTGAACTGAACACACGAACAGGAAAAAACGATCGACGCTGCTCACGGTGAAGGGCCTCCCATTCCAAAATATCAAATGCATGTCTTCTGGCTAACATCAATGAGAAAAATTAGACAATGTTTTCCAATTCAAAAATATCAAACGAATGTCTTCTTGCTAACATCAATGATTTAACATTGACAAGCTTTTCCCATTCAGAATATCTAATGCCTATGATTGTGGAACGGGCGGGGTTTGCCATCAGTTTGCACATTACAATGGAACATGGAGTTGGATTAACCAGCTTATCTTTTTGTGCAGTTCCACTAAAATCAAACAATGTCTTGCGTAGCATGGTGGATTTCATATTTATATGTTGCAAGGCCTTGAAGACGTTGGCAGCTCCATTGAAGTAAATAGTCCGGTGGCTCAAGGTGACAACGAATGATTAGAGAACCATTCGATGTATTGTGCATGATGAAGTATTATGGAGTACATGAACCATCTGAACATTTTGTGCGGTTCCACTGAAATCAACCTGAGCATCCCTGTCTGCATAAAAATGAATAAGTGTGATGAATATAATAGTGGTACTAGTTGATTAAACATAGGCTCACGAATATAATTATCTTCATTATCTTAACAAGAAAAGATAGCAATTGGTAGGAACTGGTTCCCTACCAGGGCGTGGTCTCAGGTTGTAGGTGTGGAAGGAGGGATGGCGCGGAGGAAGGCGTGGTCGCCGACGCTGGGAATCCGCCGTTGCATGTGCGCGAGAGAGAGAGAGAGGGGGGCGGTGGCTAGGGTTAGGTCTCCCGGCTCCCTAAGGAAGCCGAGCAAATATGATTGCTTCTTGCTTAATCCCAAAATGGGTCCTTACACAATTTTTTATAATCCTCCTAATAAGATAATTGGGCTAAGACCCTAATAACGATAAGATAAACTAGGCCACAACTAACTGGCCTAAGCCCCTAATATGCCGGTCATAACATTTCTCCTCGCCTGCACAAACAGCTTGTCCTCGAGCTGGAAGGCGAGGTAGATCAACGATCACCAAACACCTTCGCATCAACTATGGTGGGTTGGTCGCCAAGCCAAGTGGCGACCGGGTCCTCCGCAAGGTAGTTTGCAGCCTCCATGTAGAAGAGTCATGGGCAGACGTGGCTTGGTACATAGGGCTCGTCGCAGTTGAAGGACAACCCTTGGCGGCAAGGCTCGAGTTGGTTGGCCGCGGTGAGCTAGTGGAACGGGTGTGCCGCAGCCACAGTGAGGGGTGCCGCGGAAGCCTGCACAGGCTGACCCTGCGTAGGAAATTCTGGCCAGGGTGGCGGCCCAGCGGCCTTGGCTGGTGGTGCCCGTTGGATGGACACCGCGCGACGCTCGAACGCTCGGGCGTAGTGCATGGCCGTTTGGAGGTACTGTGGCCCGCGCATCTCCATGTCCACGCGGATGTGGTCCGGTTGGCCGCCGACGAAGAGCTCAGCCCGCTGACGAGCCGAAATGATGGGGGCATGGCACACTACTGCCTAGAAGCGTTCGGCAAAGTCTTGCACCGAAGTGAGGAACGAAAGACACCCAAGCTCCGCCAGACGGCTCCCGCATATAGGCCGACCGAATCGCAAGAGGCACAAATCGCGGAAGCACTCCCATGGTGGCATGCCGCCCTCGTTCTGTTCGAGGGCGTAGTACCACGTCTGCGCTGCTCCTCGGAGATGATACGAGGCGATCCAGGCACGATCAGACGTGAGCGTGCGTTGTCCACTGAAAAATTGGTCGCATTGGTTGAGCCAATTCATGGGGTCGACGGTGCTGTCGTAGGTCGTGAACTCCAGCTTGGAGAATCTCGGCGGTGTCTGGACATGGACGTGGGGTGGTTGCGCCTCGTTAGCATGGAGCAGCGAGGATGATGGTGCCGAGTAGGCGGGCATCAGGGTGCCGCCCTGGAACAGGGGTCCGTCGATGCCGGTGAAGGACTCGGCGTATCCCAAGGACCCGCCAAACTGCATGGCCGGGTTCGTCGGCGGCGGGGGCAGCAGGGGCGGCCCGACTGAGGACGTCGTGTAGACCAGCTCAAGGGACCCAACGAGCCAGGCCGATAATGGAGATGATGACGGGGGAAACCGGACCTGGTGGATGGGCACCCCGGGCCCGTCGTCGGGATGCCCAGGGCCGCGGTCGCCAGTGGCGATGGCTGCAGTTGTTGCTCCTGCTGGATGGTGGAGGCGCCGGGGTTCGTCGCTAGTGGTGGCTACCACAGTAGCTGCTGCATGGCAGCGGTAACAAGGGCCGCCGAGGACATGGCTGCTGTGGCGGTGGGGCGCTGGCGAAGGGCACAGGCGGCTATGGCCCAGAGGAGCTCGCGAGGAACGTGTAGATGCCCGTGACCGCCTGGGTGAGATCCTGGTGTGAATACAATGGGGACGGGCGCGGAGAAGGTGAGCGGCAGTGGGAAGAGCGTGGCGCTGGTCGTGGTGGCCATCGGGGCGGTCGTCACGATCGACAACGGGAGGGTTGTGGTGGGAGGTGGCGAGGACTTGATCGCACCGAAGCTATGTGATACAAAATAAGTTGGAACCGGATCTCTACCAGGGCGTGGTCTCAGGTTGTACTGGTGGAAGGAGGGATAGCGCGGAGTTAGGCGTTGTCACTCGCCGATGCTGGGGCACCGTCATTCTGTGCACGCGCGCGCATGCTAGGCTTCTCGCCCCTCGTTGGTTACCCCAAGTGGAAGGTTAGAGATGCAGTGTAGCAGAAGATTTCCCTTGCCAATACCAAGAATCGATTCCCGTGAGACTCCCAGTTTCAACAAGAAGGTGTCAACTGCTAACGGCGCCGGATATTAGCAATCAACGTGGACCTGCACACAGATACAAATAACTTTGCTCCCAACGAGTACAGAGAGGTTGTCAATCCCTCCGGCCTTGTAGTTTACAAAGGATCAAACGCAAGTGATAATAGTGATAGGTAATATTGCAATAGTAAATAAAATGCGGAAAAGTAAATAGCGGATGTGATCAATGATGGTAATATGGACCGAAGTCTCATGATGTTCACTAGTGATGTCTCTCTCCCAAAAGACGATAAAACAGCTATCTGAGGTAAACAAATTACAGCTGGGCAATTGACAGGACCATGTGCGCAAACCAATGCTGACTACATTGCAAGAAAGGTAGAGGTTCAAAGCATGGGCGGTACGCCAAAGTAAGTAGACCGAAATCCATCAATATCTACTACTAATCATCCACCTTGAGATATCTATCCAGAACATCTCGCTGGTATTAAGTTGGGAGCCCCACCCATAGTGTAAACTCAAAGCAACAGACAACTGCATTAAAAGAACTTTGCGTAAAGTAAACAATCCTTGCACCCGCGGGCACAAGCACCGTTGTTTTCCCCCTTGTGGCAACAGCACATCCCCTAGACTCATGTTTCTGTCACTCTAACTAGTCATCGAGGGGCATGAACCCACAATCAAGCATAATGTTCCCTCTTGGAGTCACTACCTACTACTTGGCCAAAGCAATAAATAACAACGGAGAACATGCAAGAATTACTTACGAACATAAATATAAAAGAGGTGAATCAAATATATTACTCAAACACAATCTGAACATAATCTCATAATCCATCGGATCCCAGCAAACTCATCATAGCAACAGCATAAGGATTACATATGTGCCTCGATCATGTAGGGCAGCTCACGAGGACTAATTAGTGAAGCACAAGAACGGGAGGAGAACATCACATAGCTACTGGTCATGGACCCATGGTCCAAGGGAGACTACTCACAACTCATCCGGGAGGCGTCCATGGTGGTGGAGAAGCTCCCGGTGGTGATCCTCCCCTCCGGCAGGGTGCCGGGAAGAGTTCTCCTGGTGCTCCCGATCTTGGAAGCGGCGGCGGCGGCGGAACAGAGATGAGATCGCGAAAAAGAGTTCCTGTCTCGAGGGTTTCGGGAGACACTTTAAATATATGCCAAAGGGGGGCTTCGGAGGAGCCTCGGGGGGCCCAGGCGCCCCCCGGCGCGGCCCAGGGGGGGCGCCGCCAGGGCGCCTGGAGCCCTGGTGCCCCTCCCCCCCCCCCCGGCTGTCCTTCGGGCGCACGGTAGTTTCTGGAACGCTGTTTATTATATAATTTTTCTGGATTTTTCCTGGCAGTTCTCGTAATGTGAAAACCTGAAATACAAAAACAGCCGAAAACAGAAATTGGCACTGGGGTGCACTGAGTTAATAGGTTAGTCCAAATATGATCAAAAGTGTATGGAAGTGTATAAATATCATAGCAATATCACCCAAAAAAGGCATGGAGCAAGCAGAAATTATAGATACGTTTTGGACGTATCAACATCCCCAAGCTTATTTCCTGCTCATCCTCGAGTAGGTAAATGATAACAAGAATAATTTCTGTGGTAACATGCTATTAACCATATAGGACTTATTCATAGTCATATGACAAATGCTTACTGAGATAATGAATCTGTAGTAATTAAGTTGCCTCATGAGAAAATCACAAAGAACTGAAAGTTTTACAATATGTTACTGAAACATCAAATAGATTTGCAATGAACATGATGTGCAAATATGATAAGTGATATCTAGCTTGCCCCTTTAGTGAAGTAAAACATAAATACAGGGGGAACCTCCAAGGTTTAAGTGATGACTAGATACAATGATTTCAGAATAAACGATATCACAATCATGCAAAAGACAATGCTACTTTGGGACAATGCACATTACACTCAGAATGACAATCATGCTCTCAGTAGTTGGTGCTTTTATAAGAAGGTTGAGACTCAACATAAAAGTAAAAGAATGGCCCTTCGCAGAGGGAAGCAGGGATTACTCATGTGCTAGAGCTTTTTATTTTGAAAACATAGAAACAATTTTGTCAACGGTAGTAGTACTTCATATGTGTTATGCATAAGACATCCTATAAGTTGCAAGCCTCATGCATCGAATACCAATAGTGCTCGCACCTTGTCCTAATTAGCTCGGATTTCCATGGGTTGTCATTGCATTACATATGTTTCAACCAAGTGTCACAAAGGGGTACCTCTATGTCACCTGTACAAAGGTCCAAGGAGATAGATCGCATTTGATTTCTCGTTTTTGATAGATCTCAACTTGAGGACATCCATACCGGGACAACATAGAAAATAGATAATGGACTCCTCTTTAATGCTTAAGCATATTCTCATAAGAGGTTGAGGATTAATGTCCAAGCTAAAACTTCCACCATGATACATGGCTTTGGTTGGTGGCCCAATGTTCTTCTCTAACAATATGCATACTCAAACCATTCAACCCATGGCAAATCACCCTTACTTCAGACAAGACGAACATGCATAGCAACTCACATGATATTCAACAAAAGTGTAACAGTTGATGGCGTCCCCAGAAACATGGTTACCGCTCAGCAAGCAACTTATAAGAAATAAGATACATAAGCGACATATTCTTTACCACAATAGTTTTTAAGCTACTTTCCCATGAGCTATGTTTTGCAAAAACTGAAGGTTTTAAAGGTAGCACATGTAAATTTACTTGGAGTGGCGGTGAAATACCACATATAGGTAGGTATGGTGGACTCATATGACATAACTGGTTTAAAAGGATGTGGATGCACGAGCAGTCAGTCCGCTTAGTACAGGTGGAGGTTAGCAAAAGACTGGGAGCGACCAACTAAGAGAGCAATGACGGTCATAATCATGTAGAGCGACAAAGCAACATTGAATCAGGCATGGAAGTTATATCGCTACTTAGAAATAAAAGATCATCAAGGCTTGACAGACTTTCTTTACAGTCTTAAATATGCGTGAGCATACGCCAAGTCAATCAAAATAAATTCTTGAGGGATGATATTACTAAACCATACCACATCATAGGCAAACAAATCATGTTGGTACTCCAATAACACATTGGGAACCCCCCAGCTATTTGAGACTAAGCATAAGAAAACCTGAACTACTAAGCGCCATTATGCACATAGCTTCTTTATCATAGACGTATCAACCAATGCAACGGAAGCAAACTCTCTTAATAAGATAAGCATGATAAATAAAGAGAGTTCAAGCAACCAACTAAACAAAAGCTCTTTGAAAAGATAAGCATGAATACTAAGAGCTGAACATGATAGTAGCTATTAAAAGACAAAGAACACACACAACAAAGATAGTCATGAAAATTCTATGTTATGTTCTAGGTAGAAGTGGAGCATGTTTCTCTCCCACATAAAGAACGCTAAGTTCCAACACGTTATGAAAAACTAAAAAGGAAACTAAAAGCAAGACGCTCCAAGCATAGCACATAACACATGAAGTGATTAAAATATAGTGGAACGAAAGACGAACTGATAATGTTGATGGAGAAGGGGATGCACGGGGGCATCCCCAAGTTTAGACGCTTGAGTCTCCTTTAATATTTCTTGGGGGTGCACGGGGGCATCCCCAAGCTTGAGCCTTTGACACTCCTGGATCTTTTTATCATCTTCCCTCGCACACTTGAAAACTCCCTTCATACATAACTCATCATAATCTGATTAGCGAGGTTAGTACCCATAATAAAATAATTATACCTTGCTGGACATAAAGATATTCTTGAAGGTCTACTGTTTCTCAAGATTTCCAAAAGGTTTTTGCAAAGAAAAAGCAAGCTCTTGGTTTGCAAAATGAAAGAAAGGCAAAACAGGACAGAATCTGTGAAAAACAGAACAGCAGGTAGTAATTGATTAGTTCGGGGCACTTCTGCAACTCAAATCAAAAAACTGAGAACAGACGCACGAAAGACAATTATATAGAGAACGCTGTCGAATAAATTCAGACCAAAAAGATGATCTGGTGATTTTATACGAATTTTTCTATCCAAGGACAGAATCTGTTTCCTGGACAGCACCTCACAACTTTTGAACGTTCTAGCAATCAGAGGCTATACTTGGCACAAAATTGAAAAGCAAAGATACAATGATGATGCTACAGTAGTAAACAACATCAAGACACAACAAAAGCAAAATAAAATTTTTATTCATGTGGGCTGCCTCCCAAAAGCGTTTTCTTTCATGCCTTTAAGCTAGGCATAATGCATAGAGATCAAGTTTTATCAAGAGTAAAAGAATAGCTAGCCCGTACAACGGACTCAAAAGGTAACTTGATCTTCTTTCGAGGGAAGTGTTCCATCCCTTTCTTGAGAGGAAACTGAAATTTTATATTACCCTCTTTCATGTCAATGATAGCACCAACGGTGCGCAAAAAGGGACGTCCCAAAATAATTGGACAAGAAGGATCACATTCAATATCCATAATAGTGAAATCAATGGGAACATAGTTGTAATTGACAATGATAAGAACATCGTCGATCCTCCCCAAAGGTTTCTTTATGGAAGAATCAACGAGACGAGCACCAAAAGAACAAGAATCATAAGGTTTCAATTTAAGCATATCATATATTCTTTTGGGCATAACAGAGGTACTAGCTCCAACATCACATAATGCATAGCAATAGAAGTAATTCAATTTAATTTTTATCATAGGATCCCAACCATCTTCTAGCTTTCTAGGTATGGAGGCTTCTAGTCTAAGTTTCTCCTCCCTAGCTTTGATGAGAGCATTAGTGATATGCTCTGTGAAGGCAAGGTTAAGCGTACTAGTGCGGGGATCTCTAGACATCTTGTGAAGGAAATCAATAACTTCGGTGAGAGTGCAATTATCAAAATCAAGATCACTAGCATCAAGTAAAGTGGTAGTGGTGTCCTTAAGGTTCACTTGTTTGGTAGTTTCTATAGTCATAGCATCACCATTAATAGGCTCATCGGGACCAGGAGTACATTGGGTGCTAAGAGTTTGGATATCCTCAACAACTTGGATAGTAGCAACAGTGTGGTGGGTAGGAAGGTTCTTAATTCTATCCTCTTCCTCCCTTTCTCTAGCCCATCTCTCTTTAAGTTTAGCCATCATCCTAATGTTTTCATTAATTTGCACTTGAATAGCATTCATAGGAGTGACCTTCCTCTCCTCAAGAGGAGAAGTTTTAATTTTTAGCAATTCTATCTCATTGGCTAAGTGGTCTAACTTCAAAGAGAGATCATCTAGTTTATGTAGTTTTTCTTCTACACTCTTATTAAAGGTTTTTTGGGTAGTGATGAAATCTTTAAGCATAATCTCTAGTTCAGTAGTGGAGTTCTTGATGCTAGGATAAGCATTGTTGTTCCCATAAGAATTAGAGGGGAACGGTCTAGGATTGCTACCAAAATTACTCCTATAAGCATTGTTGTTGAAATTGTTTCTAGAGATAAAGTTCACATCTACTTGTTCTTGAGCAATCAAAGAATTTAAAGGAACATCACGAGGATCAACAGAAGATTGCTTCGAAAGTAGAGACATGATTAAGTCAACTTTTTCGTTAAGGGAGGAAATCTCCTCGACAGAGTTTACCTTCCTAACTGTTGGAGCGCGTTCGGTGTGCCATTGGGAATAGTTGGTCATCATCTCATCGAGAAGCCTTGTGGAAGCACCAAGTGTAGTTGACATAAAGGTTCCTCCCGTGGCTGAATCTAACAAGTTCCGTGAGGTAAAGTTCAAGCCTGCATAAAAAGTTTGGATAACCATCCAACTAGTCAAACCATGAGTAGGGCAGTTCTTGATAAGAGATTTCATACGTTCCCAAGCTTGGGCAACGTGTTCATTATCCAATTGTTTAAAATTCATTATGTTACTTCTCAGTTGGATAATTTTAGCAGGTGGATAGTATTTTCCGATAAAAGCATCTTTGCACTTGTCCCATGAATCTATGTTGTTTCTAGGCAAAGACTGAAACCAAATTTTAGCTCCTCCTCTCAAGGAGAAAGGAAAAAGCTTAAGCTTAACAATATTACCATCTATTTCTTGGTACTTTTGCATATCACAAAGTTCAACAAAATTGTTTAAGTGTAAAGCAGCATCATCTCCAGCACCGGAGAATTGATCTCTCATGACTAAGTTCAGTAAAGAAGGTTTAATTTCATATGAAGGTGCTGAAGTGGCAGGTGTAGTGATAGGTGTGCTGATAAAGTCATCGTTGTTGTGACTAGTGAAGTCACACAACTTGGTGTTCTCGGTGGAACCCATTGTAGCAAGCAAGCAAGATAACTATTTTGTGATTTTCGATAAAAGATACTAAAGCAAAACTGAAAGGTAAACTAACAAGACTAAAAAGCAAAGGTACAAGATAGCGTGCAACTCCCCTATCCTGAAGAGTGGAGTCCCCGGCAACGGCGCCAGAAATTGCTTTGCTAGGCTTCTCGCCCCTCGTTGGTTACCCCAAGTGGAAGGTTAGAGATGCAGTGTAGCAGAAGATTTCCCTTGGCAATACCAAGGATCGATTCCCCTGAGACTCCCAGTTTCAACAAGAAGGTGTCAACTGCTAACGGCGCCGGATATTAGCAATCAACGTGGACCTGCACACAGATACAAATAACTTTGCTCCCAACGAGTACAAAGAGGTTGTCAATCCCTCCGGCCTTGTAGTTTACAGAGGATCAAACGCAAGTGATAATAGTGATAGGTAATATTGCAATAGTAAATAAAATGCGGAAAAGTAAATAGCGGATGTGATCAATGATGGTAATATGGACCGGAGTCTCATGATGTTCACTAGTGATGTCTCTCTCCCAAAAGACGATAAAACAGCTATGTGAGGTAAACGAATTACAGCTGGGCAATTGACAGGACCATGTGCGCAAACCAATGCTGACTACATTGCAAGGAAGGTAGAGGTTCAAAGCATGGGCGGTACGCCACAGTAAGTAGACCGAAATCCATCAATATCTACTACTAATCATCCACCTTGAGATATCTATCCAGAACATCTCGCTGGTATTAAGTTGCGAGCCCCACCCATAGTGTAAACTCAAAGCAACAGACAACTGCATTAAAAGAACTTTGCATAAAGTAAACAATCCTTGCACCCGCGGGCACAAGCATCGTTGTTTTCCCCCTTGTGGCAACAGCACATCCCCTAGACTCATGTTTCTGTCACTCAAACTAGTCATCGAGGGGCATGAACCCACAATCAAGCATAACGTTCCCTCTTGGAGTCACTAGCTACTACTTGGCCAAAGCAATAAATAACAACGGAGAACATGCAAGAATTACTTACGAACATAAATATAAAAGAGGTGAATCAAATATATTACTCAAACACAATCTGAACATAATCTCATAATCCATCGGATCCCAGCAAACTCATCATAGCAACAGCATAAGGATTACATATGTGCCTCGATCATGTAGGGCAGCTCACGAGGACTAATTAGTGAAGCACAAGAACAGGAGGAGAACATCACATAGCTACTGGTCATGGACCCATGGTCCAAGGGAGACTACTCACAACTCATCCGGGAGGCATCCATGGTGGTGGAGAAGCTCCCGGTGGTGATCCTCCCCTCCGGCAGGGTGCCGGGAAGAGTTCTCCTGGTGCTCCCGATCTTGGAAGCGGCGGCGGCGGCGGAACAGAGATGAGATCGCGAAAAAGAGTTCCTGTCTCGAGGGTTTCGGGAGACGCTTTAAATATATGCCAAAGGGGGGCATCAGAGGAGCCTCGGGGGGCCCAGGCGCCCCCCCCCCGGCGCGGCCCAGGGGGGGCGCGCCGCCAGGGCGCCTAGAGCCCTGGTGCCCCCCCACGGCTGTCCTTCGGGCGCACGGTAGTTTCTGGAACGCTGATTTTTTATATAATTTTTCTGGATTTTTCCTGGCAGTTCTCGTAATGTGAAAACCTGAAATACAAAAACAGCCGAAAACAGAAACTGGCACTGGGGTGCACTGAGTTAATAGGTTAGTCCAAATATGATCAAAAGTGCATGGAAGTGTATAAATATCATAGCAATATCACCCAAAAGAGGCATGGAGCAAGCAGAAATTATAGATACGTTTTGGACGTATCAGCGCACAAGCGAGAGAGAGAGAGATATAGATAGATAGATAGATAGAGAGAGAGAGAGAGAGGGCGCCGGCTAGGGTTAGGTCTCCCGGCTCCCTAAGGAAGCCGAGAAAATATGATTGCTTCTTTCTTAATCCCAAAACGGGTCCTTACACAAGTTTATATAATCCTCCTAATAAGATAATTGGGCTAAGCCCCTTATAACGATAAGATAAACTAGGCCACAACTAATTGGGCTAAGCCCCAAATATGCCTGTCATAACAGCAATACGATAGCTTCAATTAAACATTTATTCATAACAATACAACAATATAATTAGCACAACATAACAAAGCATGACCATGAAGATGAAGTGTGATACTGACCTCGTTTGTTACAGCTGCGTCAACCACTAACTTGGCCATACCTTTTCCTTGTGGAGTGAATTTTGCACTCCACGTGCTGTTGAGTTTTCCTAGGTGTCTTCAGACTAATCATGTCACCAGTGTCTACTAATACTCTTAAAGCTTCTTGATCCTTCCTTCAGTAATGTAGCACAAACAGTGACTACTTCTTTCTACAAAGTGGAAAGACCGACTGGACCTACTAATGCAACAATTTTCCTTAAACACATTGGCTCCTTTTGTGTAGTTCAACTAAAATCAAAGTCGAAATAGAACCGAGCAGTTGTTCTGTTATCCCTGGATGTGCATATATGTATAAAGGAAACAATTACTAAGAAATAACAGTTGATGACTTATACTCCCAGAAGAAAAAAACATCTACCTTTTCTTAATGTGAAACAAAGCAAGACAGTAGCAATTCTCAAACAGTGTTATTCATTCATTTTAACCGAGACATTATCTTAACAAGACCTTGGTTCAACATGTATAAAGAAGGACAAAGAATGAATGTACCATTCCTAAAACAGTAAACTGATTCATATTAAAAAGAGACAGTATCTTAACAATATCTTCGTTAAAGATGTACAAAGAACTACAAAGCAGGATAGTACCATTTCCACCTTATCTTGATGGAAAACAAGTGTTGCAATTTTGAACTAAGATTCAGTAGTTAATTCTAAGAGTGGCATTGCTTAATTTTAGGAGTGGCATTATATTAACAAAAAAGCATAAATAGTTGCAGGGGAGAGTGGGCACAACAACATGATGTGCTTCCATAGACTTATAAAGGGGTGAGGCAGAGTTTTGTTGTAACAAAGAAACATGCATCATGTCTGGGTTGGTCCCATTTTTGTTCACTTAATAGTCAAAGACAACAATTCAATAGCTTCAATTCAACATTTATTTAAAACAGTACCAATACAAGTAGTTGAGCAATACAAAGCACATTGTATGATCTTGTGGATGAAGGCCAGTACTGACCTTTCGTAACGCGATCAAGATCACCTACGGATCAGCCAACATGAATAGGAAATACAATCTTGTTTTGTGTAGTTCAACTAAATCAAGCAACGTCACCGGTGTGACATTTAAGTTGAACTGCACAAAACACTCTTAAAATGATAGATATCCATATTTTAATAGAGGCGAAAAAGGAAACAATTACTGGCCAGTAAAGGAGGATGAAACATACGGCGAGAAAAAGAATCATCTACCATATCTTGATGGAAAACAAAGTAGGACAGTAGCATTTTCGAAACGGTTGCATTTATTTATATTAACATAGACATTCTCTCAAAACAACATTCGTTAAAAATGTAATTTACTTTTAACAGTTGCATTGCTTCAATTTTCCAGTGGCATTCTTAGATTAACAACAGAAAAATACTCCCTATATTCCTAAATATTTGTCTTTTTAGAGATTACAAATGGACTACACTACAAAAAAAAACACTTCCGTGATAATACATGTTTGTCAAAGTAGGTCCCATTTTCTGTCATGCATGTACATCCAAGATGATTTTATGACAGAATCAAGATAGTCATACATGTGCTGTCGTAGAAGTGTTCCATGACAATACCAAAATTATCATCATGGAAGCATCCACTTCCATTACGATAAATAGTGCATCATGGAAATGCTTTCGTCAAGGGTAACCGACACGTGGCATCTACCATAACGGCACGCCGTTAACCCTATCTGGTCTGGTTTTGTATCCGATAACCCGTTAACAGCCGGGACCAATGGGGATTTTCCTCGTGTAAAATTCTCATTGGCCGAAGGGACCACGTGTCACCTCCTCGTGCGGAGAGATGTCAACCGACCAATGGACAACAGGCGCCTATGATATGTCGACATGTGGGATAGCCTGAAATTGGGCCATTCAGTTTTAAAAAGGCTGACCCATACAAATTTATTGGGCTGGCCTATTAACAGCCTGCTTGCAAAAGGCCCATTTGTAGTTAAGGCCCATAGGAATAGTGTCAAATCAGCCCGTCCATGGCCTGTTTTAGATTTCCCATCATTGCGGTCCATGGTGTGTTCTGGCCCATTAACAGTCCGCTAAGTACTTGGGACGAATTACGATCCAATGTGTTTCCGGCTTGTTAAAAGTCCTCCTACATTCGAGCCCATTTTTTGCCCGATGAAACTTTCGGCCCATAAAAGACTGGGATGAAATTGGTCCATATTAGGTCAGGTCTGACATTCGGCGTCTCAGCGGCCCATTGCAGATTTGTCCCACTTCCAGCATGTTATCCTTTTCGGCCTGTTAAGGTTTGATGAAGCACATGGGCCATATGAGGCGTAACATCAAATCAGGCCTACTAAAGGCCCATATACCCGCTCATACAAATGAAGCCCGACTGCTCTTCCGGCCTGTTAATGGCCCGTCTACTAGGTCGGCGCATTTGCGGCCCGTCTGACTTTCGGCCCGTGAACGATCCGAATTGCAAATGGGCCAGTAGGTGTTGAGATGCATGGGCTTAATCTGGCCCAATCATCTTTCGGCCTCTTAAAAGTCATGCGCATAATCTGGCCCAATTACGGCCCAATATGCCTTTCGGCCTACTAAAGGCCCTTCTTATTTATGGGCCATATTAGGCCTGCGAGATATTTATACATGTTAAGGGCATGTTGTTAGCCCAAATTATGTTAGGCATGTTAGCAGCCCACTACGGGCACAGGCCTATCAAAAATAAGAAAGCTTATACTGATTTAGGCCAAGATATTTTAAGTTGCCTACATGTCGTTTACGACCCATAATTGTTTTTTGCGGAATTTGAAATTCGGCCGAAAGGATATTGATGATGTCAAATACATTACTAAGATAAACTTACACTATACAAATATAGCATCATAATATCTATGGTCTTTGGCATCATGATAAATGCTTTATCACAACAAAATAAATTACACATGTACAACAAAAGGCCTGTTGGCATAAAAGTTTACAGTGCTTGCACCATCAGATGTATAGAAGCACAGACCATTTGACCTGAGAGCTAATGTTTCAGGCTATAGAAGCACAGACCATTTGACCTGCGGTATGACCTTCGCCATTTTTTTGCCATTGCTCTTGAACAACGAAGCAAATGTCTGATAGTCTGGTTTCAAAACTGTTCATATCTTGACGACATTTGTCAACCACTATTCTTGTTTCACAAACGGGATCCACTAGGGATTCGACTTGTGTCTCGAACAAAGATATATCACTTTGTCTAGTCGGAAGATTTTGTTCATTAGGCGATTTGGACGAAGTTACCTTGACAACCAACCCAGAATTACGCACGAAGGTGCTTTTTGCACTGTTAGCGGAGAGATACTAACGCACTGCAGAAAGATGTGACATTGTGCGTGTGGTAGCATCGTCACCTTCAGGTGGTTGTGTCTATTCAATCATTTGTTCCATAGCTTGTTGAAAGTTTGAATTTGTAGATTAGTGTACCATATAAGTTACTAATGAGACAAAAACAAACAAACTAGGTTTCACGTTTATACATAACTTATTTTGGTGAGCTGCTGTAATATATTAGTATGTGTTGTAGTGATAAAATCACTTTCTGAACCTATGTCCATGTAGAATGCCGACTGTATTGTCTATTTCCTCACATTCATTGATATCTAAGGGTAAAGGAGACATGTTTAAAGTAGGATGAACATAGTATCACATCATTCATATCACAGGCAAACATATGATATCAACGAACATGCTATTGTATCATTGTGTGGGCACATGAACATCACAACTAGATTACTAATCAAGACCAGAGGACTATCCTTCCTCTCTATTAAACTGTGTAAGATGAAATGATACGTTAGGACAAATGTGTATAAAAGTGAACAGAGTAACTAACATTGGCTGCAAACCAAGCAGTTAAATGAACACGTCACAGTAACAAGCAGTTCAAAGGCATGAGGAGTAAGGAATTACAACAGCGGCTTGAAGTGGTGGGCTCATGCCCTTCGTCTTGGTGGTGTGACAATACTTGAATATTTGCACTGCATTCGGTTCAGGTTCTTTTTGGTCCGCACGGGCATTCCTCTGTATTTGGAACAAGTCAATATAGATACGATAATATGACACAAGAAAAATAAGGAAAAAATAGCTATTTACAAGAGCCTCGCAGTGTGCAATATAGTTAAGAGATCTCGTTGTTTGTTGGAATTTCAGTTTAGAACGGTTGGTCTTGTTCTTCAAACAGTTAGGCTAGAATAAGATAGACTTGTAAGGCACATACGTAAATACAAGTTCAATAATAGATCTCATCACATACATATATCCTACCTGATACTTTGGATCGGACCAGTGTTTAACAAGGGTTGTCCATTCTTCATCCGTAATATATTTTACTTGAGATGTTTGGGTGATTTCACTATTAGACCTGCCTTCAAAGTTTGTTTTTCTAATGTGATACCGATACTGTCGTGGAGCAGACTTAAAAACATGAGTGCATGCTTGTTTAGTTGCATCATCTTCTGGATCCAACTTGAACCTCATCTGTTGAAAAAAGAATGGAAGTCTCATTAGGAGGAAGCTAGAAAGTATGAGATAGAGCAAGGCAATATTATAAATTGCGAAGAATAACATTACACATGGATAAATGGTCAAGGAAGGTGTTAAACTGGTATCGTCTTTCGCATTCCTGTACTGGATCCCCGTTGGGAGTATACGTGCATGAAACCTAACGGAAACAGTTCCCTTTGATACTAACTTGGCTGACTCTGTAGCATCACGGGGCCTTTTTAAACCTTCCTCAAAATGGATCTTCATTCTTCCTCCTTTAGATTTTGTTAATCTGTCAAGCATTATCCCTGATGTCTGTTTCCTCTTGTGCCGTGTTACTAGTTCAACAACGAAGATGGAAAGTGTTAGTGCACATCAAACTCTGAGAGTACATATAAAGGAGCATGCAGCTGCAACTTGACTCGGCCAGGTATTGTCTTGGTGTTGATGCTCATGAGGTCCATATGATCTTGCCAAGTCCTGTACTGTCAGCAATGATTCGGAAGTAGTGTTAGGTGTGAAGGCAGCTTGGGAACATGCCACTTCCGGAGAAAATGAACTTGCAACTCACTGAGAAGTCGGTACAATTGAAGGAGGTGCTGCAACAGGTGGAGCAGGGGATACTATGTTTGTAAATTTAGTTAGTGGACTTGGACATTCTACTACAATATAAGTACCAGTAGAATCTTGAGGGAAGATCCTTTTCCATTGCACCCCGCGGGTAACACCATTCCCTACTATATTCTTTTCCTTGCTCTTTTTTGACTTTTCCATGTCAAGACGTACCCACAACACAAGAAAATAAAATTCGCTGGTCAGAACTCATTAATGCATGATATAGACGAGCAATACTTTGATGTAAGACAACCGTATGAGGAGGATGGAATATGTAAGAAAAACAGGATAGCCTGAATTATTCACACCTACGATGTGTAAACTAAACAGAAGGATTTTGCTTGAAATTAAAAGCAATGCAAGCTAGACACCATATGAAAGATGCAACCAATATCACTCAGCCAAGTTAAAAGTGTCTTATCATAAGTGGCATTTCAAAAAATTGGAAGCAGTATAACCTAGAAATCAATGCAACATGCAACAAATATCACACTGCCAAGTTAACAGCATCCAATCATAAGTGATTGATGCGACATACACAACAGCAGTACTTTGATATAAGAACATGGTACGATAGATAGATGAAGTGTATTCTACAAACAAAAGGCATGTCATATGCACATGTATAAATTATAAATTCAGCAGGTGCAATTTAATCAAATTATAAGAAATACAAGCTAGGCAGCATATGCAACATGAAACCAATCATCAAACTGACACTTAGAGCAAGCACCTTAGATGGTGGAGTAGGGGAGATGAACTCATCATATGGACTCGAGACTTCAACTACAGTAGCAGTAGCAGGGGAAAATCTAGAGAGCCTCCGTTTGTGTCGCTCTGGAGGACCACCAACATCCCCTAACTTACTCTTTTACTTCTTCTTTTTTGATATTGCCTTCTGAAGTCAAAACCACAAGAAAGGAAATAAAATAAACTCTCCATAACTAGTTGATGCATGATAAATACGAACACTTCTTTGATGCAAGGCAAGCACATGATAGGAGAATGGAATATACGAAAAGGACAACATTGCATGTTCACACCTATGATAGGAGGATGGAATATGTATGAAAAACAGTAACAAAAGGCATTTGAACAAAAATAGAAGAAATGAAGGCTAGGAACCATATGAACATGCAACCAATATCACTCTACCAGGTAAACAGTCTCTCGTCATAAGTGCCATTTAAACAAATTAGAGGCAGTAGAAGCTAGAAGACAATGCAAGATGCAACCTATACCACAGAAAGGCATGTCATATGCACATGTATAGCTTTTAAACTTAGCAGGTGCAATTTAATCAAATTAGAAGAAATACAAGCAAGACACCATATGCAATATGAAACCAATTATCAAATTGTCACTTATAGCAAGCACCTGAGATGGTGTAGTAGGGTAGATGAACTAATCATATAGACTTGGGACTTCAACTAATGTAGCAGTAATAGGGGAAAATCTAGAGAGCCTCCGTTGGCGTCGCTCTGGAGGACCACCAACATACCCTAACTTGTTCTTTTCCTACCCCTTTTTTGATATTGCCTTGTGAAGTCAAAACCACAAGAAAGGAAATAAAATTAGCTCTGCGTAACTCGTTGATGCATGATATAGACAAACACTTCTTTGATGCAAGGCAAGCACATGATAAGAGGATGGAATATATAAGAAAAGGACAACATTGCATGTTCACACCTATGATAGGAGGATGTAATATGTAGGAAAAGCAGTAACAAAAGGCATTTTAACAAAATTAGAAGAAATGAAGGCTTGGCACCATATGAACATGCAACCAATATCACTCTACCAGGTAAACAGTGTCTCGTCATAAGTGCCATTTCAACATATTGGAAGTAGTAGAAGCTAGATGACAATGCAAGATGCAACCTATACATCACTCCCAAGTTAAATGTGTCTTATGGGTAAGTGATTGTTGCAGGATACACAACAGTACTTTGATGTAAGAACATGGTGTGATAGATAGATTTATTATGTTCTAGAAATAGGAACTCATGTCATATTGACATGTATAAGTTGTAAGCTACGCAGATGCAATTCAACAAAATTATGAGCAATACAAACTAGACATCATACGGAATACAACCACATATAACAGTGCCAAGTTAGAGCAAGCACCTGTGATGGTGGAGTAGGGGTGAGGTGCTCATCATCTACACATCTACGTTGACTGTCCAGCCTTGTGTTGTCTTGTGAATCTTGCTGGGAGCACGGCGGAGTAGAATCTGTAGAGACCCTCTGTTTGAGTTGCTCTGAAGGACCACCATCATCCACTGCCTTACTAATTTCCTTCAGTTATATTGATTTTGCATTGTGAAGTCAAACCAATAAAAAAAGGAAAAATAATCACCCTTTAGAACTCATTCCAGCATGATACTGACAAACACTACATGGATGAAAGGCAAACACCTGATACAAGGATGGAATATGTACGAAAAACAGGACGACATGACACATTCAAACTTATGATGTGGTAACTAAGCAGAAGGCATTTCAAGAAATTAGAAGCACTGCAAGCTAAACCTTTTTTAGAAAAGGAGGTTGACCTCCGGCCTCTACATCTATAGATGAATGCAGCCATTTGAAAGATGCAACCAATATCAGTCTGCCACGTTTATATTGTCTGGCGTTTCAACAAATTACAAGCAGTACATGCTAGAAATCATATGCAAGACACAACCAATATCACAGTCGCCACTTAAAGGTGTCTCATCATAAGTGACCTATGCGGATACGCAAGAACAGTAGTCTGATGTAAGAACATGGTTTGATCAGATATAACATGTTGTACAAAAGGAGCATGTGTCATATTCACAGGTATAATGTCTAAAGTAAGCATATGCAATACAAAAAAGTTAGAAGCTATACAAGCTATTCATCATACGCAACATGCAAACCAAAAAGTGCCAAGTTAGAGCAAACACCTGTGATGGTGAAGTAGGTGAGATGTGTTCAACATCTACCCAGCTATGTGTACTATCTAGCCTTGTGTTGTCTTGTGAATCTTGTTGGGAGGATGGCCAAGTAGAATCAGTAGAGACCCTCCATTTCAGTTTCTCGGAAGGACCACCATCATCCAATGCCTTACAAATTTCCTTCCGCTTTATTGATTTTGCATTGTGAAGTCAAACCGACAAGAAAAAGGAATACGATTCACTCTTCAGAACTCATTCATGCATGATATTGACAAACACTATTCTGATGAAAGGCAACCTCATGACACGAGGATAGAATATGTACGAAAAACTGGACGACATGACATACTCAAACCTATAATGTGGAAACTAAGTAGAAGGCACTTCCACAAATTAGAAGCACTTCAAGCTAGACACCATATGGAAGTTGCAACCAATACCACTCTAACAAGTTAGAACTATCTCGTTATAGGTGGCGTTCAACAAATTAGAAACAGTACGTCCTAGAAATAATATTCAAGTCGTTACCAATATCACATTGCCAACTTAAAGGTGTCTCATCATAAGTAACTGATGCAGGATACACAAGAACAGTAGTTTCATGTAAGAACATGGTGTTATAGACAGATATAGTATGTACCAAAAATAGGAAGGTGTGTCACATTCACACATATAATGTGTAAGCTAAGCAGATGCAGTTGACAATAATTAGAAGCAATAAAAGCTAGACACCATATGCAACATGCAACCAGATATCAAACTGCCAAGCCAGAGCAAGCACCTAGGATGGTGGAGTAGGGGAGCGGCGACTTGGAACTTGTGATGCACTAGCAGAACGAGGAGAATCTGTACAGATGCTCCGTTTACTTTGCTGCAGAGGACCACCATCATTTCCTTCCTTACTCTTTTCCTTCCTCTTTTTTGATTTTGACTTGTCAAGCCAAACCCACAAGAAAAAGGAATAAAATTAGCTCTTCCGAACTCATTGATGAATGATGATGACGAACACTACTTTGATGTAAGGCAACCGCATGATAGGAGGATGGAATATGTATGAAAAACAGGACAACATGACAACATGTATGATGTGGAAAGTGTAAACTAAGCAGAAGATGTTTGAACTAATTAGAAGCAATGCAAGCTAGACACCATATGAAAGATGAAACCAATGTCACTCTACCAAATTAAAAGGGTGGCCTCATAAGGGCATTTCAAAAAATCAGAAGCAATACATGTCAACACCGCAACAGGCTAGAAATCATATGCAATATGCTACAAATAAAGGTGTCTGTGATTGATGCAGGATAACCAAGAGTGGTAGTTTCATGTAAGAACATGGTTAATGGATAGATGTAAGTTGGGACACCCCGAGACCGATGCGCCAGGTGTCATCCTCTTATTCATTGTCGTTGCCATGTCATCTACTTGCGTGTTGCACTTTGCCATGTCATCATGTGCATTTCTTCAGCATGTTTTCAAAACTTGCATCCGTTCGTAGTGCCCGTATCTCAGTTCTCTCGGTTGCCCATTCTGAGCCAAAACACACTCGCACGCGCCCGCGACACCTCCGAATATTTATTTTATAAGTGGCTAGGAAATTTTCTTGAAATGGGTTGAAACTTGTTGTGTGGTCTAGTTGTAGTGTAGGTAGACCGCCTGCCAAATTTCATCGCATTCGGAGCTGGTTTGATAGCCCAACCGATAAACATATAGCGGCATTATAGCCGGATAAACGTCGGACATTTCAGTGTTCCGAAACAGTCGTCGATCCCATCTCTCTCCCTCTCTTCTCAACCTAATAACTCCAGACATCCCACATTTACCCCCTTGACTGCGCGTCTGAAACTGCACCGAACCCAAACCGGGCTGTCATCACCGATGGGTCCGGATCATCCCCAAACGTACCTAAAATATCATCGGTTCTTTGTTGGAATTTCCTATCCTATTTTTCTCGGACCATCTAATTTTCATCGGAGGGACCAAATAGCCCCTAAGTTAAACCCCCTGCTGTATATAGGCCCCTAACCCTAAATTTTAGGATCAATGTCCCATCCATCCCTTGTCGTGCCGCCACCAACTCAGCATCTTCCTCGGGATCCATCCCGATCCGCCCACCTCCTCTCCCTTGAATTCCCTATCGGGCCAACCCCGGCCTCTCTTCGATCCACACGTCCAGCCGGTGCTCGATCTAGTTGGGGATCGAGGCGACAACCTTCGCGTGCCCGATGCTCGAGCTCCTCTACCTGGCATCCCACGTGCCTCAAGCTATCGTCATCCTTCATCCTTGTGCCTTCTGCTCTCGCAAGACCTTGCCAGCCACGACAACGGGCCGCCGGAGCTCCATCCCGCCGGCGACCATCAGCAGGACTTCATAGACCTGCCGCTTCTCTCGCATGCGTCGGCCTCCCCAGTGTCCCGACCGAAGCCCGTACCAAGTCCCGAGCCAAGTCCTCACAAGCTACTGCCCTGCCTTGCCCGCTCCTTCAAGAGCGTCGCCACTGCCTACCCGTGGCTGCGCCATCGTGCCTTGTCGTCAGCCGGTCGCGAGTCCCCGCATCTCGCTGCCGTTTCCTTACCCCGCTATCGCAAGTTCCTCACCAGAGCGCTCAGCGCAAAGTCCCACCCTCTCGCGCATGAGCCTGCACCCACCTCTGCTTGTCCCGGTGGCTCCCTGCTATGTCTGTCTCGTCGGAGGAGCCGCCGGAGCAGCCATCCTCGTCCTCCTAGCTGCTGCTTCCCCCACCTCGCCTCGGGTCCACGGACTGCGCCGTCGGACCATCAGGTCCCTGCCTCGCGTGCCTTCTTGTTCCATCCCTTTCCTTCTTTCCCTGCTTCATCACTCTTTTCTAAAACTCCTCTCTGTTTCTTTGAACAGGAGCGCCTCGCCACGACTGCCCTCAAGCCGGGCTTCCCACACCCACGTGTGCGCAAGGGCCGCAAGGCTAGGGGCACCCAACTCCTCCCGCTTACCTAGCCAGCCAAGGGCTAGCAGCGCCATGGCCGCCAGCCTCTGTTTTTCCCGATGTGAGCAACTTCCTCCGTGACTGAAGCTTCTTTCTTCTCCTAGATCCCTTCTGGCATGTATAGTTTATTTATAGTTGCCACTATGTTTTTCCACGCGCTCAGTAGTAGCCCGACTTATTAGAAATTCTTGCTCCTTTCAGGAGGTCATGGGATCAAGTCCGAGCCGCCCAAGTTTTTGCTCTGTTTTTCCTTTACTATTGCACGCACACACCCACATCTGCTTCGGGTCAGATCTGCTGCTGGGCTTCCATAGTGCGAAGCATTCGGCCCGCATCTTTTTTTATTTTCACAACGATTTGTCTAATTCCAAGTGCATGCATATTTATAGAAAAAGACATCATTTTAAATTGTTAATAACTAAATAACAATGCATCATATGTAAAAACTTTATATATGAGAAATGCTTAGAATTTTGTGTAGATTATTATTATGCAACTTTCATCCATGTTTGAAATGTTAAAATTGATGTTTGCATTTAATTTGCATAATGACATGTTAAAATGGTTTATTTCATAACTAAATAACTGTAGCTCCAAATTTAATAAACTTTATATGTAAATGGGGTAGAAAAGTGCATAGATTAAATTGGTGAACTTTATTTTGCTGTTTAACAAGTTTAAAATATGTTTATAGGCAGAACAGTACCAAGATCAATAATTTCAGTGTTGCTTCTTAGTTCTGGTAACGTTGCGATGTGAGGATTCGTTCGACTACGCTTGGTTCGTCTTCGTAGCTTCGTCTACTTCATGGACTCGTTCTTCTTCCTAGCGGGATCTCAGGCAAGATGATCGTCACCTTGGATGTCATTACTATAATTGCTATGCTAGTTGTCTCGATGCTTTCGCTATATGTCGCGCTAGCTATCTATTTGTTGTCAGTATCTCATTGTTGCCATGAAACCCCCTCTAACCTTTGACACCATGCCAGCAAACCGTTGAATGGCGGTGTTACCGCTTGCTCAGCCCCTCTTATAGCATTGTTAGATGCAGGTGAAGATGAAGATTGCTCCATGTCGGAACTTGGACTATTGGAATATCACAATATATCTTACTATAATTAATACACCTATATACTTGGCAATGGGTGGACGGCTTGGCCTTTTGCTCGGTGTTTTGTTCCACTCATGCCGCCTTAAGAACCGATAAACCAGTGTTATGTTCCTTGAGTTTGCGTTCCTAACACGGTTGGGTATATGGGGACCCCTTGATAGTTTGCTTTGAATAAAACTCCTCCACCACGGCCCAACTTTGGTTTTACCATTTAGCTCATAATAAAAACTTAATTAATTAAATTACATAGGGGGTCGCATCCCCGAGTTCTTAATTCCACATTATAGGGGGGGGGGCAGTGTCGATGGTGTTGGTCCCAAACTAGAGCCACTTGCGGCGCCACCCAGTTATCTGGGGTCTTCGATAGTTGTATGTAGTGCTCATCCGGATGTGGCCGGGGATGAGTTATGCGTGGATAATATCAAGGTGTTGGCACGCCTGGAGGTCTTGCTGGACTTGTTTTACCATTGTCGAAATGTCTTGTGCACCGGGTTCCGAGTCTGATCAGGTTGTCCCTGAGATAAGGGGTTTTTACCACTGCTGATAGTGAGAGCTTGTGATTGGCTAAGTTGGGACACCCCTGCATGGTTATCATATTTCTAAAGCCATGTCCGTGGTTATGTGGTAGATTGGAAATTGTTATTGTCTGGTTGTAGAAAACTTGTTAGAGGATCCGAAATAAAATACACAACCGTGTGAGTAACCGTGACCATCTCTTTTCACTTTGAGAAGAGAACACGGTGGGGTTATCTTTGACTCGTAGGTAGTTCATGATCACTTAGCTATCGTTACTAGTTTGCGATCATTTTTGTAGATTCTCGTCTTATTCTTGTACTCGAAAGTTAGCCACCATGTTTTAATCCGTAGTCGGATGTCTTGTGTATAATGTGTTTTATTCATGTGTCTTTTGTATGACTTGTATGCATCCCCCATCTATGTATGTAATGGTACGATGTAATGATATCCATCTTGCTAAGTGCCTGAAATGTGGATGTGCCCCAATCACGAGTTCATCATGTGATCGGGATAGAATCGCATCTTGGGCGTGACAAGTTGGTATCAGAGCCTCAACCGACTATAGAAGCCCCCTTGATTGATCTTAGTTTGGTCGTTGTCCAGTCTAGAAGAAAACTAGTTTGGCGTCTAGTTATATCGGACAGTAGAATTTCTTTTTACTCCTCAGCCCCTTCGTCGCTCTGGTGAGGAATCTTGACGTAGGTGTTTTGAATCACTTCTTTTTCCCTTCAATTTTTTTAGGATCACGCGGTTAGTTTCGTTTGTTGTGAGGTCAGCTCTTATTATCCGGTGTATCTCTCGTCGAGTTGATTCGACCCTCTTGGTCTTTTGCATGATCAATCCTCAGTTCTTTCTAAGAGGCTTCGTTTTCCCTATCCGAAGTGGTCTTTCTTTTTCCCACCCGCCCACCCTTTTTCTTCTCGGAGCCGGAGTCCTTAATCGAGTATCCATTCTACTCGTGTGAAGCCTTTGCATTTTTCCTCAATTATTTCAACTGGTGAATTCTCGTCCAATTCGTCATCTTTCTTCTCTGATGAATTCTCCTCTCGTTCGACATTCTTCATCTCTTTTCTTTTTCTAGTGGTACCAATTCAATTAGTTTTAGGTGTTCATCACATTCTTTTCCCTTGGCTCAGATGTTTGCCCTTTCTCATTAACCTCTCGCCATTTAATTGTTCCGGAGTTCTGAAGACATCTCAGGAGATTTGTCTGTGTTCTAATTAATTTGAGGTTGTCACCTCATTTAAATCTTTCAATCATTCCGGTGCATCTTCTACTTTTCAATCCTTTCAAATGGTGTTTCTTTGGAGTGGGACCTAACCCACATGTCTTTTCCAGGATCTTACCTGACTCTTCTAATCTTTTTCCGAAGTTATTCTCAGATTCTTTTCAAGTGTGACGTAAGAATGTATTCCATAAGTCATATGCCTTCTCCGAGATCACTTTCAAATTCTTCTCATTGTTGGTTCAACCTTTTAATTCTTTATTCCGGAGTGCCTCGGCAATCCATGGTGGTGTATCTCGTCGTCATTCTCAGGTTTTTAAGACCGAATAAGAGCTTCTCTTAAATCTTGGTTCGTTGTCTTGAAGATTCATGGTTCTAGCTTCATGCCATCCTCATTATTGTTAATATTGTGAGGAATTACATTCATACCCATTTGAAGCATTTCAGGAGTGTTTTGTGTTGTTTATCTCACCATTTCAGAATTCTTCATTCTCAATGTTCTACTCTTGTTCTCAAATACTTCTGGTGCATCGTTCAAGTATTCTTTAATCGGCTCGTGATCCCTTCGTTCTCTTGTATCTAAATTCCATCAAGTTCTTTATTCCTCCCGGTGATTCATACTATTATATTCGCTCAATTCAATTCCTTACAGTGGCTTGTTATCTTTTGTCAATCGGTTTCAATTCTTACGGTGGTTCGTGCAAGAATTCTTTTCATTTGTTATCACATTAAGTCATTCGTTTTCCAATCCTACCGGTGGTTCATGAAGACTTTCTCGAGTTTTGCGCTATACCTCTCTTTAATCGTTTTCAATGTGACTAAGTGATATGCAAATCCATTGCTTATCATCAATTTAATTGATGCAAGATAAGCATAAAATAATTCTTATTCTTTAAGTTGATTAATTCCCTCCTTCAGAGATTGTTCTTGATGAAGAAATTCTAGTTCCAAGTGTTTTCATCTTTTCTTTTCTGGAGTTCAAGTTTCCTTGGCCATCTCGTCGGAACCCTCGTCTAAATCATCGCAAGGCTTTAATCTTATTCTTTTCATATTCCGTTCCGATCTCATCATCCGTTTGTCATCGGAGTTCTTCATGGTTGTTCTTCATGAGTTAATTCATTCGTCAAGTGTTCATCAATAATTCTTGTGCAGCAGCTCAAGCATTATTCTTTTGTGTCTCCGTATTCTTTTGAACTAGAGTTTCGCATTCTTCGTTCTTCTCAGCTCATCAATATTTTGGTTGCGGCATAATATCACCTCAAGTTTTAGGAAGATTTCCATAAGTCCAAACCAAGCTTATTCGCTTGTTGTTGATTTCTCAACAACTCCGTTCATTTCTTCTTTGTAGGGATGCTTTTAATTCATTCGTGCTGGAAGTTGTCATCTTCTACTCCATTCTTTTCATTCTGTTCTTTCAATTTCTTCCAGAGGCATTATGTTGTTCCTCTTGTCAAGTATCGTTCCATCCTATGATGTTCTATTCATTCCATTTTCAGCTGGAGTGCTGCCCAAATTCATTCGTTCAAATTCCTTTTCAATCTCTTTTTAACCGGAATGGTTTCAATGTCTCTCTTGTCATTTAAGCTCTTGATGCTCGTAACGTTCCTTGTTCCTCCCATCCACCGAAGCTTCTCAATCTCTTTCATCTACGCTGCATTCTCCTTTCAAGTGGCTCAACCTCTCAAGGTTCTTTGGTTTCACCTTCTTCCTTTTTCCCTTCCATCTCATTCCTAAGATCTCGTGACGAGATCTCTTTTTAGTAATGGAGTGTTGTGACACCCCGAGACCGATGCGCCAAGTGTCATCCTCTTATTCATCGTCATTGCCATGTCATCTACTTGCGTGTTGCACTTTGCCATGTCATCATGTGCATTTCATCAGCATGTTTTCAAAACTTGCATCCGTTCGTAGTGCCCGTCTCCCAGTTCTCTCTGTTGCCCATTCTAAGCTCAAACACACTCGCATGCGCCCGCGACACCTCCGAATATTTATTTTATAAGTGGGCGGGAAATGTTCTCGGAATGGTTTGAAACTTGGTGTGTTGTCTTGTTATAGTGTAGGTAGACCGGCTGCCAAATTTCATCGCGTTCGTGGCTCGTTTGATAGGCCAACCGATAAACATATGGTGGCACTATAGCTGGATAAACATCGGACGTTTCGGTGTTCCGTAACTGTCGCTGGGCCCCTCTCTCTCCCTCTCTTCTCAGCCCAATCACTCTACACAGCCCACATTTACCCCCTCGACTGCGTATCCGAAACTGCCCCGAACCCGAAACGGGCTGTCGTTACCGATGGGTCCGGATCATCCCCAAACATCCCTAAAATATCATCGATTCTTTGTTGCACTCTCCTATCCTATTTTTCTCGGACCGTCTAATTTTGATCGGAGGGACCGAATAGCCCATAAGTTAAATCCACCTACTATATATAGACCTCTAACCCTAAATTTTAGGATCAATGTCCCATCCATCCCTTGTCGCGCCGCCACCCACTCAGCCTCTTCCTCGGGATCCATCCCAATCTGCCCACCTCCTCTCCCTTGAATTCCCCATCGGGCCAACCGCGACTAGTCTTCGATCCACCCATCCAGCCGGTGCTCAATCAAGTTGATGATCTTGGCCACAGCCTTTGGGCGCCCAATGCTCAAACTCCTCTGCCCGCCATCCCACGCGCCTCAAGATGTCATCATCCTTCATCCTCGCGCCTTCTCCTCCCGCAAGACCTTGCCAGCCAAGACACTAGACTGCCGGAGCTCCATCCCACCGGCAACCATCACTAGGACCTCGCAGAGCCGCCGCTTCCCTCGCATGCGTCGGCCTCCCCTATGTCCCGACCGAAGCCTGTGCCAAGTCCCTCGCAAGCTGCCACCCTGCCTTGCCTGCTGCTTCAAGAGCGTCACCACTGCCTACCCATGCAAGCGCCGTCGTACCTCGTTGTCAGCCGGTCGCGAGTCCCCGCTTCGCGCCGTAGTTTCCCTGCCCCACTGCCGCAAGTCCCTCGCCCGAGCGCTCATCCCCAAGTCCCAGCCTCTCACGCACGAGCCCGCACCCGCCTCTGCTCATCCCCGCGGCTCCCTGCTATGTCCGCCTCGTCCGAGGAGCCGCCGGAGCAGCCGTCCTCGTCCTCCAAGCTGCTGCTGCCCTCACCTCGCCTCGGTTTTGCGGATTCCACCGCCGGACCATCAGGCCCCTGCCTCGCATGCCTTCTTCTTCCTTCCCTTTCCTTCCTTCCCTGCTTCCTCTCTCTTTTCTGAAACTCCTCTCTATTTCTTTTAACAGGAGCGCCTCGCCACGACCTCCCTCAAGCCGGGCTTCCCACGCCCGCGTGTGAGCAAAGGGCCGCAAGGCTAGGGGCACCCAACTCCTCCCGCTTACCCAGCCAACCAAGGGCCAGCATCGCCATGTCCGCTGGCCTATGTTTTTCCCGATGTGAGCAACTTCCTCCATGACTGAAGCTTCGTTTCTTCTCCTAGATCCATTCTGGAATGTATAGTTTATTTACAGTTGCCACTATGTTTTCCATGCGCTCAGTAGTAGCCCGACTAGTCAGAAATTCTTGCTCCTTTCAGGAGGTCGTGGGATCAAGTCACATCCGCCCCAGTTTTTGCTCTGTTTTTCCTGTACTATTGCATGCACAAACCCACATCTGCTTCAGGCCAGATCTGCTGTTGGGCTTCCATAGTTCGCAGCATTCGGCCCGCATCTTTCTTTATGTTCGCAGCGATTTGCCTAATTCCAAGTGCATGCATATTTAGAGAAAAAGCCATAATTTTAAATTGTTAATAACTAAATAACCATGCATCATATGTAAAAACTTTATATATGAGAAATGCTTAGAATTTTGTGTAGATTATTATTATGCAACTTTCATCCATGTTTGAAATGTTTCAATTGACGTTTTCATTTAATTTGCATAATGACATGTTAAAATGGTTTATTTCATAACTAAATAACCGTAGCTCCAAATTTAATAAACTTTATTTGTAAATGGGGTAGAAAAGTGTAAAGATTAACTTGGTGCACTTTATTTTGCTGTTTGACAACTTCAAAATATATTTATAGGCAGAATAGTACCAAGATCAATAATTGCACATGGGGATTTTTTGGAATTGTTGTTTGTTGTTTCCGGGCTCATTTAACTTGCATGAATGGTTAGCTACTTATGCTTCACCCCTTGCGATGTTAATCAACATTTAATATTGTTGGGTACATAAACGAGAGTGAACTAAATATTTGGATGTGGTGTTTTGTCAATATGCAGCTCGTTGCATATTGAGCTCCACTTAACTTGTAGTGTTGTTTGTGCACTTTGGCATTCCATGCATATTTGAACCGGGCATGCATCATACTTGTTTGTGCATTATGCCATGATTTTGATTTGTATGTTTACCATGTTGTTTGTTTCTTTCTGTTGTTGCTTCTTAGTTCCGGTAAAGCTGCGATGTGAGGATTCGTTCGACTACGCTTGCTTGGTTCGTCTTCGTGGCTTCGTCTACTTCATGGACTCGTTCTTCTTCCTAGCATGATCTCAGGCAAGATGACTGTCACCTTGGATCTCATTACTATCATTGCTATGCTAGTTTTCTCGATGCTATCGCTATATGTCACGCTACCTATCTATTTGTTGTCTGCCTCTCATTGTTGCCATGAAACCCCCTCTAACCTTTGACACCATCCCAGCAAACCTTTGAATGGCTATGTTACCGCTTGCTCAGCCCCTCTTATAGTGTGGTTAGTTGGAGGTGAAGATGAAGGTTGCTCCATGTCGGAACTTGGACTGTTGGAATATCACAATATATCTTACTATAATTAATGCACCTATATACTTGGCAATGGGTGGAAGGCTTGGCCTTTTGCTCGGTGTTTTGTTCCACACATGCCGCTTTAAGAACTGATAAACTAGTGTTATGTTCCTTGAGTTTCCGTTCCTAAAATGGTTGGGTATATGGGGACCCCTTGACAATTCACTTTGAATAGAACTCCTCCAGCAAGGCCCAACTATGGTTTTACCATTTACCATTAACTTCGGCCAAGGAGTTGGAAGGGGGTTCCTACAGGCAGTCGGCTCTAATATCAACTTGTGATGCCCTCGATTTGACCGTACATGAATCATACACGCAAATGTGTACGACCAAGATTAGGAACTCACAGGAAGTTATCACAACACAACTCTATACACAAATTTTAAAAAATACAAGCTTCATATTACAAGCCAGGGGCCTCGAGGGCTCGAATACAGAAGCTCGAAAGCAACAGAGTTAGCGGAAGTAACAATATCTGAGTACATACATAAGTTAAACAAGTTTTGCCTTAAGAATGCTAGCACAAACATCAATGATCGAAGAGGCAAGGCCTCCCGCCTGGGACCTCCTAACTACTCCTGGTCGTCAGCTGTCTCCACGTAGTAGTAAGCTTCGTCGTTTAGTAGTAGTAGTCGACTGGGGTGGCATCTGGCTCCTGGATCCGCCATCTGGTTGCAACAACAAGAAAGAAGAAAGAAGGGGGGGAAAGGGGGAGCAAAGCAACCATGAGTAGTCATGCAAAGTACTAGCAAGCATCAGATCTAAACTAAGTATGTATCAGTATCAAAGGAAAAGCTGTATATGTGGACTGAACTGCAGAATGCCAGAAGAGGAGGGGAAAATCCAAGCCTAACGGAGACTAGCATATTCAAGCATCTTCTGAAAAGCACCATCTTGCAGCAGTAGAAGGAAATACAGAATAGCAGTTTATAATTAACAAGCATGTTGTAGCAATAACGACCTAGAGATCACTCCTCGACTCCATACGAGAAAGTAATCTCGCAACCACAAATCCAACACATATCTCAAGTATCCATTTCTAGTTATAATAGACCAGGATATAAGACTGAACGTCCATTACCATGGACACGGCTATTCGAATAGATAACTTCCCTGCAGGGGTGCACCACGTTACCCTCACGCTCGATCATCTCTGGCCGGACACACTTTTCTGGGTCAATGCTCGGCCTCGGAAGATCAACACGTCACAGCTCTACCTAGGCTCAGTAGAGAGGTCCCCGCCGGTCTACATCCTAAGCACTCCGGGGTGATGGGCCATCGCCCTTGCGAGCAGGGCGGACCAGGCACCACCTTTATACTGGATGGCGTCGGCCCAGCCGTGCCACAATGCTGAACTGGACGTCTGACAATGCTTCGGCTGATACCACGACGCCGAGGCCCATATCTATTCTCGCGTGGTGGTTAGTGCGTAAAGGCCAGAGGCCAACTCAGAACAAATACCCAAATCTGTTAGTGCATTATTGACAGAAGTGACGGCTATCGGGACAAGTCCGGAGCTATCACCCCTCCTGGGTGATACCGGTAAACAGCCAGCCGCCACCGTAAGAACTCCCGCGGGTGCTCACAGGGCCCGCCCGCCTTTCACAAAGGTCTCAAGTAAAGTCCAAGTAACTGTGTGTCCAAAACATCAAGGTGGAAAACCCGAGGAATCATCCCCGACGAATTCCACTCGATGTGTTCATCAAGGCGAGCTTTGAGGAATCACCCCCGAGGTTCACACTTGAGGGGTTGCACGACAGAGTTGTATCGGAAATGGAGAAAGAGGAATCACCCTCGATGACCAGGACCGAATAGCTACACTACAGAGTTATCATCATGAGTGCGTTACGAGGTTTCACCCTCGGCACTCGATAGTACCTCTGCAGAGTCGAGTAACAAAGGGGGGTGTGGTGTGATGTGAAGTGTCGGGCTCCGGTCTTCGATCACGTTGCTCGAGTCGTCGATGATGAAGCAGGGGCAACAAGGGCACTCGGGCTTCGGTCTTCGATCACGTTGCTCGAGTCATCGATGATGAAGCAGGGGCAACAAGGACAAGGTGAGGGTCACTGTTGGATCACTATTCAACCTATACTAAGCAGTTTAGCATAACATGTAGGTAACAATAGCAGGTACAAAAGTGGGCTATGCGTCAGAATAGGATCAAACAATAACAGTAGCAAAATCTAATGCAAGCATAAGAGAGAATGGAATGGGCGATATCGGGATGATCAAAGG
>LR738709.1:205586275-205665701 GCA_902687465.1 Secale cereale | reverse complement strand
GAGGGGTTAGGTTTTGGTGTGTTGGGGTGCAAGGGGTTATAGCCTGAGGGGGTTTGGGGCGGCCCGGCTGGGTTGTGGCCCAGTTGGGCCAGGGGGATGGGATTTTTCCCTTTTGTAAGCTTTTCCTTTTATTATTTAAAAAGCGTTTAATAAATGTTTTAGCCACTTCATAAATTGTTTTAGGGCATTAAACCACTATGTAAAAATATTTGTTCAACACCAAAATTACTTAGGGATTATTTGCCACATGATGAACATTTTAGTTTTGACATTGGAAAACTTCTAAAGTTTGAATTGAACTTGAATTGGAATTTAAATCGGACGGAACAAAAGGGGGATTTAGCAACAGTGAAAATGATGATGTGGCACCATTAACTTGAGATTACTGTAGCTTAATTATCCAGGCGTCACAATGATCTTTCGAAAGCCGTGCCGCGGTTATGTGGCGGATTGGAATTTTTAATGTCCGATTGGAGAAAACTTGTCAGAGGATCCGAAATAAAATACACATCGCGTGAGTAACCGTGACCGTCTATTTTCACTTTGAGAAGAGAACACGGTGGGGTTATGTTTGACTCGTAGGTAGTTCAGGATCACTTAGCGATCATTACTAGTTTGCGACCGTTTGCGTAGATGCTCATCTTACTCTTGTACTCATAAGTTAGCCACCCTATAATGCTTAGCCGCTGCTGCAACCTCACCACTTAACCTCTCCACACCCATTAAGCTTTGCTAGTCATGATACCCATGGTTATGGGATTGCTGAGTCCTCATGGCTCACAGATACTACAACAACAGTTGCAGGTGCAGGTTTCCAATCACTTGACATGAGAGCGATGTTTACTTGTGTTGGAGTTCTTTCTTCTTCTTCTTCGTCTATCTTGGGATAGGTTCCTGGTCGGCAGCCTGGGATAGTAGGATGGATGTCGTTGTGCTTTTCATGTTTTCATCCGTAGTCGGATGTCTTGTGTATAATGTGTTGTATTCATGTGTCTTTTGTATGACTTGTATGGATCCCCCATCTATGTATGTAATGGTACGATGTAATGATATCCATCTTTCTAAGTGCCCGAAATGCGGTTGTGCCCTAATCACGAGTACATCACGTGATCGGGATAGAATCGCATCTTGGGCGTAACATAAGTATGTACCAAAAACAGTAAGGCATGTCATATTCATAGGTAGAATATGTAAACTAAGCAGATGTAATTTACCCTAATTAGAAGCAATACAATCTAGACACCATGTGAGACATGCAAGGACATATCACACTGCGAAGTGAGAGCAACCACCTATGATGGTGGTGTAGGGGAAATGGGGTCTTCAACTAGAGAGCTACATTGAATATCTTCATTTAGACTTGTTGTTTCTTGAGAATCATGTGGGGAGGATGAAAGTGCACTCTTTATAAGAGTAGCGTGTCTCATACTAACCCACGGGCGTGACTGTCTCATCATAAGTGATAGATGCAGGACACACAAGAATAGTAGTTTGATGTAAGAACATGGTGTGATAGGCAGATGTAGTATATACCAATAACAGGAAGGTGTGGCATATTCACATGTATAATGTGTAAGCTAAGGAGATGCAATTTAACAAATTAGAAGCAATACAAGCTTGGCACCATATGCAACATGAAACCAGATATCACACTGCCATATTACAGCAAGCACCTGGGGTTCTGGAGTACGGGAAATGAGATTTAGAAGAATCTGTAGAGATCATCTATTTCAGTTGCTCCGGAGGACCACCATCATCCCATGCGTTCTGCCTTTTAGATTTGGCCTTGTCAGGTCAAACCCACAAGAAAAAGGAACATAATTCCCTCTTTGAAATTCGTTGATACATGATACTAAAGAACATAACTTTTATGTAAGGCAACCACATTGTAGGAGGATGGAATATGTTAGAAAAACGCTAACAGAAGCCATTTCAACAAATTAGAAGCAATGCAAGCTAGACGCCATATTAAAGATCCAACCAAAATCACTGCACCAAGTAAAAAGTGTCTCAGCATAACTGGCATTTGAACTAATTAGAGGCAGTACATGCTTGAAATGATATGCAAGATGTAACAAATATCACACTATCAATTTGAAGGTGATTGATGCAGGATACACAATAAAAGTAGTTTGACGTAAGAACATGGTTAATAGAAAGACGTAGTATGTACCAAAAGCAGGAAGGCATATCACATTCATAGGTATATCGTGTTAACTAAGCAGATGCAGTTTACGCTAATTAGGAGCAATACAAGGTAGACACCATACAAAACATGCAACCACTTATCACATTACTAAGTAAGAGAAAGCACCTGCGATGGTGGTGTAGGGGAAATGCGACCAGCAACTACAAAGCTACGTTGACTATCTTCATCTAGCCTTGCTGTTTCTTGATAATCATGTGGGGAGGATGCCACTGCACTCTTTAAAGGAGTAGCACATCTCACAGTAACCCACTAGCCTAACTGTCTTGTCATAAATGATTGATGAGATATACACAAGAGCATTAGTTTGATGTAGGAACATGGTTACTAGACAGATGTAGTATGTATCAAAAACAGGAAGGCATGTCATTATCAAAGGTATACTCAGGAAACTAAGCATATGAAATTTAACCAAATTGGAAGCAATACAAGCCAGACACCATATGCAACATTCAACCACATATGACAGTGTGAAGTTAAAGCAAGCAACTGGGATGTTGGTTCATGGCGAACAATATCATCATCTGCAGAGCTACGTTTACTGTCTACATCTGCTGACACTACGCCCTTTAGAACACTTAAACGCTTATTGCTTATCCTCCAATTAGACTGGAGTGACTTCTATCTTTTATTTTGTGTATTTCTCAATAGAGCGTCAGAGTCTGAAATACCAATGCATAAAAAACAATAGTGTGAGTATGGCTGAAGTGTGTGCACAAGTAGTACACTTTAAAGGTAGCAGATAGCAAGTGTGTGAGAAATAAATGACATGAGACATATTAAAGCTCTATAACATGTATGGCACATGAAATTATATTATAGGATTTTGAAATATGAGCACAGGGTAGGTACTCTTCCAGCACACCACAAGATGTGGTCCTATGTAAATAACAGTCAACTGAAAACAAATAGGTTAGTCCATTCTTTTCTACACCGTTCGATGCACAAAGAATGGGCATATGGCCTTCATCTACGTCCAGCCAAAAAGTGTTGACGATCTTCCTTGAAACGCCAGCGACCACCGGCCCTGTCCCCTGCCTCCACCCTCCCCTCGACCTCACAGCACTGCCGTGCTGGGCACCGCCCCCGGCCATCTGTTCAACCCCAGCCGACCTCCAGATCGGGCGCAAGCAGCTCCTGCTACCCACACCCCTATGATAGACACCGATGCACCGGTTCCTCGGCGAATAGGTGGACTAGGTGCTCCGCGCACCAAAGCAGGTGCCGCTTCTTTTAATTGCAAAGCAACTGACCCTGAATTGAAATCCAGGCGGGCGATTGACCTCAGGCTAAGGTGAAATAGTAAATGGGAGGAAGCCTTGTGCATTTAGTATCATGAAGAAGGTGCAGTAAGAAGTGCTCAACTAGTTTCGGGATGAATATGATGTGTGAGAAGCGATCTAAGATTTACAGGAATAAGGGTATAGGAGTTCCTCTTTCTGGTTGCAGTGTTGTGTCCTCCTTCTATTTTGCAACGATCTTCTTGTGGTTTGCTGGAAACGAGAAGTTGTGGAGGAAGGTGGAGCCTTGGACGAACCCATGGCCAAGCTGTTGAGCATGGTGCGATGGCCATCTGTTGGCACCAGGGAACTAGATCAGAGGCGGTGAACGACAGCGTAGTAGGAACAACTTCGGTGTGGTAGATGGTTGCGATAGTGGAGCGGCGAGGCGTAGGACGGCGTGGTTGAAGTGGTTCTGGTACAGTGCACGTCAGCGTCGGCATCATGGAGGAAGCTCTGGCTCGGCTTCAACTGATAAGTCCTTGAGGGCGTTGTAGTTGTGGTTGTGTTGGACGACGATGTCAGGGTACCATCTCCAGCTTGATGGAGAGGGTGGCGGTGGATTGGGTGCGATGGGGTGGATGACGGAGGAGGCTGGGGTTTCATGGCTGGTGGAGAGGGCGTTTTCGCGCCCACGGAGTATGAACGGGGAAACGGAGGGAGGGGGAACTAAGGGGGAGAATTGTTTCCGTTTGGGACGTGCTTGTTTGAAATTTGGGGAAACTTACAAACTTCCCCCCCCCCATCTAAAAATGCAGACATATTGTGGGTTGGGGTAGGACTGTAAACTCAGGTGTCCCGAATAGTGGGTAGGATAGATTTCGGCCGAGCGCACAGAGGTGTTCACGCGCCCACGGTATATGAATGCTTCTCGGAGGCGGTTGAGGCTGGCGTCTTGGTGAAGTTACAAACATACCCCGGTTTACACCTTTGGACATTGGGCCGATAGGCTACACGGGTCAGAGTCAGGACAGTAATTTCCTACCACCAAACATTAGTCTCGCGCGGTGTTGGGCGACCTCAGGCTTATTTGGCGCTTCGTTCAATATTTGTGAGAAGAAGCATTAACATTTACAGTTGTCTTGAATTGAACTTTCAGGATTTGTCAAACTTCAAAAATCTTTACTCTTGAAAATCCTGAAACTATGATTATTTTGGAATGGAGGGGGTACATTTGAATATACATTGTACATGAGTATATATTAAAAAATATGCAGCTTAGCTCAATTCATGCATGGTTCGAGATATAATCTCCTTGTTTGAAAAAAATAGTTAGACATGCATATGAATTTATAGCATGTTCAAACGCATGACAAAGATTGATGCCCACTTTTAGATCTGACTTACAAATGCCATTATCTTGAATTCAAATAGATGAATGCACTCCCTATGAATTCGAATCTTTGAAAAAACACACCTTTATGTTGAATTGAACATGTATTCTATCGTAGCTAGAAATTTGGAATGTATCCATGTATGTGACAAATGTATAAAGTGTCTGACACTAACAACATGGAGTGAACTAATCAATGTTTATATATGAATTGCAAAAGCCATGCATTGTCTGGATTTCAAACCACTCTCTCTCTCTCTCTCTATGGATTGATAATATGATATAAACCCATGCACATGCTCCAAATCAATAGAGTATGGGTGTCCGATAGACCAATGTTCGTTCATATGCAAATTGCAAAATTCATGATCTCATCCAAAAAAGCAATTTATACTTTAATTTAACGTGTATTCTTTTACGTGTAGATGCACTACGCCTCTTCCCGTCCTCACACACGCGCTATATATCTTTCTATCTGACGCATAAGGGCACAGACTTTATATACATGGGCATTTCTCTCTCACACATGCTCACACTCTCTCCCGGGGTGTCTTACGCACACTCTCTCTATATATCTCCCTCTATCTCTCTCTTACCACTATGTACCACTCCTTTCACTAATCTCAGTTGGAAAACACTATTTCTCTCACATGCATATATACACATGTACAGTCTCTTGCTGGCCCTCTATATGCACATACATGTCCCTATGTGTCTCCCGCACACACATTATCTTTAGGCCTCTCTCGCACACATTGCCCCCCCTCTCTCTTACCAATTGGCGTATATGATTCCATCAGATCATTCGGTAAGATATCCCTAACTGTCAGGCTGGATGGTAATAAGAGGCAATGTTTTACCCAAGTATGGGCCCTTTCAGTTGAGGAAAAAGCCTACTCCTGGTATTGTATATTTCTGATAGGGGTGCGTACAAGGTTCACGTGAATACCATGAATTGTGTGTGTGTGTGTATACTATCGACGAACTTGCCCCCAGGCTCATATAGCATACTCGAGGCCTAGCTAGGGTTACAAATCATATATAGTCAGCTTATCATCAGTTGGGATGTCCTCGGCGACTCTGGTAGCTTCGTCTTGTACATCGGGTCCTCCATGGGCTTCGTCTCGGTCCAACCTATGTGGCCCGGATGGAAAATGACCCATGAGTCGTCATGTCAACCCACCACAACTAGAAACGATGTGCCCACCACATCCCTCACACAATCAGCCACTATGAAAATAAGCATATACAATAGAACAAAGTTATACATGAATGTGAATTGCATGGTGCATCCAATAATATTTGTTCCGCATTGTGAATATTTATATCTTCTCCTAAAATATTAGTCACGGGAAAGAGAAATGAAGGGCATGTCTCTCTTTGTCACCACCGTACCCCCTCTCCCTACACCACTTTCACATACTTACACAAACTATCTCTCAGCCCTCTAAAAGTATGCCCCTGACATGTTCACACGTGACGGTAACTATATTTCAAGTGAAATCACTATGCGGTCATTGGACTTCAGAATATGCTCATTACGGTCACCGTATATATATTCTTGTGGTGATCATACAATAATTAGCTCACCATACGACTCTGTATTTTGTTGATGACATCGACAGTCCTTGTATTTGATGTGTGCTTTGTATTTCGTTGACGACACTTACTGTCATTGTATTTGAAGCGAAAGCACGACATGGTCACTGGACTTCATAATAAGGTCATTACAGTGACCATATACATTTTGTGGTGCTAACCAAGCTGTAGTTGGATGGTTAGGAGGATATTGGGGTCCCCAGCCGACGAGGGTGAAAATTCTGGTGCTCGCATATATCCTGGATTAATTCTAGTATTTCCGGTGATGTGCGTTCAGTGGGAGGAGACGTTCCCCTCGACTACTATGGGGTGCCTATATATGGTCACTTCGTAGAATCTCAAGATGATATCCTAGCTCACTCTCTCGAAGGTGCTCATAGGGGTAGGATGTGCGTGCGTGCGCTTATAGCGTTGAGTGTTTGCGCCTATATATATGAGCGCTTGTGTGTGTTACGTGTTAAAACAATACATATCGTGATTATACGGTCACTTGCTCACCGTACAACTCCGTAATTTGTTGATGCCACGATCAATTGACCAGTCAAACGTTCAACGTGGTGCCACTAGTGCTGCACCATCAGCGCACGTAACCATGTGGCCCACCTGTCAGTGCGTATATGAAAGGAATAAATGGTAGCTTGCGTTTGTGATGTGTTAATAAAATACATTTTGTGGTTATCATACGGTCTCTGGCTCAGCATACAGCTTTGTAGTTTGTTGATGACATAATCAATTGACAAGTCAAACGGTCTATGTTCATTAGCGCACATTACTGTGGGACCCAACTGTCAGCGCGTATATGAAAGACAGAAATGGTAATAAAATAGTGGTCGGTGGGGATTCGAAGTCCCGAGACCTCTGGTTGGAAGCCCTAACCACAGCGGACAAGGTCGCCTTATTATGATATGTTGAGCCGACCGTTTTAATTACACGCATGCACGAGCCACTGTGGTGAATACAAACACATCACACATGTGTACAAACACACCCGCCACGCCCGCATGCATGAATGCAATACTCCCACGTACACATACATGCAATACTCCCACGTACACATGCATGCATGCAACACTCGCACGAACACACGCACGCATGCAGGCATGCAACACTGACACGTACACATGCATGCACGAACACACTCATGCATGCATGCAGCCAGCACACGACGCAAGACACACTCTCAACCTATACGTGCATGCACCCTTTGTTAAGGACAAGGATTGTTACGAGTATTAATCAATCTTAGTTGTGATAAGAAGAACATTCATGTTTGGAGCGGTCTTCCTGAATCAATCTTATCATGCGGAGACGGCTCCTCTGTCGTGTGTTGCCTGCGTTGGGTCACTAACATGCAGGCCAGGCACCCAACAGGCCCACACGTCAGTGGAAAAGCGGCGCGGTGTCGTACATCAGAGTCGAGGGCACCGCTCGTTCCACGCCCGGCTGGACACGCCTCCTTGCCGCATTCAAACGCCTCCATAAAACCCATGTGGAAGCCGAGAAACCCAGTCCGGCCACATGTTCGTTCATGACCGGGACGGCGTTAATCGCAATGCCGACCGAGGTCCTCCCATTCGCCGTCTATTCAATATCCTATTTAAACAAGGCCATGTGTTGTTTTCATGGATATTTTGCTGTGTGAAAACAAATTTAAATATGAAGGAATAATTGGTGTCCGCGGTCTTTTGCCATGACACGGTTGGATGGTCTCATAGTACTCGTAGTGTAGAGTAGTACTAGGAGTAGTACAGTGGTAGGAGTACTACAACAATTTCCTTGGAGTCCGTTCTACAGCTAGATACCCTAGGCTATCTTACTACTCCCTCCTTTCCAACCAAGGTAGACTATCAGTGGTGGAATTAATTTCGTAGTTTGCACAAGTACTAAATTAGTACGCTCGTTTTTCTCAAAAAGTTAAGTTTACCGATTAATTAATTAAAACGAATGCATGCATGAACACTAAATTACCATGAACTTCTACATGCATATTGGTGAGTTTTCTCTTGATACTGCTTGCATCGAATGATTTAATGCACCTCGAAATCCAAACATGTGATGGTAGTAAGTACTACTGCCTTCATCTAGGTGTACAAGTCACCTTACGAAAATCAAATAGTCCCAAAACACATAGGCGTGGTGCAATAACACTCACATTTTTTTTGTTTTTTGACATAAAGAAAGGAATCTGCCAATAAGAGATGTGGGGCGTGTATGATTTTAATGACATGAGACTGCCAAACATGACATGAAGTGGTTAGTTCATTGCATGCAATGGTATTAACTAGCAAATAAGCATTAAGTTCTCTCGTTTTCGTCCCCACCTTGGTCGTGATGCACAACCTAAGTTGAATTATTCACCTAGCACTACAATTGAGACTTACCAGTAAGGAGGGAGTAGTAAGTAGTAGTACTACCTCCATGTTGGGTACGTATTCCGTAAAATAAGTTTTTCCCAAAACTAAGTCACTCAACCTTTATTTGCTTGTTTCCCTTCCTGCCTCATTGCCTCGAAAAGACGATGCCAAACTCCCCTAGCCTACCGCGCGGGAAAGGAACCGCGCTCGCCATTTTTAGTCTGTGTTTGTACCGATGGATCGTGTGAAGCAGCAAAAACCAAACCGTGTCGTGTACTCCTCCGTCGTACTAGGTGCTGGCTTTCATGAATGTTGTACTTCCTCTCGCCGACATGTGCGACATATAGCTACCGGGTAGACGTGTCATGCACCAAATAATAGTGCAGAACAACAGGGGGCGCAACCCAGTCGTAGTGCCCCAGTAGTAGTAGTAATGAGCAATGAGACGTCAAATCACAAAGCCGCACCTTTCCCCCAGATGGACGAAGCAACCATTATTTCACACTTCGCTGAATCCGCTTCTCCATCACCACCTTCAAGAAAACCACGTCTTGCTTCTTCCATTGTTCTGCCTCAAGAGGGACGCGCATCGCCTTGGTACATCATGACACGTGGGACCGCATGACAGGCCATGCTCTCTCGCTCATCGCTCAGTAAAATCACCTCATTTTTACTAGTACTAACTAGCAATAGGCCCATGCATTGCACGAAACATCAAGATGCATTTATACGAGTTGTTTATGTTGTGGGATACAAAGATGAACTAGAGAAGGGCTTATCTGCAAATGTCGGGAGGGGTGCGGGTATCTTTTTGCAAAATTGTCATAGTTTGCTTTCTATCCGTCAGATATAGATCGGACGGTCTATATTGCACGATGGCAGGCGCACCATCATCACCAACTTGGTTTTCTATAAGAGTGGAGAAGTAGAGATCTGGATACTATCTTTTTAGATCAATATTAGTCGTGATTCAGCAAGGAGCAAAACCAAGTGGTGGGCTGCTCCTATCGCGTTGGCGTAGCAACTCAACAGGGTCAGTCCGTACACGAATGGTGACATGCTTACAGGACCCCTTTGGCTGACATGTGGCTCATCCACCGTCTTGTTCCACGTGTGATGCACCAAATTACAGCTCAGAGCAGTGGTTGGACTTGGAGGCACCCTGGTCGTAGCGTCGCAGTAGTAGTAAATGAGCGATGAGGGGTCAAATCACAAAGCCCCACCATTCCAGCGTTAAGTTGGACGGACGAAGCAACCATGATTTCACTCTAGGGCGCAAGAGCAATGATGCGTGCGGCAACTACCTAGGGCGCCCTAGGGTAGGAGCCTCCACTACAAATCTGCTTCTCCCTCGTGCTCTTGAAGGAAACCGATCATGCGTGCGGCGGGTAGGGTTTGTAGGAGTACTACAGCCTGCTGGGCCTCGCCGTAATAAACGGCAGAGGGATTGAGTTTGAGTCCACGCCATAATACGGGCGGGCCCCTCGGTTTTACGGAACGAGGGAGAATTTTGGGTTCGGGGAGAAATGGAGATATTTCTACTCTTAGGCCTCCCTTGGTTTGTAGGAATCTTGTAGTAATTTCATAGGATAGGATTTTAAAACGAAAAAATTCCTATGTGGCCCTTTGGTTTGTAGTAATGTATTCCTATTCCTATGTAGGTTAGGATCCGATCCTTCACATTTTAAAGGAAAAAAACATTAGCCTAGACTCAATGGAAAAATTCATATCCTATGCATCAAATGACATCTCTTTCTTTATAGGAATTAAGATGCTTGTCATCTCACTTCCTATGAAATTCCTATTCCTACAATATTTCTATCCTATGAACCAAAGGAGACCTTACTAGCAAGATGCCCGTGCATTGCACGAAACATCAAGATGACATGTACTACTACGCATCTCAATTCCTATTAATTTGTAGGGATTAGAAAAGAGATGTCATTTGGTTCACATCATAGGAACTTTTATATTGAATCTAGAGATGTCATCTATCTCAATTCCTATGAGGAGGGATTGGAAAAGAGATGCCATTTGGTTCACCTCATAAGAACTTTTCTATTTAATCTAGGCCAATATTTATTTTCCTTTGAAATGTGGAGTAGATGAATCTATTATTATGAACCAATTGGCTATAAAGAAAAAAAACCTATAAAATCATATCGTATAGAGTTCCTATGATATTCCTCCACACCAAAGGATGTTTGAAATTGTTGCGGGTGATACGACGGTCTTTCCCTGTACACTCCTCCCCCATCTCTATAGTTACCTCTCGAAGATGAATGAAATGATATATACTGGGTATTCTATATGTGCCTGTTGGTATACTAAAACTCGGTAAAAGTTTGCGAAGTTCGAATTTTCAATAAAGCTATATGCACTACATTTTGGAACAGAGGGAGGAGCATACGGCAGTTGCTAACACTCACGTGGAAGATTTGCGTGTGTCTGTTCTGTTAAATGCCATGGCAAAACTGACACTGTTGGATGCCCATCTAACGGTTCATACGGTCCTCGTCAGGAAATGGCTAGTGGCGAACATTTGTCAGATATGATTTACGAACACATGCATTGCATTGATACGTGCCCCGTCTCTCTCACGCACACACGCACCCTCATGATTCAGGACTCTCCCTAGTCCCGTCGCACCCACCATCTATCTGTAGGCAGATGTGACACACATATGTGCTCTTCACATACTACCATGAGGACTTCTAAAAAATAAAAGACGTTGTGCACCTTTTATTTTAACTCACGCATCAGATACTTATACTTTTACTCTTGTGGCGAACGTTCTTTGGGCGCAGTATATTGTACTCTCACAAAGAGAAGCGGTACACGCACGCACTAGTTCTCTCACACCCACTCGTGGGTACACGTAGGAGCAATTTTTTTAAGCCAGGAGCGCATTTGTTTACAAAGAAGTATCCTCATTTGGACCAGTCTAGTTTTCAACTTGATGGAGGGTCGGGGGGCCGCACATGAATGATAGTACAATACATAGTGCGTCCTGGACGGGGTGATTTGATAGTGCGACCTGGAAGCGATGGCACGTTATTGACCGAGTTTTATTTTTACTTTAACTTCAAATGAAAATAGTGGTTCACGCGTATTCAATTTAATAACGGTTGCTACAACAAAATCACTCCACTATACATATAAGCAGGAGCCCCGACACTTGCTTTACTAGGGTTCCTCTCTTTCACTCTCTCATGCTCTCCAGATCTAAGCAAGACAAAGGTGGCCACACTCTCTCTACCCACCGCTGGTCACAAATCCGGCCAGACCACCTCAGCCGGGGCAAGGGTGTAGGTGCATCATTAACGCGGTCGTCGGCGGCAAGGGAGCAGACCAACAGCTGCCTGCGTGTCCCGATGAGCGGCCGTGTCATTCTCTCCGAGACAGTGCCGGCTTGGGAGGGCCTCCGACCCCTTCCTGCTCCCCTCGGTATTGTGGCCAAGATGCGGTATTTTGACCTCTCTTCTCTCTCTCGGGCTATGACACGGTTATGGTTAGTTGTTATCTGTACATTTGGTTCAAATATGAATTACGGTCATTAAATGGCTAGAAAATCACTTAAAAATCTTAAAAGGTCAAATGACCCATGAAATTTTCCAAAATTTGACATGCCAGTTTTATTAGTACTACAAATTTTCTCATATTTTTAAAACACCATCCGTTGGCACTTTACTCCAAATTCGTCTTTCATAGCTAATAAAAAATATAAACAACATCACACACTGTTTTTTTTGTAGGAACCGTATGAGATGAAAATTCGTGGGTCTATTTAAGTCGTCCTCCTTAAGTTCGCCGACTTGTCCGCTCCAGTGCCGGCAACCCCCGAATCCTCGAATCCTGATCCCCATTCCTGCAACCCCTTCTTGCAAAGATGTCACCAAGAAAACGCTTCGTGAAGGCCCGTACGGTGACCGCGCACTCCCCGAGTGCTGCCGCCTACGCCGAGAGCGCGACCGCCTATGCCGAGAGTGCCGCCGCATCCGCATTGAGCGCGGCCACATCCGCTGAGAGGGCGCCTGCGGCAGCCGATAGTGCAGATGCGGCAGCCGAGATGGCTGCAGCTGCTACTGCGACGAGGGCTGCAAATGCTTAGAGCGCTCGAGCTGTTGTCCGTGCCGCCGATGTCGCCATAGCCTGGGTCGAGGCCATCCACACCAAGATCGAGGACGTGTGGGCCAAGATATTCCAGGCCACCTCGAAATCTAGCATGTAACCCACGTCCGAAAAGGCGGCGGTGGCCATGGAGCACCTACTTCCTCATGAGATCGCCGAGCGGGAGCTGGAGATGCAGGAGGCGGCGGAGATCAAGAAGCGCTGGGAGGAGGAGTTGCGCATGGCCGAGGTTAAGGTAGATAAGAGTCTATCCATCGAGGAATCAGCGGTGGAGTACCAACGCAAGCTCTGCCGCAACCCCTACTATGAGTACTATAACCTCGAGGGCGGCTCCGACGACAAGGACGAGGATGAGGACGCGGTCGACTTCAGCAGGGGGGACGCGGAGTCCACCAACGGCATCGACGTCTCATCTCACACTGGCGATGCTTAGGACGGCGCATCGGCGGCTTTGTTAAAGTTATGCGTACTTAGGCTTTGTTTTTAATGCTAGTCTTTTGTTAGAGCAATGTTTAGGTCAACTAGCTCTGTTTAATCACTAAAATTGCTCGATTCCTTTTTTTCTTTGAACATAAAATTGCTCGATTTAGTAAGTACGGTCTGTGTGTTGTACGCTCTTCTCTCTCTCTCTCCCGACGCCGTCTTTGCCACATCCAGACGACCCTTTCTCTACTGCCCCAGCTCCCCACGTGGCTGCGTGTGGATCTTTTTCTACTTCCGTCATCTGTTCCAAAGCCACATCGACTCTTATACTATTATTAGAGTTAAAGCTAGTTCACACACTCGAATCTAAGAGTTGGTTCAAATAGGGAAGAAAGTGGGAAAGTTGTCGCATGAATCTAGGACTTGGTTGTCGGTGTCAAAACCTGCAGATCTCAGGTAGGGGGTCCGGAACTATGCGTCTGAGGATCGATGATAACAAGAGACAAGGGACACAATGTTTACCCAGGTTCATGCCCTTTTAATCGAGGTAATACCCTACTTCCTGCTTGATTGGTCTTGTAAGTGCATCTAGTGCCCCTTAGTGATTTTGGTGTATTGAAGAATTATATGTTAAGGGAATGATGTGTGTGTGAGTGTACACAGGTCTATAAGTCTATGAGGAGTTTAAAAATTTACAGAGAAAGTCGACCCCTAAAAATGAATGTCTTCAACTGAAGACTTTGGATTCCTGAAGACTTTTTGAAAATCTTGAAAGTGACGAAATTGGTGTGACCATGAAGACTTGATATTCATGCGAGGAACATGAAGCGTGAAGACTTTTGTTTTCGTAGTTTCATTTTCTCTTTCTTGAGTCATAGGAAACAACGTACATTTAAAGTGGGTCGAGGAAAAACTAAGGAAACATATTTCCAAGTGATGCTCAACTCAAATTCTACACCTACCAATCCTTTCGAGTGAAGCCATTGGAAATCTCATATAGTTCAGTCAATTTCTTTATTGACAGAGACGAAGTTCTTCTGGTCTCTTAGGAATTTGTTCTGACTAAGGAGTTAGGAATTCGCCAATGCGGATTTCCTACCAGTGAGGAACATGATAGCCTTGTGGAATTTCATACTCAAATTTCTCACCGTTGATGTGCTATGCGTCAGCTGTCCCAAAATATCTACCCACCTAATGGTCATATCATTGAAGGGCATTTATGTCTTATTATGTCGGGCTGCTCCCGAGGCTATAAATAGCCGCCCCCTACAACCACTGGCTGGTTGGCTTCTCTGAGAGAAACTGACACTTGTCATAAGAGCAACCCATCCTTCGAGGAATTTGAGCGAAAATCATCAAGTGAGGAAAAACCCAAAACCCAAACACCTAAAACCACAAACCGGACTTCGAGCGTGCCCCAGTGCCCTCCTTCTTCCTATATAATTATACGTACCCCAGAAACTCTGTAGACAGAGAGAAAATCCTAATTCCACCGCCGTACCTTCTGTTCCCCTAGAGATCCCATCTTGGAGCCTGTTCCGGAGCTCTACCGGAGGGGGATCCATCACGGAGGCCTTCATCATCATCATCATTGCCCTCACCATGAGTTCTGAGTAGTTTACCACAGACCTTCGGGTCCATAGCTAGTATCTAGATGGCTTCTTCTCTCTCTCTGGATCTCAATACAAAGTTCTCCTCGGTCTTCGAGGAGATCTATTCGATGCAATCTCTTTTTGCGGTGTGTTTGTCGAGATCCGATGAATTGTGAGTTTATGATCAAGGTTATCTATGAAAGATATTTGGTTCTTCTTTGAAATTTTTATGTGTGCTCATAATATCCTTGCAAGTCTCTTCGAATTATCAGTTTGGTTTGGCCTACTAGATCTATAGTTCTTGCAATGGGAGAAGTGCTTGGCTTTGGGTTCAATCTTGCGGTGTCCTTTCCTAGTGACAATAGGGGCAGAAAGGCACGTATTGTCTTGTTACCATCGAGGATAAAAAGATGGGGTTTATATAATATTGCTTGAGTTTATCCCTCTACACCATGTCATCTTGCTTAAGGCGTTACTCTTTTCTTATGAACTGAATACACTAGATGCATGCTGGATAGCGGTCGATGTGTGGAGTAATAGTAGTAGATGCAGGCAAGAGTCGGTCTACTTGTCTCGGATGTGATGCCTATATACAATGATCATGCCTAGATAGTCTCATAATTATTCGCTTTTCTATCAATTGCTCGACAGTAATTTGTTTACCTGCCGTATAATATCGCTATCATGACAGAAGCCACTAGAGAAAACTATGGCCCCCGGGTCTATTCTCAACATATCAATCTACATCTACTTTACTTTTACCGCTTTTATTTGTTGTTTTATTAAACCAAAAATACCAAAAATATAAACTATCATCTCTATCAGATCTCACTTTCGTAAGTGGCCGTAAAGGGATTGACAACCCCTTATCGTGTTGGCTGCGAAGTTCTTATTTGTTTGTGCAGGTGCGAGGAACTACCGCGTGGTATCCTACTGAATTGATACCTTGGTTCTTAAAAGCTGAGGGAAATACTTACGCTACCGTGTTGCATCTCCCTTTCCTCTTCGAGGGAATACAACGCAAGCTCGAGAGGTAGCAAGAAGAATTTCTGGCGCCGTTGCCGGGGAGGCTTACACAAAAGTCATATACCAAGTACCTATCACAAACCCTTATCCTTCACATTACATTTATTTGCCTCTCATTTTCCTCTCCCCCACTTCACCCTTGCCGTTTTATTTGCCCTTCTTTCGCCATGTGTTTATCGTTCGCTTGTTTCTTGTTTGCTCGTGTGCCGCTTGCTTGCTTGTCATCATGTCTAGCACACCTATCATTGTCATTACTCCCGAGAGTGAGGTCCTCAACTTTAAACAAAGGGAGGAAGAAAACTTAAAAGATGTCTGCTATAGAATTTGCAATGCTCAAAATAGATCTAATAGGAAGCTTTCCACTTCCGTGCTTCTTTGCAATTTTTTTGTTGGCATAACTCCATGGAATAGATTTATCTTAGATACCATTACCGGAGGGAATTTCTTGGGTAGCAACACCATTGATTCTTATAAAGCTATGACTAAATTATTTGGCTCACCACCTCTTATGGTTAATGGGATCGTTTTAACTTTGGAGCATGTTATGCAAAGGTTAGAAATCATTGAAAACAAAGTTGCTACGGTAGAATTGGTAGAAAACTTGGATAGAAAAATTCATAATGAAATCACCCAATATGGATCCGAGGTAGGAGTTGTTCTGAAAAATCTTAAGGAAAAGGAGCCCATAGTTAAAGAAAAGCTAGATCAGGATTCTACTAGAATCAATAAACTTGAGGATGTTTTCACTAATGTGGGTTCTGCTCTTTCCGCTATAAAAACTACTCCAAATACCTCTACTAAATTATCTAAGTTCATGTATGTCCCTAAAGACAAGGGTGAAACATCTAGACTTGCGGATCTCAAATCCATAAGTGTCCACCCTAATTTTTTACTTTTGCAAGAGAACCTTTTGACACTTTAGAATTTCTTGATTTCTTGCCCAAGAGTTTGATTATTCATAGGGACAAAGAAGTGCCCAAGAACCATAAGTGCTTAATCAAAGAATTGCCTTCCAATAATGGCAACACCTAGATTTATCTTGTTTCGTGCCTAGGTAGGGGCGTAAAACGATAACGCTTGTTGGGAGGCAACCCAATTTTATGTTTTTCGTTTTTGTTGCTGTTAGGGAATAAATATTGCATCTAGCCTCTTATTAGATGTGGTTTCATGTTTTGTTTAGTGTTTGTGCCAAGTAGAACCTTTGGGAAGACTTGTGTGAAGTTTATGTGATCTTGCTGTGAAAAACAGAATCGTTAGCACTCGCTAAAGTAGTCATGAGATTTTACTGGAGCGCGATTTTTAGTTGATTCTTTTTGCAGATGATTGGCAGAAAAATTCCTCAAATTTATAAATTTAGCTCGAATTTTTTGGTGTTCCAGAAGTAGGCGAAACCTGCAGATTACTACAGACCGTTCTGTCTTTGACAGATTCTGTTTTTTGTGTGTTGTTTGCTTATTCCGATGCATCTATGAGTAGTATTGGAGGATATGAACCATAGAGAAGTTGGAGTACAGTAGGTTTAACACCAATATAAACAAAGAATGAATCCATTGATGTACCTTTGAGTAGTGGTTTGCTTTCATATACTAACGGAGCTCACGAGAATTTCTGTCTAAGTTTTGTGTTGTGAAGTTTTCAAGTTTTGAGTATTGCTTTGATGGACTATGGAACAAGGAGTAGCAAAGGCCTAAGCTTGGGGATGCCCATGGCACCCCAAGTAAATTCAAGATAATCAAAAGCCTAAGCTTGGGGATGCCCCGGGAAGGCATCCCCTCTTTCTTCTTCATCCATCGGTAACTATATTTGGAGCTATATTTTTATTCGCAGCATGTTATGTGTTTTGCTTGGAGCGTCTTGTATAATTTTAGTATTTGCTTGTTAGTTTGCCACAATCATCCTTGCTGTACACACCTATTTGAGAGAGTTAAATATGGCCTAGAAATTATTAGAACACTCTATATGCTTCACTTATATCTTCTGAGTTGAATAGTTTTTGCTCTAGTGCTTCACTTATATCTTTTAGAGCACGGTGGTGATAATATTTTGTAAAAATTGATGAACTCTTATGCTTCACTTATATCTATTTGAGAGTCTATTAAAACAGCATGGTAATGTGTTTAGGCTAAAGAAACTAGTCTTCACATGATAGACATCCAATGTCAATGTAGTAAAGAAAATTCACACAAAGTGCATTGAATAGAATGAGATGTTGGATGCTTGATAATTGTTTTGAGAAATTAGGATAGTGATATTAGAGTCATGCTAGTGGAGTTATTATGAAATTGAAAAAATACTTGTGTCAAGGTTAGTAAGTCCCATATCATGCACGTATGGTGAACCGCTATGTGACGAAGTTCGAGCATGAGGTATTTGTAGAGTGCCAACCTTTGTGTGGAGGTCGGGGCCGCGCGATGGTTAACTCCTACCAACCTCCCCCCTAGGAGCATGCGTTGATTGCTTTGTTTTGATGACTCGTAGATTTTTGCAATAAGTATATGAGTTCTTATGACTAATGTTGAGTCCACGGATTATACGCACTCTCACCCTTCCACCATTGCTAGCCTCTCTTGTACCGCACAACTTTCGCCGGTGCCACAAACCCACTATATATCCTTCCTCAAAACAGCACCATATTGTTCCTCAAAACAGCCACCATACCTACCTATCATTGCATTTCCATAGCCATTTCGAGATATATTGCCATGCAACTTTCCACCGTTCCGTTTATATGACACTCATCATATTGTCATATTGGCATGCATGATCATGTAGTTGACATCGTAGTTGTGGCAAAGCCACCATGCATAATTTCTCATATATGTCGCTCTTGATCCATTGCATATCCCGGTACACCACCGAAGGCATTCATGTAGAGTCATACTTGTTGTAGTATCGAGTTGTAATTTCGATTTGTAATAAAAAGTGTGATGATCATCATTATTAGAGCATTGTCCCATGTGAGGAAAGGCCAATAAAAAAAAGATGGCCCAAAAAAATAGAGAGGGGCTAATAAAAAAAAGAGAAAGCCCCTCCAAAAAATGAGAGAAAAGAGAGAAGGGAAAATTGCTACGATCTTTTTTTCCACACTTGTGCTTCAAAGTAGCACCATGTTCTTCATTGTAGAGAGTCTCATGCTTAGTCACTTTCATATACTGGTGGGAACTTTTATTATAGAACTCGGCTTGTATATTCCAACAATGTGCTTCCTCAAATGCCCTAGGTCTTCGTGAGCAAGCAAGTTGGATGCACACCCACTAGTTTCTTTTGTTGAGCTTTCATTCATATTTAGCTCTAGTGCATCCGTTGCATGATAATCCCTACTCACTCACATTGATATCTATTGATGGGCATCTGCATAGCCCGTTGATACGCCTAGTCGATGTGAGACTATCTCCCTCCTTTTTTTCTTCTCCACAACCACCTCTATTCCACCCATCGTGCTATATCCATGGCTCACGCTCATGTATTGCGTGAAAGTTGAAAGGTTTGAAAAGATATAGTATGAAAACAAATGCTTGGCTGAAATCGGGGTTGTGCATAATATGAATATTTTGTGTGATGAAGAGGGGGCATAGCCAGACTATATGATTTTGTAGGGATAACTTTCTTTAGCCATATAATTTTGAGAAGACATGATTGCTTTGTTAGTATGCTTGAAGTATTGTTATTTCTTATGTCAATATAGGCTTTTATCTTCAATCTTTCAGATCTAAACATTCATGCCACAATTAAGAGAATTACATTGGAAAAAAATATAATGGTTAGCATTCCACATCAAAAATTCTCTCTTTATCATTTACCTACTCGAGGACGAGCAGGAATTAAGCTTGGGGATGCTTGATACGTCTCCAACGTATCTATAATTTTTGATTGTTCCATACTATTATTTTTGAAGTCTTGGATGTTTAATGGGCTTTAGCATTCACTTTTATATCATTTTTGGGACTAACCTACTAACCCAAAGGCCCAGTCCAGATTGCTATTTTTTTGCCTATTTTAGGGTTTTGCAGAAAAAGAATATCAAACGGAGTCCAAACGGAATGAAACCTTGGCGAGAAATATTTTTAGAGGAAATCACGCATGATGAACTTGAGAACCACGTCAGGGGACAGAGGGCTGGCCCATGAGGGTGGGGGGCGCGCCCCCCTTCCCAGGGAACGCCCCATGCCTCGTGGCCCCCTCGAGCGTCCCCCGGTGCGCTCCTTCTTCCTATATAAGTCTACGTACCCCAGAAACTCTGTAGACAGAGAGAAAACCCTAATTCCACCGCCATACCTTCTGTTCCCGTGGAGATCCCATCATGGAGCCTGTTTCGGAGCTCTACCGGAGGGGGATCCATCACGGAGGCCTTCATCATCATCATCATCGCCCTCACCATGAGTTGTGAGTATTTTATCACAGACCTTCGGGTCCATAGCTAGTATCTAGATGGCTTCTTCTCTCTCTCTGGATCTCAATACAAAGTTCTCCTCGGTCTTCGAGGAGATCTATTCGATGTAATCTCTTTTTGCGGTGTGTTTGTCGAGATCCGATGAATTGTGATTTTATGATCAAGGTTATCTATGAAAGATATTTGGTTCTTCTCTGAACTTTTTATGTGTGCTCATAATATCCTTGCAAGTCTCTTCGAATTATCGGTTTGGTTTGGCCTACTAGATCTATAGTTCTTGCAATGGGAGAAGTGCTTGGCTTTGGGTTCAATCTTGTGGTGTCCTTTCCCAGTGACAGTAGGGGCAGCAAGGCACGTATTGTATTGTTGCCATCGAGGATAAAAAAGATGGGGTTTATATCATATTGCTTGAGTTTATCCCTCTACATCATGTCATCTTGCTTAAGGCGTTACTCTGTTCTTATGAACTCAATGCACTAGAGGCATGCTGGATAGCGGTGGATGTGTGGAGTAATAGTAGCAGATGCAGGCAGGAGTCGGTCTACTTGTCTCGGACGTGATGCCTATATACAATGATCATGCCTAGATAGTCTCATAATTATTCGCTTTTCTATCAATTGCTCGACAGTAATTTGTTTACCCGCCGTAGATTATCGCTATCATGAGAGAAGCCACTAGAGAAAACTATGGCCCCCGGGTCTATTCTCAACATATCAATCTACATCTAATTTACTTTTACCGCTTTTATTTGCTGTTTTATTAAACCAAAAATACCAAAAATATAAACTATCATCTCTATTAGATCTCACTTTCGTAAGTGACCGTAAAGGGATTGACAACCCCTTATCGCGTTGGATGCGAAGTTCTTATTTGTTTGTGCAGGTGCGAGGGACTAGCTCGTGGTCTCCTACTGGATTGATACCATGGTTCTCAAAAACTGAGGGAAATACTTACGCTACTGTGCTGCATCTCCCTTTCCTCTTCGAGGGAATACAACGCAAGCTCAAGAGGTAGCAGTCAACAATCCCGTTGATGTTCTTCCTCTCTCAAGCATGCTATCAAAGGAAAGCATTCCTTTTGGCAAAGAATATGTGATCCCAAGTGGATCTAATGAAGACGTTCCTTCTACCGCCTCTTCAGAGCAGTTGGACGAAGAAATTGAAGCGGATAATATCCCTTCAACCCCAGTGATCTCATCGCCTATGCCTCAGTTCACAGCTGAAGAGGTAAACGTTGAAGAATTAAGTGAAGATGACGAAGACGTGGACATTGGAAGCACAACTCCTATGTTGAATGATTATTTTTGGGACAGTGAGCACCCCAACTCTCCATTGTTCACGCCATTGCAACAAACTCCTAAATCCCCAGAGCACACTGAAGTTCAAACAGGCTCTGACAAACCTCGCACCACTCCTTCCATACTTGAAGAAATTCCGGCCACTAGCGCTGATGAAAATGCGGCTGAAGAAATAAAGACTCAGGCTGCAACTGAAGCAGAAACATAAATTCCTCAGCATGTGATTCCTGAGGCTGTGATGCAATTAACTGGTACTGCTCGGCCCAAGCCGAAGGTCCCTTCTCTAAGAAGCAAAAATTCAAGGCTGATGACTTCTTCCACGAGCATGTGTTCTTCATAGACTTCAACCCATATGACTCCGCTCGTCTTAGAAGGAAGCGCTTATGGACTGCTAGCCAAGCAAACTTCCATTCTTCACTGCTTTTTGATAAGGACAAAGTCTTCGACCATGCGCATATTCCTCATGTGGACATGGAAATACTGCCTTGCTTCACGCCCGTCAGCGTTCTCTATGATGCTGGACTGCTCACCCTCTGCATAGATATATGTGATTGGAATGAAGAGGTCATTCTTCAGTTCTATGCAACACTACACATTACCAGAACTGCTGAAGACGTGAACTCTTGGGTGTTGGACTGGATTATAGAAAACACTCACTTCAAAGCTCCGGCCTCTGAATTGCTTCAGGCCCTACCTATCAGTCCTCCCCTTGAAGGTGCACGGTGTATATATCATGAACCTGAACTCGCTGACCATTATATGCAAGTGTTGATGAAGTCGCTGAAGCCTGGTCAAGCACCAAGAACCAAATTCCTCGTGAAGGAGTTGCTATATGTGCATCAAACTGTCTATCGCATTCTGACAAAAACATTGAGTCCAATCAAAGGCCATGACTCGAATGAAGAAGAGGTCGTTGGCATCATGAAGAATCTGCTGTTCAATATCATGCATGGGATCCCCATCAACTATCATGATTTCTTCATGAGGACTTTGGCCAATGTTGCACTGTCTCCTTTTGACTTGAAGCCTTATGCTCCCTGGATCATGAGATTCATCAGGACAAGGTCTTCAATCGCATACAAGGCTAACTTTTAGAATCATCTCAGCTACCTGCCTCCACTTGAAGTCCTCAAACAGACATGCTCCTCAGTTGACGGAAAGGGAAAGCTGCGATCGTTGATGAAGGAATTCGTGCATTGGATGGTTAGTTCCGCAAAGCTGCATCCTACTCCACCAATGATGACTATGCCACTCATGACTATGCCGCTAATGCCTCAAAGAAAAATCCTCAAGGCACAGCTCTAAGGGTGATAACTGATCGTGAGCTTCTCCTTAGTCTTCATTAGAAGTTCGATCGCAACCATAAATGGGTCAAGAGGCAGTCCGGCTCAATTCTTCAGAACATGACTGCTACATACAATGAAGTGAAGAAAATCCACTACTACCTCCATGAACTTTTCTATCGCACCTGGGCTGTTGTGTCTCATCTCTATAGCGAAGAAGATCTGAAGCAAATGGGCTTCAAGGAGGATTTTGACTGGTCCCAACCTCCGGCGAAGAAATTCAAGAAAGTCAAAGTTCCTTCCTTGGTGGCCAGCTCATATTCTTCATCACGCGAGACCGATGAGTATGAAGATTCGGATGACACTGCGGTAGGCCCTACTTCAACAACCGACCCCAACAACACTGGCGCTCCTCCATCGTCTTCATGATACTCTTCAGGGGCGTTAGTCCTCCTTTTTCGTCCCTTTTGGTCATTCGATGACAAAGGGGGAGAAATTTGAGTTAGTCTTCAAGCGGGTCTCTATATATGGGCATTTTTTTTGCTAAGTTACAACTCTCGTTCTTTTGAATACTTTGTTGGATTGAGTTGTAAACTTAAACCCGATGGTGGTCTGATACTTTCGCTATGTTCTTCTGCATGCTATTTCCTCATATATGTTAATGCACGCATGTTGAATTACATCAGTCACCATATTTCATCATGCATTTCAAATTCTTCATATCATATATTAAATGCGTGTATGAATTACAAGATATAGGGGGAGATCTCTGTGATACTACTCTTCAAATGTGCATTGTTTCAAAAGCAAATTCCTCACTATGCACATCTTCAGGGGGAGTTCTTCTATATCTTGCAATCAAATTCCTCAACATCAGTATTTACACTTCATATGTTTATCTCCGTTGAAAACTTAACCTATATTGTCATCAATCACCAAAAAGGGGGAGATTTAGGTGCATCTAGTGCCCCTTAGTAATTTTGGTGTATTGAAGACTTATAGGTTAAGGGACTGGTGTGTGTGCAAGTGTACACATGTGTATAAGTCTATGAGGAGTTTGATAATTTACAAAGAAAGTCGAACCCTAAAAATGAATGTCTTCGACTAAAGACTATGGATTCCCGAAGACTTACTGAAGATTTTGAAAGTGAATAAATTGGTGTAACCATGAAGACTTCATATTCATGCGAGGAACATGAAGCGTGAAGACTTTTGATTTCGTAGTTTCATTTTCTCTTTCTTGTGATATAGGAAACACCGTACTATTAAAGGGGGTCGAGGAAAAACTAAGGAAATATATTTCCATGTGATGCTGAAGTCAAATCCTACACCTACCAATCCTTTCGAGTGAAGCCATTGGAAATCTCATACAGTTTAGACAATTTCTTCAGGGACAGATACAAAGTTCTTAGGGTCTCTGAGGAATTTGTTCTAACTGAGGAGTTAGGATTTCGCCAGTGCAGATTGCCTACCATTGAGGAACATGATAGCCCTGAGGAATTTGATGCTCAAATTTCCGACCGTTGATGTGCTATGCGCCAGCTGTCCCAAAATATCTATCCACCTAACGGTCATATTATTGAAAAGCATTTATGTCTTATCATGTTGGTCTGCTCCCTAGGCTATAAATAGCCGCCCCCTACAACCACTAGCTGGTTGGCTACTCTAAGAGAAACTAACACATATCATAAGTGCAACCCATCCTCCGAGGACTTTGAGCAAAAATCATCAAGTGAGGAAAAACCCAGAACCCAAACACCTAAAACCCCAAAGTGATTGAGCATCACTGAAGAGATTGTTCCTGTGTGGAACTGACGCTTGTTACCTTTGAAGATTGTGATCTTCCAGACGGTTAGGCATCAATGACCTAGAGCATCCAAGAGGAATTGTGGATCACCGGGTGACCGAGTCTGTGAAGGTTTGTAAGTCACCTGTGAAGACTTGCCACGAGTGATTGGGTGAGGTTTGTGTGACATTAGCTCAAGGGGAATACAGTGAGAACTTGGTGTCTTGGACTGTGTGTCCGGGACCGTGTGTCCTCACGTTGAAATACCTAGCTGCCCCAACCAGACGTACAACTGTCATAGTAGTTGGAACTGGTCTAACAAATCATTGTCTTCATCAAGCCTAGTGGTTCTATTTCCTCAACTCTTCCATTTACTCATTCATGAGTTGTTGAACTTGATCTATATTCTTTGAAGACTTTGACTGAAGACTTTCTCACTTTCCTCAACCCTATTTCTTGAGTCCTCAGTGCTCAGCCTATTTATCTTGTTTACACGATACTTGTACTGTGTGCTTGTTTTCATTTCATCATGGTGACCATGCTACTGTCTTGTTATGCTTGCACCTGAGTATCTTTTCCGCTTCAAAGTAGTTTGTTGCTTAGGAAATTCCTCAGTTAGAATTTCCTAAGTGATGAATTTGTAAAAATCACCTATTCACACCCCCTCTAGTTGATATAACACACTTTCACATCTTGATGAATATGGATACCAAGAGTTGATCTACCTCGAGATCTTAATGCCTAAACCTTAAAAGTCTAGCCAATGTGATCGCTATGATTCTGTTCTTGTCTCTACGGACTAAACCCTCCGGTTTATATATGCACCAGAGGGACCTAGGGTTGTACATGATCACCTTGCACAGGAAGGAAAGTATTACACCCGGACTCTAAACTAGCTATTTTACACATGGGGAGTTCTATCCGGATACGGGAGATAGTCTTCATCGATACTCTTCACGGCCCACCAGTCCGGCCCATAATGGATGATCCGGTCACCTGAGGACCCCTTAATCGAGGACTCCCTCAGTAGCCCCTGAACCAGTCTTCGATGATGACGAGTTTGGCTGATGGACTGTCTTCGGCATTGCAAGGCGGGTTCCTCCTTTCAAACATATTGAAGAAATATAACCTACAGAAGGTACTGTGTCCGGCTCTGCATGGTTAGTACAACCCTTTAGCCTTGAAGGCAAGGTATCGAAAAAATGGATATTGTGTCTTTACTGATAATCTTTCAGGGAAGCATCACGTCTCTCCCTTTTATTACATATCGAACTGTTTTCTTGGCCCTGGTTTTGCGTTTCGAGATATAGCCTCATTGGCACGTCTTGTCAAAACAGAGATCGTGCCTGCTTATTACGGGATCCTTATCAACATGACGTGAGCATCTTAACCGCGCCTTACGCACGACCTCGTTGGGAATCTGCGAGGTTTACGTCTGGTGTGGGGGCGTTTAGCATTCACCGCTTATAAAAGGACCCAAAGTTTTACCCTTTATCCCCACGCTCTCCTCAAGCCCTATCTCTCCAATCTCCTCAGCTCCAGCGCCCACATCTCTTGCGCCCTCAATCCTCAACTCTGCTACCACCGCCGCCTTCTCCAGCAATGGTTGGTTCTGGCTCCAAAGGCAAGTGGGAGGCATCTTTGATCATAGAGAATACCATGAAGAGCCTCCTAAGCGCGGGCCATATCGCCAACGATGTGGTGCATTGAGTCCCCGCGAGGGACCAAGTGCTCCCCATCCCTAAGGCGGGTGAGAGGGTTATATTCCTCTCGCACTTCGTTCGAGGGCTAGCATTTCCTCTCCACCCCTTTGTACGGGGTCTTCTGTTTTTCTACGGGTTAGATTTCCATGATCTAGCCCTGAATTCAATTTTTCACATATCCGCTTTCATAGTGGTGTGTGAAGCATTCCTCCGAGTACCCCCACACTTCGGCCTCTGGCTCAAAACCTTCAATTTGAAGCGGAAGGTGGTCTACGGGCTGCACGGCGAGTGTGGAGGTGCTATGATAAGCAAACTCCCCAACGCCAGCTAGCCAAAGGGGATGTTCGTGGAGATGAACAAAATCTGGCAGCAGGATTGGTTTTACATCACTAAGCCCCACGACACCAAGTGGGTGGCACCCCTACATTCAGATCCAGACCCCCGGAGAGGCTAACCTCCTGGACCGATAAGGGTCCGAACCGGGGGGGTCTCAGGCGGAGGTGCTAGCCCTCCAGAAACACATCTCTGACATGATCTCCAAGGGCACCCAACTCACTAACGTGGTCCAGGTGATGCTTGCCCGACTCGCCCTCCCCTGCCAACGCCGGGACTCCTATCTATGGGAGTTCAATCCGGAAGGGTCCCGGTTCTAGAAGCACCTCTTCGGCTCTACGTGCGAAGACATCTAGAAGAACATCTTCAAGGGCTGGACGGGGTGGCTGACATTGACTGGGGATAGGGGCTTTTGTACTATGCTCACTGCGTTAGAGGTAATTGAGATTTATGCTGAACATATATTCCTTCCCTGCTTTAATTATAACAGGAGTTGGAGTTTTTGCGTTTAATCCAGGCCTGGATAAAAAAGGTGGAGCGAATCAAGTGTCCGGCTCCCTACCAGAAGACCCAAAGATGCCTCGGGTGATGACGATGTTAATTCCGCTGCCATAGAAGGCATCGGAGAAGAAGGCCAAGAAGAAGGTCAAGGAGGTCAAGGGCGACCCCCGCCTTGCCGGCCCAGCGGACACAAGGTCCGAGGAAACGGGTTCCCAAATCGCTCCCGAAGAAGAAGAGGAGAAGGAGGAAGTAGAAAACTCCCCTGTCCCGGCCAAGGGGAGAAAAAGAGCGGCCCCTGCTGACGCAGATACGAGCGCGCCCAGGAAATAGCTAACTCTTCCTGTTAGTTCGGACTCGTCGTTCGAACACAGTTATCGGGTTCAGTCCAGGATAAGCCACCGACCGAATCGTAAGTATTCAAAACTACTTAAGTTCAGATGATTTTCCTTTTTTAGCATCTAATATTTAATTTACCTTTATATAGCCCTCCGGACGACATCCCCGTGGCTTCACTATCCTCGAGGAATTCCCTAGCGTCCAGATAGACGGAGAGCGATACGCCTCCACAGGGCTTGTTGCCCATCATAGGGGATACCGAGGTATCCTCTCAGCAAAGTCCCCCTGTTCCAGCAGGTGGGAGTGGGGCCGACGAAAGGGCAGCCGAGGTGAATCCCTCAGCCGCGGTCGACTAGGGGGGAGCGATCCCCATGGCGATCGAAGACAGGGGGCCCAAACAATCTGAGGCCTCACCGAACACTGTTCCGGACTCCAGTGCAGCTCTAGAATCAAGGGACCAGCCGCCCGTAATAGGGGAGGGAGCAACTCCTCCTACGGCGCCTACCGTCAATCCGGAGGCGCCAAACACTATGGAGGGAGCAACTGCTTCCATCGTGGAGGACCACCGCACTCTGATGAGTGCGGTTATGGGGAAGATTCAGTCCGTCAAAGGCGGACTGAACTAAGCCTTCAACAACCTACTAACATGCCGGGAAGGCCCAGCGTCAACAGCACGAGGCTCGGGTGACCGAAGTCGAGGCCGAGCTTCAAGACACAATTCGCAAACGCGACGCATTGGAGAAGGCGAATTCGTACCAAGTGTCCGAACTCGCTACGGGAGTGAATGATGGCAAGGAGGCATGGACTGAATCGCGCAGTGCTCAGGAGGAGATGAAACAAGCGCGTCAAATAGCAGATGGTAAGGTTTTTTTTTGCAGAGCATCTTCGGAGGTCAGAGGTATCTTGGGCTGACACGATTATGGAGTTCTCCAGGCGTGTTTGCGGATCTCCCGAGGAGCATTGCTGACGCCGCCCAATACTTCCGAGCTTAGGAGGGGAACAACACGGAGAAGTTGTTTTTGTCATAGTTCCTTGTGCCCAACCATCCGGTGCCCCTCAACAACCAAATGAAGCAGCTGGTCAAGCTGCACAACATGGCAAGTTCAGCCATGAAGGACTTGATAGTCCGGCTGTGGCCTGCTGATCCGATCCCGAGTAGTTACATCGGATTGGTGAAGAAGCTCGTCGAAGCGAGTCTGCGGGTCGGCCCTATTAAGCGCTCGCCCTGCATAGAGGGTGCTCGGATGGCCTTTTCCCACGCGAAGGTGTATTGGGCGAAGATGAAGGCCGCAGAAATAGCCACTGCTGGCCCTCCAGAAGGCAATGATCATCGCAAACCGGAATGGTAGTTTGATGAAGTCCTAGAAGGAGCCAGCCTTGTAGAGGGCCAATGCTCAGAGAGTATAATCTTTGAGTGATTTGTATTCGGGTTGTAAGGACTAAGCCAATGTGTCGATGTATATAAATTTTGCGCTTTTATATTAACGAGTGACTTTTCCCTCCAGTGCGGTTGTTTATGTAAATCTGAAAGTTTCTAGTCGTCAGCTTCAGCCCCCATGCAAATATTACAGGTGTGTTCGGTAACACGCAGGAACACTCTTTATCCAAATTCTTTTTCCGTATAGGAGGTGTCTGCGTAGCGAACCAGACAATCAGACTATGTGGCTTTATCGCTTTCACTTAGCCATATGAGCTTGACTAGTGGGGCTAAGTACTAGCCCCTGGTGCGTACCAGGCTTTTCGAATTATAGTGCCTTTTTGACGCGGCTGGGCGAAGACCAGCCCTTCGTATAACACGGAGCGGATCGCTATCGATCATAGCATGACACTAGTTCACCGAATCGCTTGACCAGCTCTCGCGTCATCATGGCAGTAAGTTTTCGTCTTTCTCTTCTGAGGTACTTGACCAGATGAACTAGAAGTACAATCACAGTAGTTGTCCCTTTACTAGCTTAGCCAAACAATGCGAAACGTAAGGTAGTATGCATAGGAGCCGGGCAACCCAACTATTGACCAAAGACATGATTCGGAGCCGATGCATATAACGCAATATCCGGGACGCCAAACAGTTCCCTATAGGTGTTCGGACTTTTTGGTAGGCGTGCCAGGCTGAGTACAGCCCCTGATACTAAGTCCATGTATTAGGGCATATGCGGCGATATAACTTCGGGGTGGAGAATACAGATGGTAAAAATAAACAACGACCCAAACAAACTGGAACCGAACTGCTTCTTTTAAATCCCGTTTAATACGGCGAGCTGTGAGGTTACAGATAACGCCGATAACGGCCTCAGGCATTTGACATGCCAAATAAAAAAGAGAGTAAAAAGGTTTACATAGAGCCTGAATATACGAGAAAGAAATTTCGACCAGTGGCCCTCCTTCACATATGCGCCTTTTTCTACATGGTAATGTGTCCTTGAGAAGGAGAATTATAATGGCCGCCTGTAAAAATAAAAGAGAAGGAAAAGAGCGGGATTTAGGAAGAGAGTACCCGGTACAGCCGTAAACAATACATGTTTTTAATTGAACCTGAAAAACAAGATGTATTTTACAGTCCGAATAGGGTCAAGCCGAACTATGGGCTAATGATATGCTGAATGCCCCTAGCGCTGCCCAAGGTATTTTAAGGGTATAATTTTGTATGCGAGGTACGTAAGCTGCAACCTTATGGGGCAATCAATAGGGGCACAACTGCTAATCGAGCTCAGGTTCTTCTGAGCTGCTGCATTCTAGTGCGGACCTGGCACGCTTAGCCATGCCCATGGTCTTGACGACTGATGAGTTATTCGGCTTGAATAAGCTGCCTTGAACCTCGGCCGCTAGGGCCACAGTGTCTTCCTCCGTACAGAGGGAATGCTCCATGTTTCCATTGACCATGATAACACCACATGGTCCAGGCATTTTGAACTTTAGGTAGGCATAATGCGGGATTGTGTTAAAGCGGGCGAAGGCCATTCTTCCGAGTCGTGCGTGATAGCCACTTCGGAATGGAGCAATGTCGAAGATTAACTCTTCGCTTCGGGAGTTATTGGGGGAACCGAATACGACTTCCAATGTTAATGAACACGTGTTGCGGGCTTCTACGCTTGGAATCACTCATTTAAATGTAGTACTGCTAGTCTTAATTTTTGACGGGTCGATCCCCTTCTTGTGGACAGTGTCCTGGTATATCAGATTGAGACTGCTGCCGCCGTCAATAAGGACTCGAGTAAGATGGTATCCGTCTATTATGTGATCGAGCACTAAGGCCGCGGAACCTCCGTGACGGATACTCTTTGGGTGATCCCTACGATCAAAGGTGATCGGGCAAGCCGACCATGGGTTGAACTTGGGGGCGATAGGCTCGATGGCGTATACGTCCCGGATTGCATGCTTGCACTCCCTCTTGGGGATGTGGGTGACGTAGATCATGATCAAAGTTTTTACCTCCGGTGGAAATTCTTTCTGCCCCCCTGTGTTCGGCTGGCGAGGTTCATCCTCGGCTCCGCTCTGGGGTCCTTTTCCCTTGTGTTCGGCGTTTAGCTTGCCAGCCTGCTTGAAGACCCAACAACTACGGTTGGTGTGATTTCCAGGTTTGTCTGGGGTACCATGGATCTGGCATGACCTGTCTAGTATCTTGTCCAACCTGGATGGACTCTCCCTGTTGCCTTTAAATGGCTTCTTCCATTGACCAGGCCTGGAGCCACTGAATCTGGCGTTTAGCGCTATATCCTCTGTGTTTTCATTGTTGTTTCGGCACTTATTTTTATTGCGCCGTGGCTTGCCATTGCCATCCCTGACTTCAGATGTGCCAGGGTCGCTGGTACTATTGCTTCTACGAGCCAGCCAGCTGTCCTCGCCCACGCAAATGCGGGTCATGAGTGTGGTTAAGGCTGCCATTGTTCTTGGCTTTTCCTACCCGAGGTGTCTAGCTAGCCATTTGTCCCGGACACCGTGTCTGAATGCCGCTAAGGCTTTGACGTCTGTACGGTCTACAATCTAGTCATTTTTAGTTAAGAAACGATTCGAAAGCTTACAGGCTGACTCCTCGGATTGCTGGATTATATGACTTAAATCTTCAGCATTGGGGGCCGGACATAAGTCCCCAGAAAGTTGCCCCAAAAAGCATCCTCAAGCTCTTCCCAGCTCCCTATGGAGTTCTTTGGGAGGCTATTTAGCCAGTGCCAACCTGGCCCTTTCAGCTTGAGGGGTAAGTATTTAATGGCGTGGAGATCATCTCCCCGAGCCATGTGTATGTGAAGAATAAAGTCTTTTATCCATACAGCTAGATCTGTTGTTCCATCGTACACCTCGATGTTTACAGGTTTAAACCCTTCTGGAAATTCATGATCCATCACCTCATCGGTGAAGCACAGAGGGTGTGAGGCACCCCTGTATTTTTCGATTTCGTGGCATAGTTCGGACGGTATTGGTGTTCGGTGTTGACTCCAAACTTGGATGTGACCGGTCTGTTTGGCTTGATAGCCAACGCCCCGTGTGTCTATATGTTCCCATGGTCCGTAGATTGATCTAGTCTGGCCAGCCTTTTTATTCAGGTCCTGGCGTAGGTCATCCTTATGGGCCAGAGCCACTGTATCCTTGCCTTCACGATGAGAAGGTGCGGGCTTGTGTAAAACGTTATTGGCCGCTTTGTCCCGTCCATGGGGTGGTCGGTTCGGTAGATCCGCCTGATCATACTTGGGCGGAATTGGCACTTCGGCCCTGTCGTCGAATTGGGGAAGTACTTTACACTTAGGATAGCTCTTTACTTGGCCTGTAGAGGCGTACCGTTCTTCACCATCTAGTACGTCCTTCCATCTAACGTTGAGCATGTCCTGTTCGGCTCTAAGAGGCTGCTGCTGCTTCTCAGGGACCATGCGGTAGCAATAAGCTATTGTTGAAAACACTTCTGTTCGAGCGGTTTTCTGGGATGATGTATTCTTCATCTCCCAGACTGATGTCCTCTTCGGAGATAGGTTGATAGTTGTTGTCATCCGCGTCGCTATGATCGGTTAGCTGTTCATTTGGACTATGTTCCCCATCTTCCCGTTAGTTCTGCTCTATCCTAGATCCTTGGTGTCATCGGCCTATTCTGGATCGTCATTGTCTTCAGTGACAGTCTTGCCCTCTATCCCTTTAGTGGATCGAGATTATCGCTTCTGACGCCGGTGTTTGGGAGGTTCATCGACGAGCTTGTCCTGCTCTGGATTGATATTGCTGTCGCTCTCCTTTTCGTTGGGTGTGTCCACCATGTATACATGGTATGTAGAAGTAGTCGTCCATCGCCCCATTGTGGGTGGGTTTGTATTTAGATCGGCTTTGGCATCGTGGTCCATCCCATCGATGTCTTCAGAAGAGTAATCTAATAGATAGGTCCTCGACCGAGGCTACCAAGTGGGTGGTGGGTGGGAAGAGAAATTCCCTGTTCTCAGCCCCCAGTTTGAACTGGGCACAATTCGGCTAGGAATCCTCCGCTAGGGAGAGAGATTTCAGTAAGTCCAGCGCTTCATCCTAAGGAGAGTGCCAGGCATGTGTTCGGATATTTGCGGGGTTGAGTTCGGCAATAGCCACTCGATAGAGCCCGAAAGACGTAGATCCTTAGATATCAGAACTTGTAGACTGAGATGAGTCCGGGGATCTGATGAGGGAAGTCCTGCTCAAGGCCGATCCCGTGTGCGGCTCAAGCGCTGCTGAGTTTGCAATCTCCGTGGTGTGGTTAACCTTCCCGTCATCGGATGAAGTGACCTGCTCTGGATCTAAAGCCAGAGCTGTTGAAAGTGTTACCCCCTGTACGGGGTCTGATGACACATCTAAGTCATATGTTTATCATGGTGGCAGGGAGCAGCTGCCATGGGTGCGAATCCGTTGAAGATCAAATCTCCATGGACATCGGCAACGTAGTTAAAGCTTCCAACCTGATCTGGTGACCAGGGGCATAGCTGTCAACCTGCTCGAGGTGGCCTTCAGTGCTAGCGCTAAGGAGGAAGACGCCTAACACGAAGAGCTGGCCGGGGAGAAAAACTCCCTCGGTGGTGGCGTCGTTGGTGACGAAGCAAACATCGATCCTTCTGCAGATGACACAGTCAAACTCCAAATGAAAGCACCATTGTCGGTGTCAAAACCAGCAGATCTCAGGTAGGGGGTCCCGTACTATGCCTCTGGGGATCGATGGTATCAGGAGACAAGGGACACGATGTTTACCCAGGTTCAGGCCCTCTCGATCGAGGTAATACCCTACTTCCTGCTTGATTGATCTTGATGAATATGGCTTACAAGAGTTGATCTACCTCGAGATCGTAATGGCTAAACCCTAAAAGTCTAGCCTATGTGATTGCTATGATTCTGTTCTCATCTCTACGGACTAAACCCTCTGGTTTATATGTGCACTAGAGGGACCTAGGGTTGTACATGATCACCTTGCAGAGGAAGGAAAGTATTACACCCAGACTCTAAACTTGCTATTTTACACATGGGGAGTGCTATCCGGATACGAGAGATAGTCTTCGTTGATAATCTTCACAGCCCACCAGTCCGGCCCATAATGAATGTTCCGGTCACCTGAGGACCCCTTAATCCAGGACTCCCTCATAGGTTCTAAGAGGAAACGGGGGGAAGTAGTATATACCCTACCAGTCTCTTGGTTGAAAAGGCGAAGAAATTGGGGTGGATGGCGAAGGGTGGGGGGAAGTGGACCTGTATCTTATTCCAAACAAGAAAGAAAGTGAGGGGTGTTGGAGGGACAACGCATATGAGAATGAGCAGGTCTATATTTCCTGTGCTCAGATAGGAAAATGTCGCCGAGGAGATAAAAAATGTTTTCCGCTCTAGGCAACCACATCTGCCTCACCACTTAATGGCACCTTTTCATATTGTCAATGTAGTGCTAATAGTATAGCACAATAGATGATGTTGTTAATCATATGCCACTACAAATAACTGTCACTGCTTAAATAACCGCATTTCATATTTGCGCAAATAGGGATGTGTGTCTCCATATCGTTTCTATTTGTGCAATCAAAATTACACATGTCAGTTTTAGTAGAACTACACAGAATGAGATGTCTATTCCTCGTTGCCGTCTTCTAACCTCCCGCCTTTGAGGTATTCCTATAACGGTAGTAACTATGTGGAATGACCAACACAATCTAAAATAAGTTCATTCATACGTTTACTTCATGATTGTAGTGCAGGGACGAACGAAAACAACTGCATCCTAGTCGGGAATGCACTTTCTACCAAATCAAGGATGGACAGAGGACTAGCTGGCATGGCCGCGTGGAGGTTTTTGGGACAAGTGCACGGACAAGGGGCATTGTGGTCTGCTTATTTCTGCAAATAGTTTTGCTTAAATTTAGTGGAGCTGCACAAGAAGTTCATATGGTCAGTACACTACATGGTTCAGTTCAGCATTCCAGCTGAGAACACAATTATAATTGGTCATTCTGGAATGAGAGAACCTAACCATGGATGGTGGCAACTAGAAAAACCAGAGTGCACTCCAGGAAATTAAAGCCTGCCTAGGGAGGCCCTTTCCTCAGAGAAGCATTGACTGATTTTTCCTGATTTCTAAACCTTCTCACAACTTTGTCTTTTGCTGTGAACTAGTAAATGTTCTTTATGTTCTATGAATCATTGAGATGTATAAAATTTCTTAACTTATGCTTTTCAAGTATTTTATGAAGTCGAGTTTAATGTGAATGTTCCACATGAATGCTGGACTACCATGTGAAAATTTTGAATTTACACTATGGCCTCAGCTAACTGCATGAACCACTGTAACAAGATATAGTAGTTGCTTATATATCAAACAACACAATTCTCGAACAAGTACTCTATTTCATCAAACACACACTTCTCGTATGATAAACCGATAAACGGTGACAACATATGTCTTACCATGCCATATTACATGAAAAAACTAGTGAGGACGCATCTGATTCGGCAACAATTAGGATGGTTCTCAATTGATTCACATGCACACAAAAGTAGAAGTAGTTCCCATAGACAGATTCAAACAGAGTACTAGCCCCAGGGGCTCGACAATAGGCAAGATTCAGATAATTAGACACAATCCAAACTACTTTTAAAAACTAGCTAGGACAACTATTTCATGCCTCGATCTAATTTGAGATGGACACAAGCCATACCTTGCCATGAACATCATCGAGGAGGTCCAGTAGCAGCTCAATCATGTGAACCTTCCTAATGATAACCTTGTGGCCTTGCCACTCGTAAACTTGCTTGTAGAGGCACGCCACGCCATCTTCCTGCTTAAGCTTGACAAGAACAGTATACCTCAAAACGAAGGAGTAGCTTTGAACTTCTTGTGCTTCAGTACACCCTGGACAACACGCCTGACAACAGTGAGGCTGGAATACATCTCCACTTTGGTATAAGTGCGAATGGCTTCCAGGATCCGATAGCCTAAGAACTTTGTTTTCCCAATGCTTATATTCAGGTCATCCGCCTCATAGCAGGTGACTTATACAACGACACAATCCTTGTCTACATCAGGGACCTAATTGAAATAGAAACAAATTCTAAATTACTTTCCAGTATAAGAAACACAATTTATTTAAACCACTATGTAGAGTCAAAAGTATTATTTATCACCACATAGGTAGGATGGCATCGAAGCTAATAAAATAGTGTATTATTTATCACCACATACTTAGATGAAAAAACACAATGGAGATCGGCAAAGAAGAAAACCACCTTGGGCAGCTCAGCGGAGGGGGGGGGGCACATCCTCGAAGGGGGAAAACTGCTCCTGCAGGGCCACAGGGGCTGTAACATCAAACGAGGCATTGACAATCTCAGTATTGGCCGTGAGCGTATCGGGGGTCGGCTCGGTGGCTGTCAGTGTTCTAGGAACGGGGGCACCAAGACTTGCCTCCATGCGACCCAGAGTGTGGCCCATCCAGCGGCCTAGTACGACCCATCTTCATCAGCATCCATTCAAGACCCTCGTGAGGGGCCAAGCCTCGCGAGTCGGACGGCGCTAGACCTTCCCTGGGGCGGCCTTAGTAGGCTGGCTCCCGAGGAGCGTAGATATCAAGACAAGGAGCACCTCGCGAGGTTCACGTGACGTGAGCCATGACGACCAAGGCCAGGCGGGCGCCAGCGGGCGCACGATGCCAATTTCCTGTTTGGTGCTAAAGGGGCAAGCGCAGGCGAGGAGTCCCGAGGCATCAGGCAAAGGTTTCCATATCGGTGCAACGAGACCAAGACCAGAAGGATGGCAGGACGAAGGTCACCACTGCGCCCACAGCGACGTCACATCCAGAACCTTTGGCACGTGAAAACCACCTTTTGTCAGGATAGCTTGTACTAGCTGTCCCCCTTCAAACTTGGCCATTGTGGGATCTCTTCCCTCTCAATATTTGGGAAGAGCACCCGGGCCTCTATAAATAGGACTAGCCACCACCATATAGGGCAGCTGGTATGGATCTCAGCTAGAGGATCATTCATACCACCCTTACACCCACTAGCTTCCCAAGCACAAGAACACATCTCCTTAGGAGGCTGTTCTTCCCATGTACTTGTTCATCCCCAGCCTACAAGGCAATCCACCACACCACACTCTATTAGGGTATTACACCACAATGGTGGCCCGAACCAGTATAAACCCTTGTGTCTCTTGTTCTTTGGGCACGACGAGCTAGGCCTAGGAATCGGTGCAAGAGCGAACTAGAGTGGAAAGGACAGATCTTCGTGTGCACCCAAGTGTTCGAACCTGAAGGGTCTGCCGGAACCCACAATCTTACATTTGGCGTGCCAGGTAGGAGTGTGCCGAAGTTTCGCCTATCCGTCCACTCCATTCTCCATCCGCCAGGCTCTTATGGTGGGCACCTCTTATGGTGGGCGCGTGAGGAGGCGTAGCGAGCCACCGAGCATTCACCCCTGCCGTGCGACAGGTGCAGTGGCCACTCTGGTTTAGGCCGGAGCCACCACCCCGTTACGACGGGGCGGCGGATCCGGCTGTCTTCCTTCTGGCCTACGAGGAGGCTGTTTCGGCAGCCAGTGGCGACAGCAATGTCATGGCCAGCTGGCTCCCCATGGCACTCACAAGCGTTCCGCGCGCCTAGTTTCTTAGCTTGCCAGAGTCATATGTGGCATCCTAGGAGGAGCTGCGCGGCCTCTTCACCGCACGCTTCGCGACACTGGCACCTCACGCCGTCGTGGCCCTCCTCGGCGGCTCTCAAGCGCGCCCCTCCGACCGCCACATCAAACAGTTCTTCTGCCAGATTGGCGCTGCCTCCGTATGCCAGGGAGCCCCTCCCGGATGGGCGGCGACCAAGACCGACCTCACCTTTGACTCGGGGGACCATCCCTCCTCTTCTGCGGGCTCAGGCGCTCTCCAGATGCTTTGCACACGCACCATCTACAACATGACAGTCACCAAGAACCTCATCGAAGGCGGGGCTGGCCTTAAGATACTCTCAGTAGAAGCTTTTAGCCTGCTCCACGTGCCGCTTGAGCAGCTGCGCCCCACCAAGCCCTTCTCTGGCCTAGGCAGCGGCTCCGCCAGTCCTCTAGGGAAGATCCGCCTCATAGTCACCTTCGGCACCCGCGACCACTACCGCACCGAGCTGATTGACTTTGACATCGCTCGTATCAGCCTCTCGTACAATGCCATCCTCGGGTATCCTGCCCTGGCTCAGTTCATGGCTGCAACTCATCCGACCTACAACCTCATGAAGATTCCGGGGAGCAGCGTCATCCTCACCGTGGCTGGAGACACCAAGGAGGCTCTGGCTGCCCTCAAGCTCGTCTTTCGGACCGCTGCGGCGGCACGCTCGACCGATGAGGCCGCCCCAGGGGCCAAGGGGGCTGCACCGACGAAAAAGAAGTAGCTTTTCTTTCAAGACCAGGCCGAGACGAAGCAGGTGCCGGTGGATGAAGATCGGGCGTGAGGAGCCGCCTTCACCATAGGAGTTGGCCTTCCCCCAGCTCAAGAAAAGGCGCTGGTCGGATTCCTGCGCGCTAACAAAGAGGTGTTCGCATGGGAACCCAAGGATCTGGTAGGAGTCCCAAGGGGAGTGATTGAGCATCACCTAAACGTATGCCCCAACGTACGCTCCTTGAAACAGAAGGCCAGGCGCCAGTCTACAGAGAATCAGTCCTTCATCATACAAGAAACTCGCAAGCTAGAAGCAGCGCGTGTCATCCGTGAGGTCTGGTACCCAGAATGGCTGGCGAACCCCGTCGTTGTGCCCAATAAAGGCGGTAAGGAGCGCATGTGCGTCGACTTCACCAATCTCAACAAGCCTTGCCCAGAAGACCCATTCCCGCTGCCTCGCATCGACCAGATTGTTGACTCCACCGCCGAGTGCGGCCTATTGTGTTTCTTGGATGCCTTCTCAGTCTATCATCAAATCAAGATGGTGGTGCAAGATGTCGAGAAGACTGCCTTCCTCACCTCGTGCGGAGTATACTGCTACACTTGTATTCCATTCAGGTTGCGGAATCCAGGAGGAATTTTCCAGCGACTGATGCATATCGCCCTGGGAGAGCAGCTCGGGAAGAATGCTCAAGCCTATGTTGACGACATTGTGGTAAAATCTTAGGAGGCCAGGACCCTCATCGGAGATTTGGAAGAGAACTTCGCCAGCCTGCGCAAGGTAGACATGCGGCTCAACCCGGAAAAGTGTGTGTTTGGCGTTCCATCAGGCAAGCTGCTGGGCTTCTTGGTGTCACACAAAGGGATCAAGGCTAACCCCGAGAAGGTCAAGGCCATAGAGAAGATGAGTCCACCAAGGACCCTCAAAGAGATGCAGAAGCTGGCCGGCTACATGACGTCCCTCGGGTGTTTGATCTCCATGCTAGGGGAGCATGCCCTCCCCTTCTTCAAACTGATGAAAATGAAAGGCCCGTTTGAGTGGACCCCTGAGGCTGATGCAGCATTCAAAGACCTCAAGAAATACCTCACCAGCTCGCCGGTAATGGTGGCACCCAAACCACAAGAGCCCTTGGTGCTTTAACTAGCTGCTACACCACATTCCGCCAGCGCAGCGTTAGTGGCAGTCCAGGAGGACCACCAGGACAAGGCCGCATAGCCCCGGGGCAACGCTCGCGGGGCTCCGCCAAGGCCAGCGCACGACCAAGCTCCGCAAGATGACGTTCTAGAAGCCCCGACCGCTATGTCCGACAACCAAGCTCCTAGGGCCATCTCGCCTCTATGGGCACCACGGCCTCAGGAGAGCCTGGCCCCCACCCTCGTCGAGCACCCGGTGTACTTCATCAGCACGGTTCTCCGCGACGCCCGGGTGTGCTACCCCATGCTGCAAAAGCTTATGCTCGTGCTCCTCATTGCTTCGCACAAGCTGCGGCATTACTTCTGAGGCCACCCCATCAAGATAGTCTCGGCTTACCCACTAGAGAGGGTACTCCGGAGCCCCAACACTGCGAGGAGAGTCGCCGAATGGAATATCGAGCTGCAGGCATTCCAGTTGAAGTTCAGCACAACCAAGGTCATCAAAGAATCTGTGCTCGCTGACTTCGTGGCCGAATGAACCGACGCCCCGGAGCTCGAAGCGGGCGAGGACCGATCCCTCGGGCTAGGGAGTGATGCGCCAGACTGCTGGGTCATGTACTTCGACGGCGCGTTCGCACACCAGGGCGCGAGGGCTGGAGCTGTGCACATCTCGCCCACTCAGGACAAGCTTTACTACGCCGTGCAACTCTGCTTCCAGCAGGGCGAGAAGGTCTTCAAAAACATCGCAGAATACGAGGGCCTCATCGCTGGTCTTAAAGCTACGGTGGCCCTGTGAGTGAAGCGCCTCATCGTCAAGGGAGCTTCGCAGCTCCTCGTCAACTTCTCCAACAAGGTATACGAGCTGAAGGACGAGCACATGGAGGCATACCTTGCAGAGGTATGCAAAATGGAGAAGCAGTTCTTAGGCCTGGAACTGCATCACGTGCCCTGTGGCACCAACAAGGAAGCTGACAACATCGCCAAAAGGGCCTCCAAGTGCCTGCCCCAGGAGCCCGACGTCTTTGAGGAACGGCTCTTTAAGCCTTCGGCATCACGTCCTCCTGATGGGCCAGAGATGCCTCTGACACCCCGAGACCGGTGCACCAGGTGTCAGCCAGTTATTCGTCATTGTTGCCATGTCATCTGCTTGCGTTTTGCATCTTGCCATGTCATCGTGTGATTGCATCAGCATGTTTTCAAAACTTGCATCTGTCCGAGTTCCCTCGTCCTCTCCGTTGTCCGTTCTGAGCCCAGACACACTCGCACGTGCCCGCAACACCTCCAAATATTTATTTTGTGAGTGGCCGAAAAATGTTCTCGGAATGTTTTGAAACTTGGCATGTGTTCTTATTATAGTGTAGACAGGACGCCGGCCAAATTTCATCGCATTCGGAGCTCGTTTGATAGCCCAACGGTTAACCGTGTTAACCGTCGGAGGCCTTTTGTCTTTTGGCCCAGCACCCCTTTCACACAGCCCACCAAGCTCATTCTAACCCCTCCATGCTCTTGGCCGTTCGATCACGATTGTGTGGCTATGCACGACTCCTTATTTGGACACTCCTAGCTCCCTCTATCTATAAAAGAGTCTCCCCCGTACAAAATCGCAGGCAAACCCTAAAAATCCTCCTCCCCGCGCCCCCGGACATGTCCGCTCCGCCTCTGGACATGTCCACCCCGCCTCCACGTCGTCAGAGCCAATCAGGCGACGCCACCTTAGCCAACCCCGCCGCCTCAGCCAACCTGCAACCGCCATGTGGCATCGGCCACGTTTCCCGCCGCCGTCTCCCACCGCGCGCCGGGCCGCGCCGGGCCCGACCGCGCCCGCAGGCGTTCATCCGCTCCGCCCCGACACCGGTGCGTCTCCGCCGCCATGCATTTCGCCGTCGCGGCGATCAACTCCGGCGACCAGCGCCGCCTCCTATGCTCACCCCGCCGCCTCGACCTCGCTCCCCCAGCCGCCGGTCGCCTCCCTCGCCGTGCACCGCACCTCCGGCCAGATCCGAGCATGGAACCCCCGGATCTGACTCCCCTGCAACGTCCCCCGCCATCGCCGGCCGGCGCAAACGCCGCCGTCGCCGTGCCAGCCAGGGGCCGCCGCCGCTGCCTTCGATCCGGAAGGATTGGGAGCACGACGCCTCCCTGGGCCGACCCCCAGCACGACGCCTCCCTGGGCCCTGCCGCGCCCCCGCAGGACCGGCCCACCTACTACCCCGCCAGCCTGCCCGACCTCTTCCCCGACTGGGCCGCGGCCCAAGGTGAGAACCCGCCTAACTCTCGCCCGGTGGCATCGCATAGTATCAAACGCTCACTGTGTTTTTTTTCCTCAATCTAAAATCTGCTAAGTCCAAGAGATTGCTTATAATGTAGCATGTTTGACTGCCTGTAACTATTTTTGTGTATGTCCAAATTGAGTGTATAATATGTCAAAATGATCGTCGTGATGTGCTCTACACTTTGTTCCTTTGTGCCATGCTTGTTTGACTTCATCTAGATGCCCTAATCTCTGTTGCAAGAGTGCTACTTTTTATAAACTGGTGCTACTTGTTATTTTCTTGCCATGTTTGAGATATGATAACTTGGTGCATGTTTATCCAAATGATGCATATGATATGTCAAAATGTTCATTGTGAAGTGTACTACATGATGGTTGCTGTAGCATGCTTGTTTGCGTTCATATGACCATGTTAATCTCTGTTGCAAAAGTGCATTTGACTGTTAAGTGCTGAAACTTGATATGAGATGCTGATTTCAATTTCTCTTCGCTATTGATGTGTTTGTCTTCATGCCACATGTCTAGAAGTTTTAGAAGCACCATCATATGGTCTTTGCTGTGGTGCATTTAACTTTCCTTGATATGCCTTGAGGTGACTTAAACAAGCTTGTAAACATGCCATGTTGTTGTTACTCTTTTATACTAAGTGAAATTTCTGCTAAGTATGGAATCTGTTATAACCCGATGCTATGTTTGCTTGATGCCCCACTCACATCCTTGATTGTTTTGGAGTGGCCAATGATCATGCCTTGTTGTCCATGTTATTGTCTATCCATCCATACTCTTACTTGCTCATATGGCATGTTGTAGCTTATTTATTTCTTGCTCCCAAGTTGCTATAAATTATACCTGTCAGGTTTTTATCAGCTTGTTCAATTTGGTGTAGCTTGTTGCTATTGATCCGTGCCTCCATTGTAGTTGCTCCAATGGAGTTGTTTGCTGTGGGATATGTCTACTACATGTCCATGCTCTTCATGTGCTTAGTGGAGTTGATATGCATGTTGTTTTGTGCCTCCGAAGGCAGCATCGTGATGATTTTTTGCCTTCCCAGATTTTGACTAAGTCTGGGTAATTTTATCGCAACTTGCCATGCTTGTTTAATTGTGTTCCAGTAGGTTTTTGATCGTGTTCTAAGTTCATGCTTGTTAAGGATGATGTCTACTTCACATCCATGCTTCTTGTTACCATGTTTGGGTGATGTAGCATATATTTACCTTGCTCCAAAGTTGCTATGTGGCTGTTAACTTCAGCTTGTTGTTATATCTTGTTTCATGTGTATCTTTTAGCCCGTTGCTCCGTTTTGAGTGTGTCCTATATGAAACTTGTGTGATTTTGCAAGTAGAAGCATAATATCATGTTGTTTACATGTTTGGAATGTGTTTTGTTGATGTTTGGGTGCATCTTGCACCGTTGCCATGCTTGTCTTTTTTGCTTATATCTTCTAGACCGTAGCTCCGAATTAAACAAATTTATATGAAACTTGACTAGAATTTCATGTAGATCATCATGGTGCATGTTAACTTGCTGTTTAACAACTTTAACTTAAGGTTTGTTCAGGTCTGGACTAATTTCAAATTATGCCTATGAGGACTTACCGGATTTGTTATATGTAGTTTCCGGCCTCATTTAAACTTGTTGGGTGATGTTGTTTTTGAGTGCTTCCTAGCTTGCCATGTATTTCATCATATATAGACTTGTCTTGCATCATATATAGACTTGTCTTGCATCCTACTTGGTTGAGCATATTGTCATGTTCTTGTGTTGTATGTTTACCGTATTGCTTGATTCTTCTCGTTAGTGCATGTTTCGTTGCGTTCGTGAGGATTCATTCATCTACCAGTGTTTCGTCTTCAAGGCTTCTTCTTCATCTTTTTCATGGACCAGTTCTTCTTCCTTGCGGGATCTCAGGCAAGATGACCATCACCTTGGATACCTTTACTATCATTGCCATTGCTTAGTTGTCTCGATGCTATCGTTATATGTCACGCTACACATCGTTATTGTCAGCCCCTCTCCTTGTTGCCATGAAACCTCTAACCTTTGAAACCTTCCTAGCAAACCATTGTTTGGCTATGTTACCAGCTTGCTCGGCCCCTCTTTTAGCGTTGTTAGTTGCAGGTGAAGATGAAGATCGTTCCATGATGGAACTTGTTGTGGAATATCACAATATTTTTTATTATTATTAACACACCTATATACTGGGCATGGGTGGAAGGCTTGGCCTTTTGTTCGGTGTTTTGTTCCACTCATGCCACCTTAGGAGCCGATAAACTGGCATTATGTTCCTCGATTTTGCTTTCCTTACTCGGTTTTAATTTGCCTCATAATAACAACTTAATTAATTAATTAAATTCGCATAGGGGGTCGCACCCTCGAGATTCTTTCTACATAGAAAGGGGGCCAGTGCTGATGGTGTTGGTCCCAAATAGAGCACTGTGCGGGACCGCCCCTTGGCAACTTGGGGTATCTGGCTCCTGTACGCTTCGCTCATCTAGACGTGGCCTGAGACGAGATACGCGCGGCTACTATCAGGGTGTCGGCATGCCGAGAGGTCTTGCTGGACTTGTTTTACCATTGTCGAAATGTCTTGTGCACCGGGATACCGAGCCTGATCGGATTTCCCTAAGATAAGGGGTAATAATTATTATTACTTCAGCTGATCGTGAGAGCTTGTGATGGGCTAAGTTGGGACACCCCTGCAAGGTTATGATCTTTCGAAAGCCGTGCCCGCGGTTATGTGGCAGATTGGAATTTGTTAATGTCCGGTTTTAGAAAACTTATAGAGGATCCGAAGTAAAATACACAACTGTGTGAGTAACCGTGACTGTCTCTTTTCACTTTGAGAAGAGAACACGGTGGGGTTATGTTTGACTCGTAGGTAGTTCAGGATCTTTAGCGATCACTACTAGTTTGCGACCGTTTGCGTAGATGCTCATCTTATTCTTGTACTCGCAAGTTAGCCACCATATATACTACTTAGCCGCTGCTGCAAACTCACCACTTTACCTATTCCTACCTATTAAGCATTGATAGTCTTGTTACCCATGGTTATGGGATTGCTGAGTCCTCGTGGCTCACAGTTACTACAACAACAGTTGCGGGTGCAGGTTTCCGATGTGTAGACGTGAGAGCGGTGATCCTTGTGTTGGAGTTCTTTCTTCTTCTTCTTCTTCAGTCTTGGGTTAGATTCTGGGTCGGCAGCCTGGGATAGCAGATGGATGTCATTGTGCTTTTCATGTTTGCATCCGTTGTCGGATGCCTTGTATTGATGATGTTGTATTCATGTGACTTGTATGTATTGTTGTATCCCCCATGTATGTACGTAATGGTACGATGTAATGATATCCATCTTGCTAAGCGCCCGAAATGCGGTTGTGCCCCTATCACGTAAGTGTCACGTGATCGGGATAAAATCACATCTTGGGCCTGACAAGTTGGTATCAGAGCCTCGACCGACCATATGAGCCCCCTTGATTGATCGTAGCTTGGCCGTTGTTGAGTCTAGAAGAAAACTTTTTCGGAGTCTAGTTATATCGGAGAGTAGGAATTCTTTTTACTCCTTAGTCCCTTCGTCGCTCTGGTGAGGAATCTTGACGTAGGTGTTTTGAATTACTCCTCTTCGCCTTCAAATTTTTTTAGGATGACGTGGTTAGTTTTCGTTCGTTGCGTTGTCAGTTCTTTCATCTGGTGCATCTCCCGTCAAGTGGATTCAACCCTCTTCTTCTTGCATGTTCAACCCTCAGTTCTTTTCCTTCAAACGGTGTTTTTCTCGTCCGTTGTATTTTTCTTTCCCACCCACCCACCCTTTTTTCTTCTCGGAGCCGGAGTCCTTAATCGAGTATCCATCCTACTCGTGTGAATCCTTTGCATTCTTTCCTCAATTATTTCAACCGGCGATTTCTCGTCTATTGGAGAGGCTCGGGGGGTCCTTTATATAGGGGAACGGCGGAGCCCCGTGGTCCAGTGCGCTGGCGAGCTCCTGCTCGACGCTACAGCGCACGGGAGGCGATGGGAGTGAGTCCACGGCGTTGCTGGACGGGCTCTACGTCCATTTGAGGTGAGAGGGGGAGCGGGGAACCTTCCAGGCCGTGCGCGCGTGTGAGCCTGAGGAGTGGGTGTTGCGGGCGGCCGGTGCGCGTGCGACGACGGCCACTGGAGGGCGCAGGAGGAGGGGGGACAGCGCCGGGGTGGTCGCGGACGTCGAGGGGCATCGACTGGCGCGAGGGGGAGGCCCGAGGCTGTCGGAGGCCAGCGATTGGCTGAAGCTACAGTGCGGTGGCGCACTGTAGTGTGCTCCAGAGCGCCCGAATGGCTGTCACCTTCGTGCCCTCGCCGCTCTGGTCATGTCCAACGTGCCCAAATTTGTCTAGAAGGTCAAGGGAGGAGTAAAGAAATGGCCTGTGGCCTTGGATGCTCTAGAGATGATGTGAGAGAAAGAGGAAGCTGGTGACTTGGTAAGAATTGGCTGTCCAGCAGGGTAAACTAGGGTTCTTACCCCTCAATCATGGAGCTGGGGTCCTGGGGAAGTTACTGGAGGTAGCCAGTAACTGGTTGATCATGTGGTAGAAAGTTGAGGTCAAGGAGAAGGGTAAAAGTGATCAAGAAGATGGTTTTAGTAATTCTGCAGAAGGTGTTTGATCAGTGTTTGGTCAATCAAATGATCTCCACTTGCCATGACACTTAACAGGATTGAATGACATGTGAAAATAGGGTGCTTCACCAAATTTGGGCTCATTTGAAGAAACTAGCCAATGTAACTTTGGTGAACCCTAGAAATCAACAGAAATGGCTTCATCCTGTTTGAGTCAAGCTAATCATCTCCCCTTGATGCACCACTTGGTGTAGTTTCATCATTTGGGGTATTGATCATGCCCACAAAGTTTGAAGCTCCAGATAAAAAGTTGGTAATGTAAAGTTGTTCAAATTTGCATTTGAACAGAAAGGGTTTTGGGGTGATCTGATCAAGTTGCTCTATTCCAAATCTTGTGCCATTTGGTCTAGATGCCTTATTAGGCATTTCTAGCATGTACACCACGTTTGAGAGCATTTGGACAAGTTTGGCAATGTAGAGTTGCTCAAACTTCAAATATGGACAGAATGGTTATGAAGGGTTTTGATGAGGTTTTCTTGCTTCCCAAGGCATAGGACTTGGCAAGATCATCAAATATGTCATATATGACATGATAGAATTTCCCTGGAAATTTTGGAGAATATTTCCTTTGTAAATATTTCAAAAGCTTGAAATATCCAGAAAGGGTTTTACAGGGATTAGCCCACTATTTTGAACATGACCAAGTGTTGAAACTCTTATATATGGACAATATATGTCCTCTGAGTCTCTCTGAATTTTGGCAAATATTTTTGAAATAGTTAAATAATTTTTCCCTATTAAAGACCATTTCTGGCCTTAAGAAAAAGCTTTTAAATAAAATAGGAAAATAACTTCTAAAATTATACTTTTGTGGTTTCTGGGAGTCCTATGACTACTAGGTCTCAAATGTTCTTTTTGAAATAATTTTCTCACCCTAAATCAAGTACTTGCAGTGCAAATCTCAATTCAGGGGTTTTTTGGAAATCTAAATTTATAAAATACATTTTGGCCAAATTAATTTTGTAATAAAATACTATACTGATATATAACACTTGGTATGATCATTGGGCAGAAGTTTTGGGTATGAAGATGAATTCTACAAGAGGGAATAGTTGACTTTAATGAGCATATGCAAAAGCACATGAAGAAAAACTCAATTCCAAATAAAAGCCAATGATGCCAAAAAAAAATTTTGCTGGTCCAAATTTTCATGCTTCATTGATGCAATAACATGTTACAAAGTGCAGGGTGTGACAGACCTACCCCCCCTTACAAGAATCTCATCCCCGAGATTCCTAAACTAGGTCTTAAAAGAGATTGGGAAACTCGGATCTAAGGTAGTCTTCACGTTCCTAGGTTGCTTCTGCTTCGGTGTGGTTGCTCCACTGGACCTTGAAGTACTTGATGGTACGGCTTCGCGTCCGTCGCTCTGCTTCGTCCAGAATGCGAATGGGCTTCTCGCGGTAGGTCAAATTAGGCTGCAGATCAATGGCTTGGTGATCAACATCCTTGTAGAGATTGGGCTTGTCTGGAACTTGGAGACATTTCCGGAGTTGTGACACATGGAATACATTGTGCACATCGGATAGCTCAGGTGGTAGTTCCAACTGGTAAGCCACTTCTCCTCGTCGTGCAGTGATCTCAAAGGGTCCGATGAACCTTCGTGCGAGCTTCCCCTTGACGTGGAAATGCTTGGTTCCCTTCAGAGGAGTTACCCGCAGGTACACATGGCCCCCGACATGGAAACTCATGTCCCGACGGTGAGTGTCAGCATAGCTCTTCTGCCTTGACTTGGCTGCCTTCAAACGTTCTCTGACTAGTTGGACTTGCTCTTCTGCTGCATGGAGAATATCCGGTCCAAAGACTAGTCCTTCTCCAGTCTCTGACCAGTTGAGGGGTGTGCGACATCTGCGTCCGTACAACACCTCAAATGGTGCCATCTGAAGGCTCAATTGGTAACTGTTGTTATAGGAGAACTCGGCAAAAGGGAGACAATCTTCCCACTTGGCTCCATATGCCAAGACACAGGCTCGGAGCATGTCTTTGAGAATTTGATTTACTCGTTCTGTCTGACCTCCGGTCTGTGGGTGGAAAGCTGTGCTGAAAGACAACTTGGTTCCCAAGGCTTCTTGGAACTTCTTCCAGAACCTCGAGGTGAACTGGGTTCCTCGATCTGACACAATCTCCTTGGGAACGACGTGGAGACTTATGATTCTGTCGATGTAGAGAGCTGCCAGCCGGTTGCCATCATAAGTGGTCTTGACAGGAATGAAATGGGCCACCTTGGTCAAATGATCGACTATGACCCAGATAGAGTCATGTCCTCTATTCGACCTTGGTAATCCAGTGATGAAGTCCATTCCGACTTTATCCCACTTCCACTCAGGAACTTTTGGCACACACCACTCAAGCAATCCAGCAGGTCGCTGATATTCAGCCTTGACCCTTTGGCACACATCACATTTTGCAACATAAGTCGCAATCTCTCTTTTCATCCCGTGCCACCAAAATCGTGCCTTCAAATCTTGGTACATCTTGGTTCCTCCGGGGTGGATGGAATACCGAGTGTCGTGGGCTTCTTGTAGAATCAGGTTCTTCAGCTCTGTGTTGTTTGGTACGCAGATGCGGCCTTTGTACCAAACAATCCCGTGCTCATCTTCAGAGAATCCTGGAGCCTTGCCTAGCTTCATCTTCTTCTTGATGCCTTCAATGCTTGCGTGTCCATCTTTTGCCTTCTTGACTTCGTCCATCAGGGTTGGTCTGACTTCCAAATGATCCAGAAATCCAGGGGTGACCAATTCCAAACTGAATTGTTCGAGTTCCTTAAACAAGGTTGGTTGCCTTTCTTGAATAATAGCATTCAAAGAGCAAGCCTTCCTGCTTAAGGCATCGGCCACCACGTTAGCCTTCCCGGGGTGATATTGAACACTGAGGTCATAGTATTTGATGAGTTCCAACCATCTTCGTTGCCTCATGTTCAATTCCTTTTGGGTGTAAATGTACTTCAGACTTTTGTGGTCTGTGTAGATCTCACACCATTTCCCTAGGAGGTAATGCCGCCATGTCTTCAAGGCAAGAACTACTGCCGCTAGCTCAAGATCGTGAGTAGCGTAGTTCTCCTCATGGGGTCATAGCTGCCTGGAGAGGTATGCTATGACTTGGCCTTCTTGCATCAGAACGCTTCCCAATCCGGTTCGAGAGGCATCACAATATATCACAAACTCCTTGTGAATATCAGGTGTTGCCAGAACTGGGGCGGTGGTCAATCTCTTCTTGAGATCTTGGAATCTTTCTTCGCACTTTGGCGTCCACTCGAACTTCTTGTCCTTCTTGAGGAGCTGAGTCATTGGCCGTGCAATGCTAGAGAATCCTTCCACGAATTTGCGGTAATAGCCCGCAAGTCCGAGGAAGCTTCTGACTTCCTTGACGGTCGTTGGAGATTGCCATTGGGTCACAGCTTCGATCTTCGCGGGATCAACAGATAATCCTTCCTCGGTCAGGACATGACCTAAGAATCCAACTTTATGCAGCCAGAACTCACACTTGTTGAATTTGGCATACAGTTGGTGCTCACGAAGCTTGTCTAGGACCATCCTCAAATGCTGCTCGTGCTCTTCCTCCGACTTCGAGAAGACAAGAATGTCATCAATGAAGACTACAACGAACTTGTCCAAATATTCCATGAAGACTTTATTCATGAGATACATGAAGTAAGCTGGGGCATTGGTTAACCTAAAGGACATGACCGTGCACTCGTACAGGCCATATCTGGTTACGAATGCCGTCTTCGGAATATCTTGGGGTCTGATCTTCAGCTGGTAGTACCCAGATCTGAGGTCGATCTTGGAGAACACCTTGGCTCCGCCGAGCTTATCAAACAGATCTTCGATCTTGGGAAGTGGATACTTGTTCTTGATTGTAACTTCATTGAGGGAACGATAGTCAATGCATAAGCGGATGGTACCGTCCCTCTTTGGCACAAACAGAACAGGAGATCCCCAAGGGGAGGCACTTGGGCAGATAAATCCCTTCCTTAGCTGCTCTTCCAGCTGCTTCTTCAACTCGGCTAATTCTTCCGTCCCCATTCTATAAGGCTTCTTATAGATGGGTCCTGCTCCGGGCACGAGCTCGATGATGAACTCAATGTCACGGTCAGGGGGCATTCCCGGTAGTTCATCCGGAAAGACATCAGGATACTTACATACCACCCGTACTTGCTCTAGCCCAACTTCAGACAGACAGTTGACTTGAGCGTCTTGAGCGGAAGAGGAGTTGGAAGCAAACTTGACTTCGACTCCCTGGTCATTGGTCACAGTGACTGTCCGATTGGCACAGTCTAACAAGCCTTGGTGCTTGCTGAGCCAATTCATGCCTAGGATCACATCCAAGCCTTGTGATCTCAGGACGATGAGGTCTGCTAGGAAATCTACACCGTTAATGGTAATACTGACTCCTTTGCAGCCTATCTTGGCTCTCATCTCGGCTCCGGGGGTTTGTACCACCATAGGGTTATTCAGGGGTGTAGGGGTCATGCCACTTTTTAATGCAAATCTTTGAGTGACAAATGAATGCGTTGCTCCAGAATCAAAGAAGACAGTTGCAGGTGCTGAGTTGACAAGGAACGTACCCAGCACGACGTCCGGGTCTTCCTGGGCTTCTTCAGCAGTGACGTGATTCACACGCCCCTTCCCATGGTTAAGTGGATTGCGAGGAGTTGGGTTCATCGGTGGCATCCCGCGGCCTTGTCCCTGGTTCTGCGCATTGGGGCGCGGGGCATCAGGCTTCTTGTTGGGGCACACCCTTGAGATGTGTCCGGACTGACCACATCCAAAGCAAGTGACTTGGTTTGGATTGATCATGTTGCCACCACTGGTATTGGGGTTGAAAGCTGGCCTTGGGTTGGCATACTGCTGAGGCTGAGGGTTGGAGCGAGGTGCAGGAGCTCTTGGTTGCTGATAGGTTGGCTTGGCCGGGGCTGACTGCCACGGACGAGGCTTCTGGTTGCTGGAACTTCCCTTACTGACCATCTTGCGCTTGCGAGTGTCTTCCAAAGCACGCCGCTTGTCTTCAAGCATAAGTGCTTTGTTCACCAGGTCAGGGAAGGATGGGCAGTCGCACACGACAAGCGAGTATTGCAGAGTCTGATTGAGGCCTTCCATGAAGCGCTCCCTTTTTGCAGCATCAGTGCTGACATCTTGAGGGGCATACCTTGACAGAACACTGAACTTCTGCATGTACTCCTTGACAGTGCCACTTCCTTGCTTCAGGGCTCGGAACTCACGCTTTTTGATAGCCATGATTCCGAAAGGAATGTGGGCCTTGCGGAATTCTTCCTTGAAGTTGACCCAAGTGATGTCTTGTTCAGCATGCATGGCCTTGAATCCATCCCACCAAGCTCTAGCAGTCCCCCCGAGGCAGTGGGCTGCATAAGCCACCTTTTCGCGGTCTTCGGTGCATCCGACTAGTTCCAGTATTTCCTCAATGGAGCGGATCCAGTCGTCTGCATCCAGGGGTTCAGCAGTCTCGATAAAGGTTGGCGGTGCATGCTTCTTGAACTCAGCCAACGTGGAATGTCCATTGCCATTCCCCGCCGGCTGGCAGTTGTTGGTGACAGCTTGAGCAATCAGCTGGAGAGCTGCAGTGTTGGCTTGGCGTTCCTCTCGGAAAGCTTGGAGAAGCTGAGCCATGTCCATGTTCGGAGGAGGTGGTGGTGGTGGAGCTTGGTCGTTTGTTTGGTCGTGGCCTGCCTCTGGCTGAGCGGATGCTCCGGCTTCAGGATGCTGGGTAGAGGTACCAGTACGAGTTACAACAGGCATCCTGTTGGAGCGGTAAAAGGTCTCATGACTTGGAAGAGGGAAATCAAGATAGATGGGTGCCTAGTAAGGGGGTGGGTGTGACACTAATCAAATCATGCAAGGGCCGAAAGGCCAAAACACATTCATTAAAATCCAAATGGGTGGTGTAGTCGTTTACACATTCCCGAAGGAAGAATACGACATACATCTAGACACAACAAAAGCAAACACTAGATGGTTTCATATGAACCATACAAGGACTCGACTGCGCATAGGGGTTACACGACCTATCCTACCGTAGGGGTCACAACTGGCATATCCAAGTAGCGAATAATGCCTAAGAGGCGGAATGCTCGGTCGCGTATTCCGGCTCTTCTGGGTCTTCCTCCTTGTCTTCATCTGTCTGGGCCCCCTTGTCACTTGAGGGTGTGGGGGAGTGGAGGAGTTGGATACGACGGTGCTTCGTCAGTGGTGCAGGGAAAAGCTTGAGATATTCTCTTGCCGTCATCCGGCGTCGCCGAGGTGGTTCTTCATCCTTGGAAGATACATCCTCGGAGGGCCTTCCGCCTCGGTATGCGATAGCGGACTGTCCAGAAGGTGCTCCATCCTTCTTGATCCTATTAGTCTTCTCTTGAGCTCGACGAAGAAGTGCCTTGGTCTTGTGAAGTTCTTCTCGGTCTGGAACCGAAGCGAGAGTCCTTCCATCAGTGGAGGGGCTAGTGCGCTGCTTTCTTCTTCACCTTCCTTCCGGTAAGGTAAGAAGCGAGTTGTCATCTTGGCTGCCATCTCCGGAAGAAGTCCGCGGAGACGGGTTAGTGCCTTGAGTGCAGCAGCCTCGACGGGTTAGTGCCATGGCGTCGGGGCCCCTTGAAGAACCAACTTGTGGGAGGATCGTTTGCCTTCACGATCACTTCCACTTGGTACTCCACCTCAGTGTCGCTCACCCAATGCTCAAGGTAGGTGAGGATGGGTGCTTGGTGGAACTAACACTCCTGGAGGCTATCCTCGAGAAGCAAGGGAAACCCAGTGGTCAGGTGCTCTTCGGGTACAACGGCCATCTACAAAGGTGGAATAGGAGGGGTTAATAAGCTGATGAAATCTCAGTTTGAGAAAAGGAGAGAGGTTCAGAAGTTTTATTTTTGAAAAAGGGTCTCATCTAACTAACGCCCATGCTAACTAAGGCTTCCTACAGTCAGGATGGCTCTGATACCAGCTCTGTGGGGACCCCGACTTAGAAGTCGAGATCACCGAATGCACGTGTACAGTGATCCCAGAGATCAATGCTCACTGAACACACAGAAGCTGAATAACAAGAGTCTTACATCCATACATATCGTCTTACACAAATAAAGGCCATTATGGCCAAGTCTTACATAGATAAAGCCTCACGGGCTGAATAGCAAACAACTTAAGTAGCGGAAGTCTTCGATAATAGGTAGAACCCATGCCATCTGCCTTAACCCTACATGCATTCTGACTGGGATAGCGTCCTAGTTCGCATGTTCGTCTCCAAAGAACTCTTCAACATAATCATGTTCTTCCATGCCTGGCCAATTAAATAACCAGTGGCAAGCCAATGAGTACTTTGAATGTACTCGCAAGCAACCCATGATGTGGTTCAAAATAATAATGCAACTGAACAATAATGAGCAATCTAGCTAATATTCTGCCAACAAGTTTATGCATGAATAACTCACGTAACCTTGAAGACAGGTTACCGATAACAACATGAATATGTTTCAACTCATCGAGTCAAGTCACCACCTTGACTCATCACAGACATACTTTCACTGGTGAAGTAAAATTCTGGACATAGTTTAAGTAGCACCACCCAACTGTCCATGACCGTGGACACGGCTATTCGAATAGTTTTACACTCTGCAGAGGTTGCGCACTTTACCCACAAGATCCGGGGAACTTCCGTGTCATCCACGACCCGCGGTACCTCAAGTACCCGGGGTAAGCACCTGGTCATTACCTTTCCTTAGACGACACTAACATAGAGTCCACTCGTTGGTACACGGCCCTCGGGTACAAACAATAGATCACGGGACTTGACCTAATTCAATGTCACGCGTACCCGAAGGGACCAACGGTGTGTCCGGTGCCCTGTAAAAACAGTCATGGCCGTCTATCCAAGCACGACCCCGTCCCGGGAAAGACCCCAGGTCTTCCCGTCACTAGTAATGCGGGCACCATGCTAGTGTCGACCTAAGTAATCAATAAAGCCCCGTCCCATAAAGGGTAGTGTGGTTGCACATGTTTGGTTGGGATGGTAGTCACACATAAATCTAATCCATTATTTCACCCATGCACAAGTTTTACCGGCACATCACTTCTTCCTCAAGTGATGACCTAACTCAACATCTCCGTCGGGCATTAGGGGCACCCGATGGGTTTATGCAAAGATACCAACCACGAGGGTTCAATCACACATGCATCACTAAGCATTAATGCTAACTATTTGCATGTTATCTAGCACATAGCAAGATCAAGAGTAAAGCATGCATCATGTGGTGGTTTCAACTAGGTCACCATAGTAACCCTATCATTATGCATCGGAAACAAATGGGTTCCGAGAACAAGTGTATCATGGTCAAAGGGCTGCTTGCCTGGATTGGCTTGGTGTTCAAAGTCTTCAAATCCTTCTCCTTCTCCTTCTTCAGCAACTTCGTCAAATACGGTATCTATACGTCGCATAATAACAACGGAAAAATAAGACCTCAAATAAAACAGAAAAATCAAAGTGCTCAGAAAAATGTCAACTCATTTTTGTAAAATACTAGAGGGATTTCTAAGATGGGGAAAATTCTTAGTTGGAGTTTTGGAGTAACAGAATGGAATCTACTGATTTTTGAACAGGAGTTTTATTGCTCAAATTTGAACAGAACAGAAAAGTTTTATGGATGTGTGTGAAAGTTACACCATTAAATAGATTGGAATATTACATGAATTTAGGAGTTGGAATTAATTCATTTGGACCAATATTCATTTCTGTAAAAATGTTTGAATTATTTACAGAAAGAATAAAGAAAAATGCCCGTGTGCAACTGGGCCAGAGGGGCCACAGTGCACGGCCCAGGGCAAACCAGCCCAGCCGCACGGGCGCCAGCGCGCATGTCAGGTTTTCAAACCTGACAGGCGGGGCCCGGCGGTCAGTGGCTGAGAGGAGGGGAAGAGAGGGGTGAGGATGACAGGCGGGGCCCGCCTGTCATCTCCAACCTCACGGCCACGGCGACGGCGACCTCACCGGCGAGGATTCCGGCCACGGCGACGACAACGGAGGGCAGGGACGTGATCAGCGTCGTGTTGCGGATGCAGGGGTGGTGGTGCGGTACGCCGGGGAGGTCGGGTTCGCCGGCGGCGAGGTGGGACGGCGGAGGATCGTCGGGAGGTCGTCGCTCCGGCCGTTTCCGACTGCAACAGAAGGGGGAAACAGAGGGGAAAGGATCAGTGTTGCTCAGCGGTTCTAGATCGGGTAAAAGAAGGGGCGGAGGAGGCTTGTACTGCGAGATCACTGGCGGCACGACGCGGCGAAGCTCCGGTCGATCCCGAGCACTGGGGCTTCCTGGGGAGGAACGGGTGGTGCTAGGGGACTGAAGGAGGTGTGGTGGAGCTGCTGATGCTGTTGGAGAGGCTCGGGGGGTCCTTTATATAGGGGAACGGCGGAGCCCCGTGGTCCAGTGCGCCGGCGAGCTCCTGCTCGACGCTACAGCGCACGGGAGGCGATGGGAGTGAGTCCACGGCGTTGCTGGACGAGCTCTACGTCCATTTGAGGTGAGAGGGGGAGCGGGGAACCTTCCAGGCCGTGCGAGCGTGTGAGCCCGAGGAGTGGGTGCTGCGGGCGGCCGGTGCGCGTGCGACGACGGCCACTGGAGGGCACAGGAGGAGGGGGGACAGTGCCGGGGTGGTCGCGGACGTCGAGGGGCATCGGCTGGCGCGAGGGGGAGGCCCGAGGCTGTCGGAGGCCAGCGATTGGCTGAAGCTACAGTGCGGTGGCGCACTGTAGCGTGCTCCAGAGCGCCCGAATGGCTGCCACCTTCGCGCCCTCGCCGCTCTGGTCATGTCCAACGTGCCCAAAGTTGTCTAGAAGGTCAAGGGAGGAGTAAAGAAATGGCCTGTGGCCTTGGATGCTCTGGAGATGCTGTGAGAGAAAGAGGAAGCTGGTGACTTGGTAAGAATTGGCTATCCAGCAGGGTAAACTAGGGTTCTTACCCCTCAATCATGGAGCTGGGGTCCTGGGGAAGTTACTGGAGGTAGCCAGTAACTGGTTGATCATGTGGTAGAAAGTTGAGGTCAAGGAGAAGGGTAAAAGTGATCAAGAAGAGGGTTTTAGTAATTCTGCAGAAGGTGTTTGATCAGTGTTTGGTCAAGAAAATGATCTCCACTTGCCATGACACTTAACAGGATTGAATGACATGTGAAAATAGGGTGCTTCACCAAATTTGGGCTCATTTGAAGAAACTAGCCAATGTAACTTTGGTGAACCCTAGAAATCAACAAAAATGGCTTCATCCTATTTGAGTCAAGCTAATCATCTCCCCTTGATGCACCACTTGGTGTAGTTTCATCATTTGGGGTATTGATCATGCTCACAAAGTTTGAAGCTCCAGATAAAAAGTTGGTAATGTAAAGTTGTTCAAATTTGCATTTGAACAGAAAGGGTTTTGGGGTGATCTGATCAAGTTGCTCTATTCGAAATCTTGTGCCATTTGGTCTAGATGCCTTATTAGGCATTTCTAGCATGTACACCACGTTTGAGAGCATTTGGACAAGTTTGGCAATGTAGAGTTGCTCAAACTTCAAATATGGACAGAATGGTTATGAAGGGTTTTGATGAGGTTTTCTTGCTTCCCAAGGCATGGGACTTGGCAAGATCATCAAATATGTCATATATGACATAATAGAATTTCCCTGGAAATTTTGGAGAATATTTCCTTTGTAAATATTTCAAAAGCTTGAAATATCCAGAAAGGGTTTTACAGGGATTAGCCCACTATTTTGAACATGACCAAGTGTTGAAACTCTTATATATGGACAATATATGTCATCTGAGTCTCTCTGAATTTTGGCAAATATTTTTGAAATAGTTAAATAATTTTTCCCTATTAAAGACCATTTCTGGCCTTAAGAAAAAGCTTTTAAATAAAATAGGAAAATAACTTTTAAAATTATACTTTTGTGGTTTCTCGGAGTCCTATGACTACTAGGTCTCAAATGTTCTTTTTGAAATAATTTTCTCACCCTAAATCAAGTACTTGCAGTGCAAATCTCAATTCAGCGGTTTTTTGGAAATCTAAATTTATAAAATACATTTTGGCCAAATTAATTTTATAAGAAAAATACTATACTGATATATAACACTTGGTATGATCATTGGGCAGAAGTTTTGGGTATGAAGATGAATTCTACAAGAGGGAATAGTTGACTTTAATGAGCACATGCAAAAGCACATGAAGAAAAACTCAATTCCAAATAAAAGTCAATGATGCCAATTTTTTTTTGCTGGTCCAAATTTTCATGCTTCATTGATGCAATAACATGTTACAAAGTGCAGGGTGTGACATCCCGCTCCGCCGAGGCGCCGCCCGCCGGCAACTAGACAGAGGACATCGCCGGCTCCGCCGATGGCCCGCCCCGCTGCCAATGAGGCCGCGCCACACAGAAAACGAGGAAGAGAAGAACAAGGTAGGTCGCCGCCGCTCGGGTCCAAGTAAGGCCAGCGCTGCCCTAATCGCTATGACAAGATAGGCGGGTTGACTACTGACGGCCGGTCAGGTTCTTGGCGGCGACGTGGAGTCGGAGAGCTATGTTGGAGAAGGACGCTGCTTCTACTTAACTGTTGGTGTAGTTGGCTGACTGACACGTGGGACCAGAAGGCATCTGGGCCACATGTCAGTTATGCAACTGCACCTGCTGTTAAGTCATTGAAGCTTCTATTCGGCTCAGCCGGACACAGGTGGGTAGCTTCGGTTAATTAATTATACCTCCAGCGCACCCCTTTTTAGTTGAAGAATGTATGAAATGTAATGAAATCCGTCATGTTTATATGAAATCTGACTGTGTATGAATGAATTTATTTCAATTTGTTCGAATTCTTGTATCACTGGCATTGGATGAACATGCAAAACAATACATACAAGTTTCACATGTACTCCCTGGGTGATCACCTCGTTTGCAGCAGTTTCACATGTACTCCCTCCGGTCCTTTCTAGTCTGCATACAAGTTTTGTCTGCAGTCAAAGTATCTCTACTTTTACCAATCTCATAGAAAAAAGTATGCACTTTCACAATGTGCGAAGTAAAAAGGAACAGAAGGAGTACAAAGAGTTTGAGCAACTTTTTAGCGTTCTTGTACATTGCAATCAAACACAAAGGCCTGGAATTTCATAGAGAACATTCAAAACAATCAATGATTATGCATCTCAGCGATTCACATGTCAGAGCCAATATTTACTTGACAACTAAAGAATAAAGAAAAAAATGGATCGACATTGACAGCAAAGGGCATCCCATTCGAAATTATCAAATGAATGTCTTCTTGCTAAAATCAATGAGCAAAATTTGACAAGGTTTTCCCATTCCAAAATATCAAATGCCTACGATTGTGGAATTGGCAGGGTTTGCCATCAGTTCGAACAGTGATATGGCACCGCTTGCTAAATAAACCAGCTGACCAGCTGTTCTTTTTGTGCAGTTCCACCAAAATCAACCAAATTCGCGCGTAGCTTGTATGATTTCGCCCTTATATGTTGCAACGCCTTGAACATATCAGCACCTCCTTTCTAGTCGTGGAATCAAGCTGAGCACCCCTGTTTGCACAAATACGAAAAAAGTGATTATTATAAAGCAAACTATACTATGAATTGACAGTTTAAACAGACACCTACATGGTCGATGTAGTGCACACTTTTAGAAAAATGGAACTCGCCGGAAAGAATCCTAGAACAACATTGTACTCGCGCATCACAGCAAGAAAATGAAGATTTGTCAGTCCTTCCGAGCTGAAGTTAATTTGGTCTTGTGGGGGGTAATGTAACCATCCTTCAACTGCTCCTTCTGATGAGAAGATAGACATGGCTTCTTCATCCTCGCATAATCGGAACTAGTCACTTCACGTGCTCCATATTCTTCTTCAGGCCTTGTTCATTTAATCATCCTCCCAAGGGGATTGGAGTGGATTGGAGAGGATTTTGGCTTGTAGGGGATCTAACCCCCCTCAAACCCTGCCATTCCCCTTCAAAAACCACCTCAACTGAACAAGGCCTGAGAGGAGGATGATCATGTTGTGCAAAGAAAAGAGGATAATTAAATGCTAGCATCCCTGTTTGCTCGAAAAAAAGGAAAGGAAATATTTAAAACAACACATATGAAGCACCTCTCAAGGACAATATCACTTTTTGATCCAAGTATCTAAACAGTAGCACAACACCAATAGAGATGACAAAGCTCAATCATATGAATGAAATCAGTGGGCGAGTACCAACCTTTGTCAGGAGGCTTATTGTGTAGGTCATACAGATGAAGCACTTCTCCGGAACCATCTGTTGCTATCTACTATGGTGGCCATGCTTACTATATAATCCTCGATTAGATTAATGCTTCCAACATCTTCTTGTGCAGTACCACTAAAATATATGGTATCTTCAAAGAAGATCCTTGTTTGCACAAATAGATAATTACGTATTACATTAAGAGTGGCATCAAATTAGTGGCAAAACAATTGCTCGTTCCAGCCATAGCAATAAATTAAGATGCAAAACTATATCATTACTTGTGTCATCACATTTCCAGTGCTTCTTTACAGCACCAGGAGTTGATTTTTTTTCTTCCGCTCGTTCTTCCCCTTCGTCACTTGGTTCAATAACAGACAAGTTTCGCCTTCAATGTGAAAGAAGGCTAGTACTGACCTCTCATGACGCGGAATTCAAACAACTCACATGAAGAAGATCTGAACCAAATTTGCCAACACAGATAGGAAGTAAGATCTCCACTTGTGCAGATCCACTAAGTTCAAGCAATCAAGCAACGTTGTCGGTGTGACATTTTGGTTGAACTACACAAAACACTCTTAAAACAAAGGTGTTTTGTGTAGTGCAACAAAAGTTCACAATGGAAACGAGGTGAAGTAGATAACCCTCTTTACATAGAGGTGCAAAGGAAACAACTAGTGGTCAATAACGGTGGATGACACAGAAGCCAACAAAAAGAAGCATCTACCTTATCTAAATGGGAAAGAAAGCAAGACAGTAGCATTTCTCAAAAGGTGGCATTGATTAATATTAACAGAGAGATTATATTAACAATAAAATTCGTTAAACATGTAATTTTCTTTTAACTATGGCCTTGCATCAATTTTCCAGTGGCATTATTAGAGGGTGCTTGTTTACAGGGACATTTTGGTGGAGGGACTAAAAAAACTCCATGTCAGTCCCATCTAAACCAAACATGATGGAATTTTAGGGACTAAAAGCGGGCATTTTTGGGACTAAAGAAAGAAGACCCAGAGGGAGAGTCTTTTTGGGACTTTTTCCAACAGTTGCCCCTGCCACGCATGGCACCTTGTCTCTATTAGTTCATTACTAGGGGTAACATGGTCTTTTAGTATGTCATTCAATAACCTCTAGTCCATGTTTATGCCCTGGAACCAAGCAAGTAGGGACTAGGGAGTTTTTAACCAAATACGGCCTTAATTAGATTAAGAACAGCTAAAGATTTCCACGGGAGAGTGGACGCACCAGCACCATGTGCATCTACCGATGTACTGGGGTGATGCACAGTCTGTTGCAACAAAGAACAAACAACCAAGGAGCATATTTGTGTTGGTCTCAGTTTTGTTATCTTTAGACACCTTTCCCTATGTGAGTGCAGCAAATCTGGTCCTGCTCAAACTCTACAGCCTTGTCCCCCAAAACAAAAGATCAGTTCGTTACAGATGTGCGTACTGCGTTTGTCATTGTTTTTCCTTTTCGACCAACGTAAGTGTTGGATAGCCAGTCTGTACTAGTACTTTCCCCACTTCCTTTCCTCTATGAACCACGTCCTAGATTTATGCTATACAACTTTCCCCACTACATTCCCCATTCATGTCCTCTTTGAACCACGTCTTAGATTCATGCGATACAACTTTCCCAACTACTTTCCCCCTTCCTTTCCTTTTTGAACAACATCCTAGATTCATGCTATACAACTTTTCCCACTACTTTCCCCCATTCATTTCCTCTTTGATCCACGTCCTAGATTCATGGTATACACCTTTCCCCACTACTTTCCTATTTGATCCGACACATAGATTGAAGTGCAGAAGCGGAAAAGGCCCACATGCAGCTAGAGGAATGCATGTGGAATAAGTAAATTATACCTTAAGGTTCTTGGGGTGTGGTTCGGTGGGCGACCAGAGGCCGTTCGACCCACACTATGTACGGCGGAGAAGAAGAAGGGGTCGGAGGCCCTCCCGCGCCGCCGCTGGGTGTAAGTGAACAGCTGCACCGGTAGTGGATTCCCTCCCTCGCCGACGGCGACAACGTTAAGCCTTCTTCCCTTCCCGGCGGACGGATCCTGCCGACTGAGAGTGTGTGAAGAGAGCAACTACAAGTAGACCAGCAGTGAGGGGAGAGAGAGAGAGGCCAAGAAGTCTTGTTTAGATCTAGAGAGCATGAGGGAGTGTGAAGAGAAAAACTACAAGCGTTGAGGCTGCAGCGTGTATATATATACTTGAGAGAGTGTGAAGAGTGCAAACCCTAGAAAACAAGCGTCGAGGCTGCATCTTATACGTGATGAGGTGATTATATACGGTCACTACGAGATCATATAGCTCCGTATCCATCCATTTTGACCAGTCAAAGAATCCTCCTGGCACGAATTATGCTCAAGTTTAGTTATCAAACCCGAGACCTCAAGTTTGATGAGCGAACATGCTAACCAGTTACAAAACCCTCCCGTTATGTTCAACGAGAGGGAAATAACCTTTTATACATTTTTTTTGTGTGTGTGGGAGTCATTGGGATTTAAGTCATAATCGTGTCATGTGGCTTTGGTGGTAAGACTATCCACAGTGGTGCAAAAATAATGCAGCCTTAGTCACCTTACCTCTCTCCACGTAGTACGTTGAGTCCCACCAGTCAGAGGGTGAAACAAACAAATTAATAAGAAAAATTAAAAGTGTCAGCCATGTATCTTACCTCACATATCTCGCTACTGCTCGGGAACACTGTCCAATTGATCCCTCTGTTCGCTCACGTACTATGTTAAGTGAATCCTTATTATAACATGGACACATTTGTTGGCACTTGAATTTGACCTAAGTCAGTGTGCCACCGTATCTCATACGACTCCCTCCGTCTAGGTGTAATAAGTCACGTTAGAAGGTGCAACAAGACCAAGGTGCAAGCAGATTGGAGGAGAAAGAGAAACTTGACCGGTCATTCCTCCAATCAAAGCCCTGATTTCTGTCTCTAAACGCAACAATTGATCCAAACAACTAAGGGCCTCTTTGATTCATAGGATTTCCAAAACGCAGGAATAGGGAAAACATGGGATTGGGGTGGCATGTCATCTTGAATTCTACATGATTCTATGGGTGTTTGATCATGCACAGAAAAAACGTAGGATTCTTTCAAAGAGGTTAGTGTGGATTGAAAATTTCCTATGAAATCTAGTGCAAATGAATGCTATGGAAAAGTTCCTATGGTTTACAATCCTATGAATAAAATAACCCACATAAGAAAAAATCCTAAGGAATTGAATACTTCAAAATTCCTTTGAGAATCCTTGGAATCAAAGAAGCCCTAACAGATGTCGTTTTAGCTACCATGCAGGGCCACGTATTAACTCGCATGCAAGCCGAATTTGATTTCTTGATTGATCAACGCGTAGTTGCGCTCCATGCAATGGGTTTCCGGGGGAGATAACAAGGTAGAGTAAGGAGCGTTTGGTTACATTGCTTAGGCTACTCATAGTTTGTACTTACTCAATTTGTATCTCACTTCCTGTGGCTTCGCACTTGCACGATTTTCCTATTCTATGAACCTGTGTGTGCGTGTGCGTGTGCGTGTGCGTGTGTGTGTTTAACAGCATGTGGGTGTGTGTGTTAGAGAGAGCGATAGATCGACCTACTCCTATAGAGAGATGTTGTGTAGTGTACAATTTTAGCCGCAAGAGTCGGTGCATCCTCTTGTTTCCGGGCGTCCGGTAGGGACGGGCGGACAGCTGCAACGCCCGCTCCTGACCAGACTGGTCCGCTCAAAGCCCCTCCATCGCACGCGCGTGCTTCCCGCCCAAAACGGTCAGCGCCGCTCCAAAGAATCGGTGCCACATCCATGCCCGGTCAGAGCGGATGCGACCTCTCACTGGCGCCTGCGTTGAAGGGAGAAGAGGATTCAAGATTGATGGTTTCTTCATCCGTCCAACTTATTGCTGGGTCTATGTGATTTGACGGCTCATTGGTCATCATTACTAAGGTAGTAGGACTGCTAGATGTCCCACGCTTTCGGCGAAAGGAGGTACTACAATATTACAATTTTCTCCATTCTTACGGCGGAGGAGTGCAAGAGCAGTGAAAACACGCAGGCTCAGTGATTACATGCCCCACCTCACACTATCACCATATTTTCTGGACACCGTGCGACACCTAACTCTTTACATAGTACAATCGCAAAAAAAACTCTTTACATAGTAATAATACTTGCTCCGTTCCTAAATATAAGTCTTTGTAGAGATTTCACCATCAACCACATACGGATGTATATAGATGCATTTTAAGTGTAGATTCATTCATTTTGTTCCTTATGTAGTCCACCTAGTGGAATCTCTACAAAGACTTATATTTAGGAACGGAGGGAGTACGTACTATAATTTATCAGCAATATAGTACAATGCTATGAAGCTTCCAGCTTCTGTTACATGTATCTTGCGTCCAAGGTTGCCCATTGCAACATTTCATCAAATGCAAAGGAGACTAAGATGCATGCTATTGCATGTCAATGATTGACAGATCATAGCAAATATGTACTCCCTCCGTTCCAAAATAAGTGTCTCAACTTTATGCTACATACGGAGCAAAATGAGTGAATCTACACTCTAAAATACGTCTATATACATCAGTGTTTGGAGTATGTACTAGTAGTTCATATTGAAATCTACTAAAGGACATATATATTCCAAACAATATGATAATCTCTCTAACCAAGGTAGTAGGGACGAGGAGTAAACGAAGGGAGTAGTAAAAATTTCTCCTCGTCCTGTGAGCCACCGCACGCGTGGGCGAGGGAGCAGGCGTAACTCGTAGTAAGCAAGCTTCACCTTGTCCTGCGAGCCACCGCGCCCATGGGTGGGGGAGACGGCGTACTAAGCAAGCTTCTCATTGTTGTGCGAGTTGATGGGACACATCAAAAGTACTCCAGTGTATAGAGCCTTGCCTCTAAGGTAAGCCCCACATGGTTTGCCTCTTTTTTAACATAACGCGTCATGTCACAATTTGTTTGTTCACCCGTGGTAGAGCAAGTATAATAGGCTGATGTAAGCGGGCCATAAAGGTTGCCACCTCAAATTTATGATGATGTGGAGGAGAGAGGAGAGGAGAGAGAAGAGGAGTGGGTTGTAAACTTGTAGCCAGCTGCAGCACAAGCTCCAATGCATTTTGTGAGAGAAGAAAGTGGGGTCAAGCATTAACTACATGATGTATATAGCCAACAACTATTATACGAATGGGCTTTCAGGTTGGCTATAAGTGAGATGGCACAATGTAATGCCCCGGATGTAATTCTTTCCCTTTTGGGTATATAATAAATCTCCGGCTTCATCTATTTCCATTTCGGGTTCTTTGTCTTTCGGGCTTTCGTCGTTTTGTTGTGTGAGTGTGTGGCATTCATTCATATCATGTAGACATGTGCATTGCATTTTGTTTGTGTTGTGGGTTGCATCCGGTTCGTGGCGTTTCTTCCCGTTGTCCGTTTCGTGTTCCGGAGCTCCCTCACGTGTCCGTGACGTCCCGTAGGCCTACTTTGTTGTTCGGGCGTTTTTCGCTACCGGTGTGCCGCGAGGTTGTGTTGTGTGTTGTTGTTTTGTTGTGTGCAACCCGCCTCTCAAATCTCGTCTCGTTTGGACTCCGTTGACTTTTCCCTCCGTTGTCCGTGTGGGTCCGAAGTGCCCTTACTTCGTGTCCCGGAAATACCCCTGTTGCATTCTTTCATCTCCGTCTGGGCCTTTTAAATCATCCCCGCGATCGGATCCGTTGGATCACGATCGGAGGGCTCCTAAACATCCCTAGTCCCAAACCCTAGTCTAAAACTGCTATATAATAGACCCTAGTCTATTGTGGTTTTTCCCTTCTTCTTCCCCTCTCCACCATTTCGTTTTTTTTTCCATTTTTCGTTCAGATCCAATCCACTGTTCTGCCCGGATCCCGAGCAGATCCTTCGTCCAGCCGCCGACTGCTTCCTCGATCCCGTCGCGCTGGTCAACGCCGCCAGCGCCTGGGCGATCGAGCCGCTCCTCCTCCCGCGGTCGTCCGACCGATCGCCCGGCCTCCGTCCAAGCCGGGCCGTACACCACCCGCGGCCCAAGGGGGACCACATCCCCGGCCTTCGCTGTAGCCGCCAGCCACCCGTCGCTGGGCCGGCCTGGTCCCCACTCGACCGGCGCCTCCGACCGGGCCTTCCAGCCGATCGGGTCGGCCCACCGCATCGCCGCCTCGGGCCCGTGCGCATCCGGCCGCCGGGCGCTCGCGCCACGCCGCCGGGTCGCGGATCCCCACCGGGCCGTGCCTCCTCCCTCCGTCCGCGAACCGGGCCAGGCGCCGCTGGGCCGCCACCTCTCCAGGCGCGGGCCGCCGCTCCTCCTCCCGCGGGCCGCCGCGCACAGTGTCTCCCTCCGGGCCCGTTAATCGCCGCCGCACTGTTCACCGGGCCGGATCCGTTACTGTAGCTGCAAATCTGGATCTGGAGAGGTTGACTTTTTCCCTAAGCCCCTGTTTTTCCTGTTCTGAGATGCCTACTTTGACCATGCATAACTTTTACTGTGGTGCTCCGTTTTGTGCATGTGATATGTCCAGATGTTCGTGGAGATGCCCTCTACGTTTTACCTGTTGTAGTCATGCATGTTAGATGTCATCTTGTCACTTGTTTTGCTGTTGCAAGAGTGTATGATGATATAAATTGCTGCTATGTGTTATTTTTGTGCCACCTTCGACATGTGATATCTTTTAGCTCGTTTGTCCAAACGAAGCAAATGACATGTCCACGTGTTCGTCTTGCCACGAACTACGTGTTGGGTGTGATAGGTTGCATGGTAGATTTATCTTTTCCTTGTTATCTTCGTTGCAAGATGCCATGTTCACATGTTGTGTTTTTACTTGTTATGAAATGCCATCTTGTTGAGCTCGTTGCAATCGGTGTGTTCACCACACTGATGCATGCTTGTGTGTTTCGGGATCACCGTCATATGTATTTTGATGAGGTGCTTACCCTTTGCCATGTTTAGATTCGAGGTGTCTTAAACATGCTCTTTTTGTTGCTATGATGATGTTGCTGTTTTGGGACTTAGTGAAATTTCACTAAGTCTGAAATCTGTAACGTTCCGATGCCATGTTCGTGTGATGCTCTAGGAAAATGCATGATAGTTTTGGGGTGGATTTTGATTGTTCCATGAAGTATATATTGTTGTCTTTCCATCCATGTCCTCACATGTCCATTTGAGTGGCTGTAGCATGCTTATATTTTGCTCCAAACTTTCAATAAAATTCTGCTGCCAGAATTTTATTTCAAAGTTCAATATGTCCAAGATCTTTGCTATTGATCCGTGACTCCGTTTGGGGTGCACTTTGGACCTAGTTGCTGTACTTTATATCTAGTTTATGTTCAAGTCCTTTGCCATGCTTTTTGGGTGCTGTAGATTAATTATTTTGAGCTCCAAAGATGCTATGTTGCTGTAATTTGCAGTTTTCGCTCAAATCTTGTTTCGGGCATAACTTTTAGCCCGTAACTCCGATTTCAGCGATTCTTATATCAAACTTGGGTGTTTTTCTGTGTAGATTAATAATATCAGGTTGTTATCTTGTTTTGAGGTGTTTTGCTTGAGTGATGTTTTCCGTGCTCCATGTGCATCACTAGTGCATCCATCATGCATACATGTTTTTCGGGTGCGCATTGCATCGTGTTGATTGGTGCTTGGTGTGTTTGTCTTGTTTAGACCCGGAAGTTGAGCACGAGTTTTCCAACGAGGTTGAGCACGAGGTTTCCAACGAGTTTGAGCAAGAGGACCCTTCTTTCGATCCGAACTTCTTCTCTTCAGGCAAGATGACCGAACCCCGATAACATTACTATCTTTGCCTATTGCTAGTAGTCTCGATCTTTAGTTTTGCCTCGATGCCCATGTTCTTCTTGTCAGCCTCCTACTTGTAACCAATTGCCATGTTTAACCACCCTACCTATGCAAACCATTGCTTGGCTAAGTACGCTTCGCTCAGCCCTTCTTATAGCGTTGCTAGTTGCAGGTGAAGTGAAGATGCTTGCTCCATGTTGAAGTTTGGTTGGGTTATATCACACTATAAAAATGCTTTAATTGAAATCACCTATATATTGGCAAGGGTGGAAGGCTAAGCCTTTTGCTTGGTGATTTGTTCCACTCATGCCGTTAGGATCCGTATAAGCCGGTTTTATGTTCCTTGATTATGCGTTCCTAACACGGTTGGGGTGTATGGGACCCCCTCGATAAACCGCTAAGTGCTAAGTCTTTTCCAGCAAATCCCAACATTGGTACTATTTGCCTAATAACAAACTAAACTTGCATAGGGAGTAATTAACCCTCTTTCTTAATCAACAACCCCGGGCCAGTGCTCCACATGAGTGTTGGTCCGAAACGGGGAGTCTGCGGGGCCACCTCAAGGAAACTCGAGGTTTGGTAAAAACCTGTAGAATCACCCATCCGGTCGTGTCCTGAGACCTAGATACGCGCGGCTACTATCAGGGTGACGACACGCCGGGAGGATTTGCTGGATTAGCCTTACCTTAGCTCGGTATATCTTGAGCACGGGATTCCGAGGATACTCGGGTCTTCCCACTTTGGAGTTGCGACTCCGCGGATCGTGGGCTTGTAATGGGTCAAGTTGGAACACCCCTGCAGGGTTTGAACTTTCGAAAGCCGTGCCCGCGGTTATGTGGCAGATGGGAGCTTGTTAATTCCGGTTGTAGAAAACTTGACACAATGATACTAATACACTACCAGCGTGTGTTCCGTGACTGTCAATTTCCGAATAGGGATTCGGAAGTTGAACACGGAGGGGTTATGTTTGTGAGCTTGTAGCTAGGGTCACTTAGTGATCACTTCTCGCTTTGCCTTCTCTTCTCGCTCTCACTTGCGTAAGCTAGATGCTAGTTGCTGCTGCAGACTCTTTGTTGCTCCTTCACCTCATTTCTTTCTTCAGCCTTTCCTCACCTAAAGGCTTAAATAGTTCTGTTACCCGGGAACGGGATTGCTGAGTCCTCTGTGGCTCACAGTTACTTCACACACCAGATGCAGGTCCAGCTGTGAGCTATCCAGGTGATGGCACCGAGCTGGATTGGGAGTACGACGAGGAGCGTAGTCGTTACTACGTTCGCTACCCGGACGATCAGTAGTGGAGACTCTTACTAGGATTCGATCCGCCTGTGGTTGTTTTATTTATCTGAGTTTGGTACTTTGACATTTGGCTTTTGCCCTTAGAGGGTTGTAGTGATCTTATTGTATGCTGTTTGAGACTTGTACTGTTATTCTGTGACGTGGCGATTGTAAGCCAACTATTTTCAGTTTACTATCCCTCTTTTACATGAGTTGTGCAAAGATTACCAAACTTGAGATCATTCTAGGATGGACTTATGCCTTTAAGTCGTGCCTCGACACGTAGGAGGTATAATTCCATCCTGGGCATTACAAGTTGGTATTCAGAGCCTTCTCCGACCTAGGAGCCCCACTGTTTGATCGAACCGTTGACGGTTGAGTCCTAGGCACACACTGAAAAACTTTTTGAGTCCTATATTATATCGGAGAGTAGGAATTCTTTGCTTCTCATCCCCTTTCTCTCTGGTGAGGACTCCTGACGTCTACTCTTGTCTCTCCTATCTTCAAAATTTGCACAAAATTTTTTTTAGGAATCCCGCGAGTATTCTGGGATTGTTTCGATGTTCTTGTGACAAGGATATTGTTCCTGATGCCTCCTGTTACCGAGGAGTTGAGCTTCGGGGTATCACTGTAACAAGCATATCGCGACAGTACTAAATACTTAAGACGGCCGACATCGAAAATCTCCCCTATACGGCCAGTGGCAAGATAACCCCGACATCACCCAGTACTGGGGAGGTAGTTCGGGAGTATTGCCATAGCTTGTTATAGTGGATGCTTTTCGAAGGTCCGAGGTACACAGTTTCCGAGAAAGACTGGTTATGTGTTGAAGGATGGATACACCTGGATGTAGGTTAGAGTTGATTGCGCGGTGCTTCCCGTGTATCCCCAACACCTGTTTGCATAACTGGAATCTTTCGGAAAGCTATAGGTGGGTTTTATCCAGTAGATCGTAGGCATTCTTCCAACGAATGCAGGTTAGTGAGTTCGGGGTTCGACATTGAGTGAAGGAGTTATATGACCGATGTTACTATCAGGAGTTGCATCTTAAAGGGTCCTTGGCTATGCTGATCCGGGGATTGCAAAACCTTTTCGTAACGCGTTCATATGCTTTCAGCACAAAGATGTTAGAACGAAACTCCTCTCTTGTGTTTGTTCCTTTCCGTACCTTGTTGTTTTATTATTTTATCCTTTTCATCCCTATGTGGCTTCTCGTGAAGACTGATGTTATCAATTAACTAAGAAATTCATTCGTTCCTCTTGTTCGGATGATTTCATTCGTTCTTATTGTTCGAATGATTATTGTGAAGACTTGTTGCAATTCATTCCATTGATTCAGCTTATTCCTTTTGTCAATCAATTGCTGATTCGTGGTCATCTCTTACAGGATGGCTCCGAAAAAGGTTCCGAATGCCAACCCAGAGGTGGAAGAGGTTCCAGAACGTCCTCCTTCCCCTCCTCCTCCGCCTGAGGCTTGGAGAGCAATTATGCAGACTACAGCTCAGAACACTCAGTTGATGATGCAGATGATGCAGCAAATGCAAGCTATGCAAGCTAATCAAGCTAATCAGGGCATTCCAATGAACCAAGGCAACTTCTTCCAGCAGCACCATGCTACCCTCAACCAGTTCCTGGCTAACAATCCTAAAGCTTTCAGTTACTGTGTCGACCCTCTTGATGCTGAGGATTGGCTGACCGATATCAAGAAGCATTTTGAGTGCAGTAACGTGAAAGAAGATGACTATGTGAAGTTTGCAGCCTTCCAACTGAAAGATCAAGCAGCTGATTGGTGGCAGCAGTACAAAGACTCAAGGCCGGGTCAAGTGATCTCGTGGGAGAATTTCTGCAAGGATTTCCGCTCGCATCACATTCCTACAAGTGTTATCGAGGGTATGCGTGAGCAATTCCGCAACCTCAAGCAGGGCTCCATGACAGTCTATCAGTATAATGTCAAGTTCCAAAACCTCGCTCGCTATGCAAAGCAAGACATACCTGATGCAAAGAGCAAAATCTATCAGTTCCGTGGAGGTCTCAAAGATGAACTTCAGCTTGCTCTCACTCTGTTCGAGCCAGACGAATTCGATAAGTTCTATAATATGGCTTTGAAACAAGAAGCAGCTCAGCTTAAGATGGAGGCTTCTAAGAAGAGAATTAGAGATGCTGTTCACTCTACCTCATCGTCTCAGTTGGCTGCGAAACAACAGAAATTCTGGCTTCCTCCTCCTCCAATGATTCGAGCTCCATACAACAACTCCAGCAACTTCAACAACTCCAACAACAAGAACTCTAGTGGCCGTGGTTTCTCCCACCCACCCAACCCAAGCAACCAGTCGAAGAAGCAGTTTCAGTCTCAAGGCTCCAAGTCCAGTGGCTCTCAGTTCCGTCCTCTCTCAGAAGTGACTTGCAACAAATGCACTCAGAAAGGTCACTATGCCAACAGATGTCCGAATCCGAAGCGTCTTCCTCCACCTCCTCCTGTCGGTACCGCTATGGTCAAGCATGATCCAAAGGCTGCAAGGGTCAATCTGATGAATGCAGCACAAGCGGAGGCTTCTTCTGATGTCATTCTGGGTAACCTTCCAGTGAACTCTTTTCCAGCTAAAGTGTTATTTGATTCGGGTGCTTCACATTCTTTCATGTCATTCCCATTTGCATCCAAGTATAATGTGGGCACTATGCCTTTGCCAAGGGAGTTGCAAGTGATTTCTCCGGGAAGATGCATGACTTCTAGATTATATGCTCCGGATGTTTCTATTCGCATGGGTGATTATCGATTTTTGGCTTCTCCGGTGGTTCTTGGTCATTCTGATATCGACCTCATTCTCGGAATGGATTGGCTTTCTCAGCATGATGCTCACATTGATTGTGCTCAAAAGGAAGTCAAGTTGACTCATTCTGATGAAGATGTGATTATCTTCGCCTCCAGGGATAATACTATTCGGCTTTTCTCTCTTAATGATAAGGGTGAAATTAATGCCATAGAGCAAATTCCAGTGGTGAATGAATATCAAGACGTCTTTCCAGAAGAGCTTCCAGGCATGCCTCCACACCGTCAGGTGGAGTTTGTCATTGAACTCGAGCCGGGCACCGAACCTGTCTGTCGGCGTCCTTACAAGCTCTCTTCAGATGAATTGAAGGAATTGAAGAAACAGTTGGATGAACAGGAGCGTATGGGTCTCATCAGACCGAGTACATCTCCGTGGGGCTGTGGTGTCTTATTTGTCAAGAAGAAAGATGGCACGGAGCGTCTCTGTGTTGACTACCGGCCACTGAACAAGAAGACGATTAAGAACAAGTATCCGCTCCCCAACATCAACGAACTCTTTGAGCAGCTCAAAGGAGCTAAAGTATTCTCTAAGCTTGACCTCCGAATGGGCTATCATCAAATTCGCATTCGCGAGGAAGACATTCCCAAGACAGCTTTCAGAACGAGCTACGGTTCATATGAGTATACCGTCATGTCCTTCGGTCTCGCCAATGCTCCTCCTACCTTCTCAAGGATGATGCATTACATCTTCAACCCCTATACTGGCGAGTTTGTGCTTGTGTATCTGGATGATATTTTGGTGTTTTCCAAGAATGAAGAAGATCACGAAAAGCACTTGCGTCTGGTTCTTGATCGACTCAGAGAGCATAAATTCTATGCCAAGTTCTCAAAGTGCGAGTTTTGGCTCGATAAGGTTTTGTACCTGGGCCACATCATCTCAGCTGACGGTATTGCGGTTAATCCCGAGAAAGTTGAAGCAATTGTCAACTGGGAAGCTCCTCAGAACGTCAAGCAGCTCCGCAGTTTTCTGGGTCTTGCCAGCTATTGCAGAAGGTTTGTGGAGAACTTCTCCAAGATTGCCAAGCCTCTTTCCAACCTCCTCCAGAAGAATGTCAAATACTTTTGGTCTCCCGAGTGTGAAGTGGCTTTCAAAACCCTCAAAGAGAAGCTTGTCTCAGCTCCAGTTCTGATTCCTCCAGATGAATCCAAGCCCTATGAAGTGTTCTGTGACGCTTCTCTTCAAGGTGTTGGTGGTGTGCTTATGCAAGAGAAGAGAATTGTGGCATACACTTCACGTCAGCTAAAGCCGGCTGAGAAGAACTATCCCACACATGATCTCGAGCTAGCAGCTGTGGTACATGCTCTGATTACGTGGAGACATCTGTTGTTGGGCAGAAAGGTCGACATCTTCACTGATCACAAGAGCTTGAAGTACATCTTCACACAGCCGCATCTGAACCTCCGCCAGACTCGTTGGGTCGAGATGATCCAAGAGTACAACCCCAGCATTGAGTACACTCCAGGCAAGGCGAATGTAATTGCAGATGCTTTGAGCAGAAAGGCATATTGCAACAGCCTTCTTATCAAGCCACATCAGCCTGAGCTCTGTGAAGCTTTCAGGAAGCTCAACCTTCAGGTTGTTCCGCAGGGTTTTCTTGCAAATCTCCAAATTGCTCCTACCTTGGAAGATCAAGTCCGTGAGGCCCAGCTCAGTGATACCATGGTGAAGAAGGTGAAACATGGCATTGCAAAGGGCACTCCAAAATATAAGTGCTTCCGTGTTGATGAGAGAGATACCTTGTTCTTCGAGGACAGACTCGTTGTTCCCAAAGGTGATCTCAGGAAGCTCATAATGGAAGAAGCTCATGACTCTCTCCTTTCCATTCATCCTGGCAGTTCCAAGATGTATCAAGATCTCAAGCAGTCTTACTGGTGGACACGCATGAAAAGGGAAATTGCCCAATTCGTGAATGAATGTGATGTATGCAGAAGAGTGAAAGCAGAACATCAACGTCCAGCCGGTCTTCTCCAACCTCTTCCTATTCCTGAGTGGAAGTTCGACCACATTGAAATGGACTTCGTCACTGGTTTTCCTAAATCCAAGCGAGGCAATGATGCGATCTTTGTGGTGATTGACAAGCTTACCAAAGTCGCTCACTTTCTTCCAGTCAAAGAATCAATCAATGCAGCTCAACTTGCAGAGCTGTACACTTCCAGAATTGTGTCCCTACATGGCATTCCTCAAGTGATATCCTCAGACCGTGGCAGCTTGTTCACATCAAGGTTCTGGGACTCCTTTCAGTCCGCCATGGGCACGAAGATCAGGTTCAGCACTGCCTTTCATCCTCAGACTAGTGGTCAAGTCGAGCGTGTGAATCAGATCCTAGAAGATATGCTCAGAGCCTGTGTCATCTCCTTCGGTATGAAATGGGAGGACTGTCTTCCATTTGCCGAATTCTCTTACAACAACAGCTTCCAAGCAAGTGCAGGCAAAGCACCGTTTGAAATTCTATATGGCAGAAAGTGCCGTACCCCTCTCAACTGGTCTGAAACAGGTGAACGCCAACTTCTTGGCAATGATTTGATCTCTGAAGCCGAAGAAATGTGCAAAGTCATACGTGAGAATCTCAAGGCCGCTCAGTCGCGTCAGAAGAGCTACTATGACGGAAAGCATCGTGATTTGGCTTTCGACATCGGTGATCATGTCTATCTCCGAGTTTCTCCGATGAAAGGAACCCAAAGGTTCGGTATCAAAGGAAAGCTTGCTCCTAGATACGTCGGTCCTTTCAAAATTCTTGGCAAAAGAGGCGATCTAGCCTATCAGCTCGAGCTCCCTTCCAACTTTGCAAATGTTCATGATGTCTTCCATGTGTCTCAGCTTCGCAAATGCTTCAAGGCACCTGAGCGCATGATTCCGTTTGAGGAGATTGATCTTCAACAAGACCTTTCCTACCGAGAGCATCCTGTTGCAATTCTCGAAGAAACCGAACGCAAGACTCGTAACAAGTCCATCAAGTTTCTGAAAGTCAAGTGGTCACATCACACAGACCGAGAAGCTACCTGGGAACGAGAAGATCATCTTCGTTCCGAGTACCCTTCCTTTTTCCAGTCCTAGATCTCGGGATGAGATCTTTTTGTAGTAGAGGAGAGTTTGTAATGCCCCGGATGTAATACTTTCCCTTTTGGGTATATAATAAATCTCCGGCTTCATCTATTTCCATTTCGGGTTCTTTGTCTTTCGGGCTTTCGTCGTTTTGTTGTGTGAGTGTGTGGCATTCATTCATATCATGTAGACATGTGCATTGCATTTTGTTTGTGTTGTGGGTTGCATCCGGTTCGTGGCGTTTCTTCCCGTTGTCCGTTTCGTGTTCCGGAGCTCCCTCACGTGTCCATGACGTCCCGTAGGCCTACTTTGTTGTTCGGGCGTTTTTCGCTACCGGTGTGCCGCGAGGTTGTGTTGTGTGTTGTTGTTTTGTTGTGTGCAACCCGCCTCTCAAATCTCGTCTCGTTTGGACTCCGTTGACTTTTCCCTCCGTTGTCCGTGTGGGTCCGAAGTGCCCTTACTTCGTGTCCCGGAAATACCCCTGTTGCATTCTTTCATCTCCGTCTGGGCCTTTTAAATCATCCCCGCGATCGGATCCGTTGGATCACGATCGGAGGGCTCCTAAACATCCCTAGTCCCAAACCCTAGTCTAAAACTGCTATATAATAGACCCTAGTCTATTGTGGTTTTTCCCTTCTTCTTCCCCTCTCCACCATTTCGTTTTTTTTTCATTTTTCGTTCAGATCCAATCCACTGTTCTGCCCGGATCCCGAGCAGATCCTTCGTCCAGCCGCCGACTGCTTCCTCGATCCCGTCGCGCTGGTCAACGCCGCCAGCGCCTGGGCGATCGAGCCGCTCCTCCTCCCGCGGTCGTCCGACCGATCGCCCGGCCTCCGTCCAAGCCGGGCCGTACACCACCCGCGGCCCAAGGGGGACCACATCCCCGGCCTTCGCTGTAGCCGCCAGCCACCCGTCGCTGGGCCGGCCTGGTCCCCACTCGACCGGCGCCTCCGACCGGGCCTTCCAGCCGATCGGGTCGGCCCACCGCATCGCCGCCTCGGGCCCGTGCGCATCCGGCCGCCGGGCGCTCGCGCCGCGCCGCCGGGTCGCGGATCCCCACCGGGCCGTGCCTCCTCCCTCCGTCCGCGAACCGGGCCAGGCGCCGCTGGGCCGCCACCTCTCCAGGCGCGGGCCGCCGCTCCTCCTCCCGCGGGCCGCCGCGCACAGTGTCTCCCTCCGGGCCCGTTAATCGCCGCCGCACTGTTCACCGGGCCGGATCCGTTACTGTAGCTGCAAATCTGGATCTGGAGAGGTTGACTTTTTCCCTAAGCCCCTGTTTTTCCTGTTCCGAGATGCCTACTTTGACCATGCATAACTTTTACTGTGGTGCTCCGTTTTGTGCATGTGATATGTCCAGATGTTCGTGGAGATGCCCTCTACGTTTTACCTGTTGTAGTCATGCATGTTAGATGTCATCTTGTCACTTGTTTTGCTGTTGCAAGAGTGTATGATGATATAAATTGCTGCTATGTGTTATTTTTGTGCCACCTTCGACATGTGATATCTTTTAGCTCGTTTGTCCAAACGAAGCAAATGACATGTCCACGTGTTCGTCTTGCCACGAACTACGTGTTGGGTGTGATAGGTTGCATGGTAGATTTATCTTTTCCTTGTTATCTTCGTTGCAAGATGCCATGTTCACATGTTGTGTTTTTACTTGTTATGAAATGCCATCTTGTTGAGCTCGTTGCAATCGGTGTGTTCACCACATTGATGCATGCTTGTGTGTTTCGGGATCACCGTCATATGTATTTTGATGAGGTGCTTACCCTTTGCCATGTTTAGATTCGAGGTGTCTTAAACATGCTCTTTTTGTTGCTATGATGATGTTGCTGTTTTGGGACTTAGTGAAATTTCACTAAGTCTGAAATCTGTAACGTTCCGATGCCATGTTCGTGTGATGCTCTAGGAAAATGCATGATAGTTTTGGGGTAGATTTTGATTGTTCCATGAAGTATATATTGTTGTCTTTCCATCCATGTCCTCACATGTCCATTTGAGTGGCTGTAGCATGCTTATCTTTTGCTCCAAACTTTCAATAAAATTCTGCTGCCAGAATTTTATTTCAAAGTTCAATATGTCCAAGATCTTTGCTATTGATCCGTGACTCCGTTTGGGGTGCACTTTGGACCTAGTTGCTGTACTTTATATCTAGTTTATGTTCAAGTCCTTTGCCATGCTTTTTGGGTGCTGTAGATTAATTATTTTGAGCTCCAAAGATGCTATGTTGCTGTAATTTGCAGTTTTCGCTCAAATCTTGTTTCGGGCATAACTTTTAGCCCGTAACTCCGATTTCAGCGATTCTTATATCAAACTTGGGTGTTTTTCTGTGTAGATTAATAATATCAGGTTGTTATCTTGTTTTGAGGTGTTTTGCTTGAGTGATGTTTTCCGTGCTCCATGTGCATCACTAGTGCATCCATCATGCATACATGTTTTTCGGGTGCGCATTGCATCGTGTTGATTGGTGCTTGGTGTGTTTGTCTTGTTTAGACCCGGAAGTTGAGCACGAGTTTTCCAACGAGGTTGAGCACGAGGTTTCCAACGAGTTTGAGCAAGAGGACCCTTCTTTCGATCCGAACTTCTTCTCTTCAGGCAAGATGACCGAACCCCGATAACATTACTATCTTTGCCTATTGCTAGTAGTCTCGATCTTTAGTTTTTCCTCGATGCCCATGTTCTTCTTGTCAGCCTCCTACTTGTAACCAATTGCCATGTTTAACCACCCTACCTATGCAAACCATTGCTTGGCTAAGTACGCTTCGCTCAGCCCTTCTTATAGCGTTGCTAGTTGCAGGTGAAGTGAAGATGCTTGCTCCATGTTGAAGTTTGGTTGGGTTATATCACACTATAAAAATGCTTTAATTGAAATCACCTATATATTGGCAAGGGTGGAAGGCTAAGCCTTTTGCTTGGTGATTTGTTCCACTCATGCCGTTAGGATCCGTATAAGCCGGTTTTATGTTCCTTGATTATGCGTTCCTAACACGGTTGGGGTGTATGGGACCCCCTCGATAAACCGCTAAGTGCTAAGTCTTTTCCAGCAAATCCCAACATTGGTACTATTTGCCTAATAACAAACTAAACTTGCATAGGGAGTAATTAACCCTCTTTCTTAATCAACAACCCCGGGCCAGTGCTCCACATGAGTGTTGGTCCGAAACGGGGAGTCTGCGGGGCCACCTCAAGGAAACTCGAGGTTTGGTAAAAACCTGTAGAATCACCCATCCGGTCGTGTCCTGAGACCTAGATACGCGCGGCTACTATCAGGGTGACGACACGCCGGGAGGATTTGCTGGATTAGCCTTACCTTAGCTCGGTATATCTTGAGCACGGGATTCCGAGGATACTCGGGTCTTCCCACTTTGGAGTTGCGACTCCGCGGATCGTGGGCTTGTAATGGGTCAAGTTGGAACACCCCTGCAGGGTTTGAACTTTCGAAAGCCGTGCCCGCGGTTATGTGGCAGATGGGAGCTTGTTAATTCCGGTTGTAGAAAACTTGACACAATGATACTAATACACTACCAGCGTGTGTTCCGTGACTGTCAATTTCCGAATAGGGATTCGGAAGTTGAACACGGAGGGGTTATGTTTGTGAGCTTGTAGCTAGGGTCACTTAGTGATCACTTCTCGCTTTGCCTTCTCTTCTCGCTCTCACTTGCGTAAGCTAGATGCTAGTTGCTGCTGCAGACTCTTTGTTGCTCCTTCACCTCATTTCTTTCTTCAGCCTTTCCTCACCTAAAGGCTTAAATAGTTCTGTTACCCGGGAACGGGATTGCTGAGTCCTCTGTGGCTCACAGTTACTTCACACACCAGATGCAGGTCCAGCTGTGAGCTATCCAGGTGATGGCACCGAGCTGGATTGGGAGTACGACGAGGAGCGTAGTCGTTACTACGTTCGCTACCCGGACGATCAGTAGTGGAGACTCTTACTAGGATTCGATCCGCCTGTGGTTGTTTTATTTATCTGAGTTTGGTACTTTGACATTTGGCTTTTGCCCTTAGAGGGTTGTAGTGATCTTATTGTATGCTGTTTGAGACTTGTACTGTTATTCTGTGACGTGGCGATTGTAAGCCAACTATTTTCAGTTTACTATCCCTCTTTTACATGAGTTGTGCAAAGATTACCAAACTTGAGATCATTCTAGGATGGACTTATGCCTTTAAGTCGTGCCTCGACACGTAGGAGGTATAATTCCATCCTGGGCATTACACACAAAGATAAAGCTAGCATCCGGCTATGTCATTAATATTGCTCGTAGACGATCCTCCCTCCATCTAGTGGACAACCAGTACACGTGTCATGTTACCACGTGGGCTGCCTTTTCGTCAGAAATGAGCTCCACCATGTACCCACGCGGGTGTACGTGAGTATGTGCGCCATGCGTGCACCTCTTCTCTTCGTTCACGTCCCCCACCTACGTGGGTGTGTGTGAGAGATACAAACCTGGACAAATGGCTTGTGTGCTTTCGTGAGTGTTTTTTGTTTTGGGGGGGGGGGGAGGTTAATTTCGTGAATGTATTTGTGGGAATATGTGTCGATGACATCTCAAACAAAATTTTGCATGCAATGTGTGTGAAATGGAGGTCTATCCATATCATATATAGAGGGTTGGGCGATCCACGAGAAGAAAGGGAGGGGTCATAGATATCGATAGAGTCATAGAGAGGATCAAGTGGGTGGGTGCGATATCGATGAAGAGAGCCATCGAAATTGTGTGTGTGTGTGTGTGTGTGTGTGTGTGTGTGTGTGTGTGTGCAAGTCAAATATAT
>LR738709.1:205561494-205577075 GCA_902687465.1 Secale cereale | reverse complement strand
ATAGTTCTTTCAACCCTCTGAAAAGTTGGACAAGTCCACGTTCAGTGATTGGTTTAGATTGACCCACCGGTTCAGGAGGAACCCTGGAGGCCCTCTGGGAGTGTCGGCCAATCCGCGTCCCAGTGATCGGAACAATTTTTATATACAGTTCTTTCAACCCTCTGAAAAGTTGGATAATTCCACGTTCAGTGATTGGTTTAGATTGACCCACCGGTTCAGGAGGAACCCTGGAGGCCCTCTGGGAGTGTCGGCCAATCCGCGTCCCAGTGATCGGAATAATTTGTTACAGTTTTTTCGGCCCTCTGAAAAGTTGGATAATTCCACGTTCAGTGATTGGCTAGGCCCTCTGGGAGTGTCGGCCAATCCGCGTCCCAGTGATCGGAATAATTTTCATATACAGTTCTTTCGGCCCTCTGAAAAGTTGGATAATTCCACGTTCAGTGATTGGCTAGGCCCTCTGGGAGTGTCGGCCAATCCGCGTTCCAGTGATTGGCTGAACCTTTCTTTGAGCCTGGCAGCTCTTTGAAAAAGCCTCGACTACATGGTCTTATTTGCAAAAATCGCATAGTTTTGGTGTTTTTGTGTTCTATAACCTTTTAAACCGGAGTGGAACAGCTATACAAGTTGACCACATATCTATAAAATTGAAAGTCTGGGTCATGAAATACCAGCATGAGTAAACCGGTGTTCATTATAACCCGGATCCTCTATCAGGTAATAAGCCACAAATTTCTGAACAAAGTTTCAGAACGAGATAAACCGGAGTCTATCATCACAACCCGGGTTTCTAATTGGATCCATGAAGATCTTCATCAAGAAATTTTAAGGTTCTACCGGATTAAGAATATCAAGCATATTTGATCACAGGTATGAAGTATTTTATTTTCAAATATATATTTTGCAGTACATGATCAGTTATAATGACCGGTGTTCCTTAAACCGGCCTGGTTTTGACTATAAGTCGCCAATATGAGATAAAATAATGACCGGTGTTTATTAAACCCGGCCCGATTGTGATCAAACATCATTGGAACCGGTCTTCAAACCGGATTATATTCTTCAATAGCCAAACATGGCTGGATTCCTATTATGGTTATCAATATTATGATTGAGGTCTGCAAAGTCGCTTTAAAGCGCAATGGATATTATTTCAACGATGGAAGTGATTTATTCTATAAAGGAATAGTCCCGAGTTGCTGCAGGCTTACAACCCGGCACTTGGGGGCTACATTATTCAGATTGAGATTACATCAAATACACAAGTCTCAAGCACACAAGCAAGTTGTCTACTTGACACTTGGGGGCTAATGGGCAGTTGAAGCAGTAAACAGCAACAATTCAAAGACAAAAGTCTCAAGCACACAAGCAAGTTGTCTACTTGACACTTGGGGGCTAATGGAAAGATCATTTGCTTTATCTGGAAGTACCGGTTCACCTTATAAATATAGCTAAACCGGAACTTGGGGGCTACCAATCGCTCCTGTCAACAATTCAAGGTACACAAGTATTCATCCATTATATTGAAAGGTCCACTGCTCAGTTGGTAAAGAACAAAGCTCTTAACCTTGTGGACGTGGATTCAAACCACACGATGGAAGTTACATTATATAGTGTTACTTTCAATGATTATATCTACAAAGTCCCTGCTCATTATTGCATAATGACCCGGCACTTGGGGGCTACATATGGCTGTTCAAATTTACATTTTCAAAGTCCCTGCTCATTATTGCATAATGACCCGGCACTTGGGGGCTACGTGATATGGAATATTCAGTTTCATAGTGATTGGGATGAATGATCCGGATTTCTTCAAGATTATACAAGGCTATGTTCAATGAAGTATATACAAAGTCCCTGCTCATTATTACATAATGACCCGGCACTTGGGGGCTATAGGTAATATGCATATAAAGGAGGAACTTCTTCAAATTTTCAGTTCTGGCAAATCAGATTAATTGTGTGACCCGGCAATTTTGGCAATCATAAACCGGCAAGTTCTGCATCTTCAAGCCGGCTGGATATCACTTCAATATTTTAAAGATCAATATTTTTGTCAAAGTCAGAGCATTGAAAGGCTGATTCAAATGGATTCTGGATTTACAATATTTCTTATGCAAGCAAGTTGATTATGGAGTTGGTCTATTAACCCGGATTTTCTAGAAGAAGGAAAGACAAGGACTTAAGGACGGACAGATGACGGATTGCAAGAAATTCTTAACCCGGAGCACCACCTATCAGATTCACTATTGTGTTTATTTTGCAGCATAAGTTTACCATGGACACATCCAAGCTAAACTTGGGGGCTAATGTCGGGGATATACCTCGCGGTATGAACCGGCCGGAAGTATAACCCGGCCGGACTGGACATTCTACTTAAGACGGTTTACACTTGGCAAAATATTGGTAACCCGGCAGGCGGATCATGGATGACAAGGCCCAAGGCCCAGAAGGCCGGTTCATATTAGTAGTGGGCCGGTTTATGGATAAAGCGCAAAGAATATTCTCCATAAAGGAAGCAAGACTAGGAATCCTTGTAATAGATCAATCCTAGTCCTACTAGGACTAGTCATGTAAACCCGCCCCTTCAACATATATAAGGAGGGGCAGGGCTCCCCAAAAGAGGACAAGTTTTTGACAAGTTAGACAAGAGACAAGTTTTAGAGGAGAGGTTTAGACAAGTTTCTAGGGTTAGACACAAAGAGCCGGTTTACCGGCGACACCACGAGGATCATAATGAGACCTAGCCTCAAACAGCACGTAGGGTTATTACCGGATGATGTTTCCCAGGGCCCGAAGCTGTCTAAATCCGTGTCTTGCATCGCGTCTCTCGATTCCGCTCAACCCCTCTCAAGCTACTACATAGATGCGCGGCCTCATGACTAAGTCTGTAATCCGGACATCTGACGTGTTAATTCCACGACACTATCCGTGAATTATATCATGCCATGATGTTTCCATCGACGGCATGCTTGTGATTTATGGCATGCCAACCACTTTAATTGACACATCATATAGTTATATCGTGTCATCATGTTTACATTGTCATCATATTTTGAAGTATGTCATTCTATCTTGTTTAGTTAGCCATCATACATGTGAAATTGTGTCATGCTATCCTATTTAATTAGCCATCATATATGTGAAATTATGTCTTGCTCTTCGGTTTGGTTAGACAACATAAATGTGAATTATTTCATGCCATGTTTTCTTCCCTACTATCCATTGCACCTGTCTATTTTACATTGTCTGTACATTCAATTATTTTTCTTGTTTATCATCCATTTCAATTGGAGGGGGTGATGGCAATATCTGTGGGAGTAAAAACACGGTCTTTAGAAAAGATCGTGCTACCTGTCGATTGAGATAGAACCACGGTTGTACTTGCCCAAGAACCAGCCCCACCACACATAACCCAGACTCACGCAGATTGTACCCCTACCCAGTTGGACAGAGAACCAGCTACACCCCTTCTAACCCCAACTGTCGTGGATTTAGCACGGCAGATGTCTTAGCAAAATAACTTAGTCGTGAGGCCATCGCTACGGGTTAGCTTAAAGGGGTTAAAGCGAACGAAGGACACGGGGATTTAATACTAGTTCGGCCCCTTCGATGAAGGTAAAAGTCTATGTCTATTTTGAGGTTGTATTGCTAGGGCTTTGATGACCAGGGAGCGAATCCGCTTGCCTGTGTCTCAAGCTGTTGTTCTCTGTCCTGAACCGTCGCCGGGTCGTCCCTTTATATAGAGGCGATGCCCGGTCCGGTTTACAGAGTCCCGAGGTCGGCTCATAAACGTGTCTGCCTCGGTCTCTGTTCTTTCTACCTTACATCCCAAGCTACATAGTATGACGGTTTACAAATCATGGGCCCTAACACTTGGGCTCTAAACCTCTTGGGCTACAGTCTTCTACTTCACGCTCCGCTGGGCCTTTGATAATATAGTCTTGCTAACGTAAACCGGACCCTCCTGGCCGGTTTATACCTGGTATTAATATCCCTGACATTAGGCCCCAGATTGATTTGAACCTGTTCATGTCAATCTTCAAAGTCTTGTACAGATTTTTCCTTTCTGCAGCTTCAGTATGCTCTGTAAACCGGCATGACATCACCTCCTCAGGTTGCTTCAAACCGTCGTGACGTCATCCGCGCATTTAATACTTGTACCTGTTTTTTACCTTTACTTATTAAAGCTCCGAAGATCGAGGCGACAGCACCATCCATATCCGATTTTTAGTCTCCTCGATTCCCACGCCTGCCGTTTTTCCCTTCGGCTTATAAATAGGGCCAAAGGGCATCTCTTTCTCCCCCTTGCTTCTTCCTCTATCCTCCAGCGCTCAAGCTCCGCCGACGTCCATCGAGCTCGCCGTCTTCATCTAGCCCGGCCGCTGCATCAACCTGAGCTCGTTCAGAGATCCGCCATCATCCTTCCGCTTACGCTGCCTCAGGTATGTTCACTTATCTCCTCCCCATAGATCCTAGTTCTAGGGTTTCATGTGAGCTCGTAGGCGAACTCCTGTTCTTCGTGGTTCTTCACCATAGGCGGTTCCTAGCCATAGATCTCAAACCTTTAGCACGGCAGATGTACGCATGACTCCGCTGCGTACTTGTAATCTTATTTCCCCCACCAATGCTAGTTTAGACTGAATCTGCAAAACACCTTCGCTGTCTTCGTTGAATATAACTTGAATTATCTTAAGTTTCCCATATGTTGTAGATCCATATTTATCTGCTGCCCGTGTTAAAACTGTTCTCCCACACTTTAGATCCGTATCTCATCTGCCAAGGTCGACGGTTTAACTTTTAGATCCGCGCCTTACCTGCCTGTGTTTGGCGGTTTAACTTCTTTCAAATTTCATAATCCGATAGACGTCATGTTTGTAGCTTGTTCCGGATCAGTAGATACCATTAGGCCCCTGCTTAAACCACCAATTTTGATCAGTACCTTCATAGAATGTGCCGGTTTAAATCTGTGTAGATCGTAAACCGGATTTTTATTGCATTTTCAGCCTTGCCCTTTGAAAAAGATGACTTCCGTGGTCAAGCTGTTTGTTGCCTGCAACTGGTTCCCCTCCCGGATCACTAAGGAGGACTTAGAAAAGATGGCCTCCATTGGTTCTTTAGGCCCAAAGGATGTCCTTCACTGAAGGGCTCCTAGAAAAGAGTGACCTCCTAAGCCTAAGGAGGGAGAGGTTATTGTCTTTTTCGATCACCTGGCCCGGGGTTTTAGCCCTCCAGGTTCAAAGTTTTTCCGCGACGTGTTGGCAGACTTTCGGCTACATCCCCAAGACATAGGTCCCAACTCTGTATCAAATATTTGCAAGTTCGAAGTCTTCTCTGAAGCTTATCTACAAGAGGAGCCATCAGTGGAGCTATTCCGGGACTTCTTCCACTTAAACCGTCGGACTGAGTTTCATGACGGCCCCAATACTGAACTTGGCGGAATGAGTATTCAGAAGAGGAAGGATGTCAGCTTTCCTCACGCTACTCTCCATAGACATCCCAAGGAATGGAATCAAACTTGGTTCTACTATGTTGACACTTCACCAGAAGGGGAGAATCCAATGCCGGGTTATCGCTCCCACTGTCTGTCAGCGGATCATCCTTTCCCGCAGCGCTTGAGTGCCCAAGACCGAGCTCGGTATGCCCCCAGCTTTCAAAGCTCAAGGCTTTTGTAGCCAACGGATTAACTGGAGTTGATTTCGTCTGCTGCTGGCTCTCTTGGAGCATTCTCCCGTTAAGACGGTGCTCCGGTTTAATGTGCGAGTATACTGGTAACCCCAAGGACCCTCTGCGTCACATGGAGATGGTGCTTCCAGATAATGAAGTTACCGAATCTGCCAAAAAGATGCTGAATTTACCTCTGGAAGAGTGCAGTCGGACCGGATTAGCACCCTTCTGCGTGAATAACAAACCGCTGTCGGTAAGAGATTCTTCAGCCCCTTCACTTTGTTTTAATCCGTCCATATTGCTTGGCTTAATATGCTTTTATTCCTTTAAACAGGCTGACGACCCTTTCTGGAACAGGAAGGCCGAGGACAAACCGGCGAGGCCATCTCGCAAGAAGAGCCTGGCTATGAAGAAACATAAGAAGAAGCCTGCCGCTGCGTCTGGTTCAAACGTGGAAGAAGATGATCCGGCCTCTGAGGTACCGCTTGGTTCTTATGACTTTTAATTTTTCCTTTGTTTGTATTTCTATTAAAAATGACTTTTCCCAGGATCCGGCTGAAGGCAGTAAAGGGGGTGATGTTGAGGTAATCTCTCTTTCCTCTGACTCAGAACCATTGCCACCCAAAGTTCGTCGGGTAGCCCGGAAATATCGGTTTTCTCATCCTTATGCTCAACTGGATCCCAATTTTCTTTTGAAGAAACAACAACATGAGGCGCGCCGCAATACTCACCACAGTGGCTATGTGGTTGAATCCACCGGTCTGACTCACACTCCGGTTCGAAGGCGCCGTTCAGAGGTTTTACTTACTCCAACAATTCTTCATCCCAAAGCGGGTCTTATTCGTCAACCCCTTAAACCGTCTGATCCGAATTATCAGCAAAATCCTTTGTCATCCTCCGGCGAGTCGACAGCCACACAAGCCCCTACGCTCAAGACTGTTCACGGGTAAGTTGTCTTTCCTTCTGCCTGGTTTATCTTTCTATTTTTGACTTGTGATTTTCATTGTCCCTTTAATCTTTTCTCAGTATGCCCAAGCCTAGCAAAAAGGCAAAATTGAATAAACCGGTAGTCGAAAACACCACTTCTGGACTGGCAGATGATCCTGAAATTGCCAACCCCTTGGAAGAAAATGTTGAAGTTCCACACGATGATCCTTCTCCTATGGATCGAGAAGACCTTGCTGCTCCGGAGAATAACCCCATGGAATATACTGCTGAACCAGCCAGCCCCGCCCGGGCTAGCCATGCTCGGGCTCGTCCGGCTCATGCTAGTCCTGCTCAAGTCACTCATGCTGTCAATCCTTCCAAGCCAACTGCTGCTTCCAACGATGATGTTGAGATTACTGGGACCGGTTTTACCATCCCAGGAGCGCCTGTCATCTTGGCCAAACATACTGCCAAGGAAGAACTTCTCCAAAAAGACAAAGGCAAGTGGAGCACCGACATGTCCAGCTATGCCCTGCTTAGTGCCCAGGAGCTTCACTCTGTGTATTTAAACCGACTATTTACCAGCCGTGACCATGAGGCCGGCTTGGTGAACTTAATGAAAGAAATATATGAGGTAATTCCTTTTCCCTTGTATTTCTGCTTGAGCCTTGTAGTTGTACCTTTAGTCCATTGTAGCCCCCAAGTGCGGGTTTAGGCTTTTAAGGTAAACCGGGACTTCAGCAGATCAACTAGAATAACTTTGACTTTGCACGTGTAGCCCCCAAGGGCCGGTTTACTTTATTGATGGTAAACCGGGACTTTTCCTATGTTTAGAATGATGTCACATTAGCCCCCAAGTGCCAAGTATATAACTTGTTATGTGCTTGGGACTTGTCTGAAAAAATTGCCTTCTTTCACTGCAAATGTACATTAGCCCCCAAGTGTCAAGTGCATAACTTGTTATGTGCTTGGGACTTTGATTGAATTGCTTTCTTTATGGATATATGATATGTTTTATCCTTGGCAGACTGACTTGAACCGGAGGGCCTCTAAAATAACTGAGCTCCGGAATAGCCTAACCTTCCAAGAGACTGCTTCGACTAAAGCCAAGGAGGAACTTACCCTTGCTTTAGCTAGTATGGAGAAGCTAAAGAAATATTTTGAAGCGAAGCGGTCCACTTGGGAGACGGAAAAGGCTGCTTTGGAGAAAAGAGCCAGTGATGCAGAGGCTGCCCTCAATCCGGTGACAGAAGAGTTGTCCGGGTTGAGGCAGCAGATAAATGACATGACCTCTGCTATCTTCGGTAAGTTCTTTGACATAAGCGTATTCTTGCAACCATGTACTGCTCTAGTTTATTTCATAATGCTTACCGATGGAGGCACATCACTCATCTTGGAGATGATGTGCGAAAGAAGCTGAAAGCTGCATATACCTTGGTAGAGCAACTCTATGCCGGCGCTCAGAGGGCCATCAGTGCTATTTCGCACAATAAACCGGCTCCCACCACAATCCAAGGTACCCTGGAGAAACTATCAATTTTGCCTCCTCGCATTGTCGAAGTGAAGAAGTCCTCCGCAAGAGCTGGCTCTCTAATGTCTGTAACCCGGGCCAAGGCATGGGTTCCTGACTTAGATCCGACGGAGGCCATGAATGGTTATCCAAGTATGAAGGAGGACGGATCAGCTTTCTCCACTAAAGATCTTTGGGCCTTAGCCAAGGATATGCGGCCTCTTGCTAGTAAACTTGCTGATGAAGCGGACTTATCAAGGTATCAGCCGGGTTATGATCTGGAGAACGTGCGGGTGGAGCGTCCGTCCTATGACATTGAAAATCTTATTCCACCCGTCTGCAAGCACACCTTCGCTCCTGACATTGAACCGTCAGAACTTACAAATGACGAAGTTTATTTCCTAGCCCTTGCCAAGATTGACTGGAGCACCCCTGATTTCCAACAGCTGCTAGAAGCCGCCGAAGACCCGGAACAAGCTGACCCTCAGCCTTCACAACGCGCTGAAGCAGAATCATAAACCGGCTCCAGTTTACCTTTATGTTTGGAGTGCTTATGAGAAAAACTGATATTCTTTTGGGCCTGTCACTGCCTTGTAATAGAATAGCTGAGATACTGTTTTTGTCTCATACTATCTTTCGTGATATTACTTTGACTGGCAGCTTCTGAAATATATCCCGCTTGCAATGCTTAGACGGTTTATATTACCTGTTTGTGCATAAAACGATGCTCAAAATGTCCTGGCGGTCTATCGCCGGACGGGTCATATTGCCCAAACACATGATCTAACCTTGCACTGTGTATAAAATATAAGCATGTACCATACCTATGCTTAAATGTATCTTTAAACCTTAATCCGGCAGGAACGATCCAAGATGTAAGTGCTGATGACTGATGGGCTATAACCCCTCGTTGGTTACCCCAAGTGGAAGGTGTAAGATGCAGTGTTGTGGAAGTTTTTCCCTTAGCAAAGATGCCAAGGATCGAATCCCCAGAGACTCCTAGGTTCAATAAGTAGGTGTCAACTGCTAACGGCGCGGATTAGCAATCAACGTGGACCTGCACACAGATACAAATAACTTTGCTCCCAACGAGTACAGAGAGGTTGTCAATCCCTCCGGCCTTGCAGTTCACAAAGGATTAAACGCAAATGATAGTAGTGATAGATAATGTTTGCAATAGTAAATAAAAGCGAAAAGTAAATAGCGGATGTGATCAATGATGGTAATATGGACCGGAGTCTCATGATGTTCACTAGTGATGTCTCTCTCCCAAAAGACGATAAAACAGCTATGTGAGGTAAACGAATTACAGCTGGGCAATTGACAGGACCACGAACGCAAACCAATGCTGACTACATTGCAAGAAAGGTTGAGGTTCAAAACATGGGCGGTACGCCAAAGTAAGTAGACCGAAATCCATCAATATCTACTACTAATCATCCACCTTGAGATATCTATCCAGAACATCTCGCTGGTATTAAGTTGCGAGTCCCACCCATAGTGTAAACTCAATGCAACAGACAACTGCATTAAAAGAACTTTGCGTAAAGTAAACAATCCTTGCACCCGCGGGCACAAGCACCGTTGTTTTCCCCCTTGTGGCAACAACACATCCCATAGACTCATGTTTCTGTCACTCAAGCTAGTCATCGAGGGGCATGAACCCACAATCGAGCATAACGTTCCCTCTTGGAGTCACTACGTATTACTTGGCCAAAGCAATAAATAACAACGGAGAACATGCAAGAATTACTTATGAACATAAATATAAAAGAGGTAGATCAAATATATTACTCAAGAACAATCTGAACATAATCTCATAATCCATCGGATCCCAGCAAACTCATCATAGCAACAGCATAAGGATTACATATGTGCCTCGATCATGTAGGGCAGCTCACGAGGACTAATTAGTGAAGCACAAGAAGGGGAGGAGAACATCACATAGCTACTGGTCATGGACTCATGGTCCAAGGGAGACTACTCACAACTCATCCGGGAGGCGTCCATGGTGGTGGAGAGGCTCCCGATGGTGATCCTCCCCTCTGGCAGGGTGCCGGAAAGAGTTCTCCTGGTGCTCCCGATCTTGGAAGCGGCGGCGGCGGAACAGATATGAGATCACGAAAAAGAGTTCCCGTCCCGAGGGTTTCGAAGGACGCTCTAAATGTATGCCGAAGGGGGGCACCAGACGGGGCTCGGGGGGCCCAGGTGCCCCCCCCCAGGCGCGGCCCAGGGGGGGGGGGCGCCGCCAGGGCGGCTGCAGCCCTGGTGGCCCCCCCGGCTATCCTTCGGGCGCAAGGTAGGTTCCGGAACGCTGATTTTTTATATAATTTTTCTGGATTTTTCCTGGCAGTTCTCGTAACGTGCAAACCTGAAATACAAAGACAGCCGAAAACAGAAACTGGCACCGGGGTGCACTGGATTAATAGGTTAGTCCAAATATGATCAAAAGTGTATGGAAGTGTATGAATATCATAGCAATATCACCCAAAAGTGGCATGGAGCAAGCAGAAATTATAGATACGTTTTGGACGTATGAACATCCCCAAGCTTAATTCCTGCTCGTCCTCGAGTAGGTAAATGATAACAAGAATAATTTCTGTGGTGACATGCTATTAACCATATAGGACTTATTCATAGTCATATGACAAAAGCTTACTGAGACAATGAATCTATAGTAATTAAGTTGCCTCATGAGAAAATCACAAATGAATGAAAGTTTTACAACCTGAAACTGAAACATCAAGAAGATTTGCAATGAACATGATGTGCAAATATGATAAAGTGATATCTAGCTTGCCCCCTTTAGTGAAGCAAAACATAAATGCAGGGGCACCTTCAAGGTTTAAGTGATGACTAGATACAATGATTTCAGAAATAATGATATCACAATCATGCAAAAGACAATGCTACTTTGGGACAATGCACATTACACTCAGAATGACAATCATGCTCTCAGTAGTTGGTGCTTTTAAAAGAAGGTGGAGACTCAACATAAAAGTAAAAGAATGGTTATGTGCTAGAGCTTTTTATTTTGAAAACATAGAAGCAATTTTGTCAACGGTAGTAGTACTTCATATGTGTTATGCATAAGACATCCTATAAGTTGCAAGCCTCATGCATCGAATACCAATAGTGCTCGCACCTTGTCCTAATTAGCTCGGATTTCCATGGGTTATCATTGCATTACATATGTTTCAACCAAGTGTCACAGAGGGGTACCTCTATGCCACCTGTACAAAGGTCCAAGGAGATAAATCGCATTTGATTTCTCGTTTTTGATAGATCTCAACTTGAGGACGTCCATACCGGGGCAACATAGAAAATAGATGATGGACTCCTCTTTAATGCATAAGCATATTCTCATAAGAGATCGAGGATTAATGTCCAAGCTAAAACTTCCACCATGAAACATGGCTTTGGTTGGCGGCCCAATGTTCTTCTCTAACAATATGCATACTCATTCAACCCATGGCAAATCACCCTTACTTCTGACAAGACGAACATGCATAGCAACTCACATGATATTCAACAAAAGTGTGACAGTTGATGGCGTCCCCAGAAACATGGTTACCGCTCAGCAAGCAACTTATAAGAAATAAGATACATAGGCAACATATTCTTTACCACAATAGTTTTTAAGCTACTTTCCCATGAGCTATGTATTGCAAGGTTAGTCTGCTCAGTACAGGTGGAGGTTAGTAAAAGACTGGGAGCGACCAACTAAGAGAGCAATGACGGTCATAATCATGCAGAGCGACAAAGCAATATTGAATCAGGCATGGAAGTTATATCGCTACTCAGAAATAAAAGATCATCAAGGCTTGACAGACGTTCTTTACAGTCTTAAATATGCTTGAGGATACGCCAAGTCAATCAAAATAAATTCTCGAAGTAAGATATTACTAAACCATACCACATCATCGGCAAACAAATCAAGTTGGTATTCCAATAACACATTGGGAATCCCCCAGCTATTTGAGACTAACCATAAGAAAACCTGAACTACTAAGCACCATTATGCACGCAGCATCTTTATCATAGACATATTAACCAATGCAACGGAAGCAAACTCTCTTAATTAGATAAGCATGATAATTAAAGAGAGTTCAAGCAACCAACTAAACAAAAGCTCCTTGAAAAGATAAGCATGAATACTAAGAGCAGAGCATGATAGTAGCTATTTAAAAGACGAAGAACACACACAGCAAAGATAGACATGAAAATTCTATGTTATGTTCTAGGTAGAAGTGGAGTGTGTTTCTCTCCCACATAAAGAACGCTGAGTTCCGACTCGTTATAACAAAATAAAAAGAAAACTAAAAGCAAGACGCTCCAAGCATAGCACATAACACATGAAGTGATAAAAATATAGTGGAACGAAAGACGAACTGATAATGTTGATGGAGAAGGGGATGCACGGGGGCATCCCCAAGCTTAGACGCTTGAGTCTCCTTGAATATTTCTTGGGGGTGCATGGGGGCATCCCCAAGCTTGAGCGCTTGACACTCCTGAATCTTTTTATCATCTTCCCTCGCACACTTGAAAACTCCCTTCATACATAACTCATTATAATCTGATTAGCGAGGTTAGTACCCTTAATAAAATAATTGTACCTTGCTGGAAATAAAGATATTCTTGAATTTCTACTGTTTCTCAAGATTTCCAAAAGGTTTTTGCAAAGAAAAAGCAAGCTCTTGATTTGCAAAATGAAGGAAAGGCAAAACAGGACAGAATCTGTGAAAAACAGAACAGCAGGTAGTAATTGATTTGTTCGGGGCTCTTCTGCAACTCAAATCAAAAAACTCAGAACAGATGCACGAAAGACAATTATATAGAGAATGCTTTCGAAAAAATTCAGACCAAAAAGATGATCTGGTGATTTTATACGAATTTTTCTATCCAAGGACAGAATCTGTTTCCTGGACAGCACCTCACATCTTTTGAACTTTCTAGCAATCAGAGGCTATACCTGGCACAAATATGAAAAGCAAAGATGATGATGCTACAGAAGTAAACAACATCAAGACACAACAAAAGGAAAAAAATTATTCATGTGGGCTGCCTCCCAAAAGCGCTTTCTTTTATGCCTTTAAGCTAGGCATAATGCATAGAGATCAAGTTTTATCAAGAGTAAAAGAATAGCTAGCCCGTACAACGGACTCAAAAGGTAATTTGATCTTCTTTCGAGGGAAGTGGTCCATCCCTTTCTTGAGAGGAAACTGAAATTTTATATTACCCTCTTTCATGTCAATGATAGCACCAACGGTGCGTAAAAAGGGACGTCCCAAAATAATTGGACATGAAGGATCACATTCAATATCCATAATAGTAAAATCAACGGGAACATAATTATTATTAACAACGATAAGAATATCGTCGATCCTCCCCAAAGGTTTCTTTATGGAAGAATCAACGAGACGAACACCAAAAGAACAAGAATCATAAGGTTTCAATTTAAGCATATCATATATTCTTTTGGGCATAACAGAGGTACTAGCTCCAACATCACATAATGCATAGCAAGAGAAGTCATTCAATTTAATTTTTATCATAGGATCCCAACCATCTTCTAGCTTTCTAGGTATGGAGGCTTCTACTCTAAGTTTCTCCTCCCTAGCTTTGATGAGAGCATTAGTGATATGCTCTGTGAAGGCAAGGTTAAGCGTGCTAGTGTGGGGATCTCTAGACATCTTGTGAAGGAAATCAATAACTTCGGTAAGAGTGCAATAATCAAAATCAAGGTCACGAGCATCAAGTAAAGTGATAGTAGTGTCCTTTAGGTTCACTTGTTTGGTAGTTTCTATAGTCATATCAACACCATTAATGGGTCCATTGGGACCAGGAGTACATTGGGTGCTAAGAGTTTGGACATCTTTAACAACTTGGATAGTAGCAAAAGTGTGGTGGGTAGGAAGGCTCTTAATTCTATCCTCTTCCTCCCTTTCTTTAGCCCATCTCTCTTTAAGTTTAGCCATCATCCTAATGTTTTCATTAATTTGTACTTGAATAGCAATATTTAGCAATTTTACCTCATTGGCTAAATGGTCTACCTTAAAAGAAAGATCATCTAGTTTATGTAGTTTTTCTTCTACACTCTTATTAAAGGCTTTTTGGGTAGTGATGAAATCTTTAAGCATAGTCTCCAGTTCAGTAGTGGAGTTCTTGGTACTAGGATAAGCATTGTTGTTCCCATAAGAATTAGAGGGGAACGGTCTAGGATTGCTACCAAAATTACTCCTATAAGCATTGTTGTTAAAATTGTTTCTACAGATAAAGTTCACATCTACTTGTTCTTGAGCAATCAAAGAATTTAAAGGGACATCACGAGGATCAACAGAAGATTGCTTCAAAAGTAGAGACATGATCAAGTCAACTTTTTCATTTAAGGATGAAATCTCCTCGACAGAGTTTACCTTCCTACCTGTTGGAGCTCGTTCGGTGTGCCATTGGGAATAGTTGGTCATCATCTCATCGAGAAGCTTTGTGGCAGCACCAAGTGTAGTTGACATAAAAGTTCCTCCCGCGGCCGAATCTAACAAATTCCGCGAGGTAAAGTTCAAGCCTACATAAAAAGTTTGGATAACCATCCAAGTAGTCAAACCATGAGTAGGGCAGTTCTTGATAAGAGATTTCATACGTTCCCAAGCTTGGGCAACGTTTTCATTATCCAATTGTTTAAAATTCATTATGTTACTTCTAAGTTGGATAATTTTAGTAGGTGGATAGTATTTTCCGATAAAAGCATCTTTGCACTTGTCCCATGAATCTATGCTATTTCTAGGCAAAGACTGAAACCAAATTTTAGCTCCTCCTCTCAAGGAGAAAGGAAAAAGCTTAAGCTTAACAATATTACCATCTATTTCTTGGTACTTTTGCATATCACAAAGTTCAACAAAGTTGTTTAAGTGTCACTACTGGAATCTGCTACTTTGCCATCTGCCAGCTCTTTGCCGTCTGCCAGCAGACGGCAAAGCAGGTCTTTGCCGTCTGCTTATAAAAAACAGACGGCAAAGAACTGACAGACGGCAAAGAACCTGTTTGCCATCAGTCAGCTCTTTGCCGTCTGCCAGCAGATGACAAAGAATCTTTGTCGTCCGCTGGCAGACGGCAAAGAGATGGGTGGGTCCAGTGTACGCCAGCGCTATAACGGTCCACCAGTCCTACCTCTTTGCCGTCTGCCAGCAGATGGCAAATAATCTTTGCTGTCTGCTGGCAGACGGCAAAGATGGACCAGGCAGACGGCAAAGATGGATTCACTATCGCATAACAGACGCGCGTAGCGAAAATTGACCGCCAAAGGAATCCCCCCTGTTTCTTCCCCGCAGCGTCCACTGGACCCCATCTCCTCCCCGCGCCGCCCCCTCCTCCCCGCGCAGTCCCCTCCCATCGGCGCCGCCGCCCCTCCTCCCCGTGCCACCCTCTCCTCCCCGCGCCACCCCCTCCCATCCCCGCCGCCGCCCTCTCCTCCCCGCGCCGC
>LR738709.1:205505375-205555941 GCA_902687465.1 Secale cereale | reverse complement strand
TTTTTTACATATTTTTTCTGGATTTTTCCTGGCAGTTCTCGTAACGTGAAAACCTAAAATACAAAAACAGCCGAAAACAGAAACTGGCACCGGGGTGCACTGGATTAGTAGGTTAGTCCAAATATGATCAAAAGTGTATGGAAGTGTATGAATATCATAGCAATATCACCCAAAAGTGGCATGGAGCAAGCAAAAATTATAGATACGTTTTGGACGTATCAATGACTCCCTTGGTTCTTTGTCGGCTCATCATGAAGGCCGATCCGGGTTACAATGAACGCCGGTTTAACTAATACTGGTGTTTATAACACAGACTATAACTCTATAAATACAGATGGAGCGGCAACTTTGTAGTTATCCAGTCTGGGATCAATGGACTTGGTTGAAAAAACAATGACCTTGAAAATAAAGATTTGAGAAAACATAAAAAATGAAAAATAAAGTTTTTGGGAAAATAAGACCATGTAGTCGAGGCTTTTTACGAGCTGCCAGGCTCCAAATTCGAGGCTTTTTATGAGCTGCCAGGCTAGTGTCATTAACCATTTTATCAAAGCCTGTTAAGATGATTCGCAATCCTTAACCAAATCATCAATGTCAAATGCTACCAATGTTCAAAATCTCATAAAGATTTGACTTGTGTAATCACTTGATGATAGTCAATATAACGTTACCAAGTTCAGGGTCCCGAAGGATTGACTTGTGTGTACGTTCGACGGGTCATACCAGGTTTACCTGGACGGCGTTATTTACTTGATGCAAGCAGGTTAATCCAGGGGTTTAGGTGTATACACCAAGCATCCAAGCCGTGTTCACTACAAGAGTTTTCAACGCACTGATGAACTTGCATCAGGAGCCCCTAGGTAGCATTTGAGCATTGCTCGTCGGGGCCTATGTTTGAGTTGTGCTAGGCATCAAACACTCTTTTGCCCCTCATCATCAATGAAATTGCCGAAGCAACCAGAGCTGTGCTCTTATGATGGTCTTGATGTGGCCGCCGGTTTAAGAGGCCATAGGAAACTCCCTTGCCCACGGAAGCCCCCATGTGATACTCTTATGAATAGAAAAGATGACTGATACCTCGATTTATCAAAGGCGCCGGTTTAAGAGGCCATCGGAACTCCTTGGCATGCAGAAGCCCCCATGTGATACTCTTATAAAAAAGATGGCTGATAGCCCGGTTTACCGGGGGAGCCGGCTTATTATATTGATCATAATATATACATTGTACATAAAGCGGAGCCTATGGCTCAAGTATAGTAAGGTCGAAGAAGAGCGATGTTCCACGGCCGCTTGGTCTCCTCCTCTGCCGTACGTGAGTCCTTATGTTCTCGAACGTCAATGAGGTAGTATGATCCATTGTGCAGGTTCTTGCTGACCATAAAGGGTCCTTCCCAAGGTGGGGACAGCTTGTGCATGTCCGTTTGGTCTTGGATGAGCCGAAGCACCAAATCTCCTTCTTGAAACGTCCTGGTTTTAACCCGGTGACTGTGGTACCGACGCAGGTCTTGCTGATAAATCGCTGATGGAGCCGCTGCCATGTCCCGTTCCTCGTCCAGTCGGTCCAACGCGTCTTGTCTTGCTTGTTCATTATTCGCTTCAATGTAAGCCGCCACCCGCGGCGAGTCATGACGAATATCACTAGGGAGGACTGCTTCAGCTCCATATACCATGAAGAAAGGCGTGTATCCTGTGGATCTGTTAGGTGTAGTGTTGATGCTCCATAGTACAGAAGGTAATTCCTCCACCCAACAACCCGGTGTTCTCTGCAAAGGAACCATAAGCCGGGGCTTGATGCCTCTTAAGATCTCTTGATTGGCTCTTTCAGCTTGGCCATTGTACTGAGGGTGAGCTACTGATGATATGTCGAGCCGGATGTGCTCTCGTTGACAGAACTCCTCCACAGACCCCTTGGATAGATTGGTGCCATTATCAGTTATAATGCTGTGTGGAAAGCCAAACCGGAAAATCACCTTTTTGATGAACTGAACCGCTGTTGCTGCATCACAGTTACTGACAGGCTCCGCTTCAACCCATTTGGTAAATTTGTCCACTGCCACCAAAAGGTGGGTTTTCTTATCATGGAATCTTTTGAAGGGTCCAACCATATCAAGCCCCCAAGTCGCAAACGGCCAAGTAATTGGAATCATCCTCAACTCCTGTGCCGGTATATGAGCACGCCGCGAAAATTTCTGGCAAGCATCACATTTTCTGACCAAGTCCTCTACATCAACATGAGACGTCAACCAGTAGAACCCATGACGAAAAGCTTTAGCCACCAAAGATTTTGAACCGGCATGATGACCACAGTCCCCTTCATGAATCTCTCGAAGAATATCACAGCCTTCTTTTGGTGATACACACCGCTGAAACGCTCCAGAAATGCTGCGATGATGAAGTTCTCCATTGACAATGGTCATTGACTTAGACCGCCGGATTATCTGCCGGGCCTCAACTTCGTCCTCTGGCAACTCACCTCGGTTCATGTATGCCAGGTAAGGGAGCGTCCAATCCGGAATGACATGAAGTGCTGCGACCAATTGTGCCTATGGATCAGGAACAGCCAAGTCCTCCTCTGAAGGTAACTGCACCGATGGATTATGCAACTCATCCAAGAAGGTATTAGGTGGAACCGGTTTACGCTGGGAACCCAGTCGGCTCAACGCGTCGACCGCTTCATTCTTTCGCCGGTCTATGTGATCCACCTGATAACCCTTGAAGTGTCCGGCGACCGCGTCCACCTCTCTTTGATATGCCGCCATGAGTGTATCCTTGGAATCCCACTTGCCACATACTTGCTGTGCCACCAGATCTAAATCGCCGAAGCACTTAACCCGGCTCAAGTTCATCTCCTTGGCCATCCGCAGACCATGGAGGAGAGCTTCATACTCCGCAGCATTGTTAGTACAAGGGAACATTAAACGGAGGACATAGCAGAACTTATCACCTCGTGGGGAAGTTAACACGACTCCAGCCCCCGAGCCCTCCAATTGCGTTGAACCGTCAAAGTGAATAGTCCAGTATGTATGATCCGGCTTCTCCTCTGGTGCTTGCAACTCTGTCAAATCGTTGATGAAATCCACCAGTGCTTGGGACTTTATCGCAGTACGGGGCACATACATTAACCTGTGCGGGCTAAGTTCAATGGCCCACTTTGCAACTCGACCAGTAGCTTCTCTTTTCTGGATTATATCCCCCAACAGAGCTGAACTGACAACTGTGATTGGACGGCCTTGAAAGTAATGTTTTAACTTCCGGTTTGCCATAATAACTCCATATACCAGCTTCTACCAATGTGGGTACCTCTATTTTGATTCAATAAGCACCTCGCTGATGTAGTAAACCGGCCACTGAACCATATATTCTTTGCCTGCCTCCTTGCGCTCTACCACAATAGCAACGCTTACTGCATGAGCATTAACAGCCACGTATAACAACAGCGGCTCATTGTCGACTGGGGCAGCAAGGACCGGCGGCTCTGCCAATTGTTTCTTCAGATTCTCAAACGCAGCATCAGCAGCATCACTCCAGACGAAGCGATCTGTCTTCTTCATCATCTAATAAAGCGGGATAGCCTTCTCCCCCAAACGGCTGATAAACCGGCTGAGTGCTGCAATACGGCCCGCCACGCGTTGGTCATCGTTGATGCACGCCGGTTTAGCCAGGGATGTGATCGCCTTGATCTTCTCTGGATTAGCTTCGATTTCTCTGTTTGATACCAAGAACCCCAGGAGTTTGCCTGTCGGAACACCAAAAACACACTTCTCCGGATTAAGCATCATTTTGTAGACCCGAAGAGTATCAAAAGGTTCCATCAAATCTGCTATCAGTGTCTCCTCCTTCCTAGATTTCACCACAATGTCATCAACATATGCGTGAATGTTCCGCCCAATCTGCCAGTGAAGGCAATTTCGCAAACAACGCTGGTAGGTCGCCTGGGCACTCTTAAGCCCAAATGGCATAGATACATAGCAGAAGGCTCCAAAGCGAGTTATAAAGGTTGTCTTATGTTGGTCCTTAACTGCCATCTTGATCTGATGATAACCTAAGTATGCATCCAAAAAACTTAGCCGCTCACATCCTGCTGTAGCATCAATGATCTGATCGATATGGGGGAGAGCAAAGGGATCAGTTGGGCAAGTTTTGTTCAGATCTGTGTAATCAACACACATTCGCCAAGTGCCATTTTTCTTAAGTACTAGCACCGGATTAGCCAACCACTCCGGATGAAATACCTCAATTATAAAGCCTGCAGTCAAGAGCCTAGCCACTTCTTCTCCAATAGCTTTGCGCCTCTCTTCATTGAAGCGGCGCAGATACTGCTTGACCGGTTTGAACTTATGATCAATATTAAGATTGTGCTCAGCGAGTTCCCTCGGTATACCTGGCATGTCAGAAGGCTTCCATGCAAAGATGTCCTGGTTCTCACGGATGAACTCGATGAGCGCGCTTTCCTATTCTGGATCCAGATTAGCATTGATAGTGAACTGCTTGGATGAATCGCCAGGGACAAAGTCCACCTGTTTAGTCTCTTTAGCTAATTTGAACTTCAACGCCGGATCATGCTCTGTGGTTGGTTTCCTCAGCAGAGACATATCTGCCGGATCAACATTGTCCTTATAGAACTTCACCTCCTCAGTTGCACAAACCGCTTTAGCATAAGCCGCATCACCTTCCTTGCATTCCAATGCAATTTTGCAGCTCCCATGGACCGTAATAGTTCCCTTGTGGCCTGGCATCTTGAGCTGTAGATAAACATAACATGGCCTATCCATGAATCTGGCGTAAACCGGTCGCCCAAACAAAGCGTGGTACGGGCTCTTAATCATTACCACCTCAAAGGTTACGGTCTCTGACCTAGAATCATGCTCATCTCCAAAGGTAACGTCTAGATCGATCTTGCCAACTGGATAGGCCTATTTACCGGGCACCACTCCATGAAACACTGTATTGGACTGTCGAAGCTTTTTATCTGTCAGCCCCATATGCCGGAACATCTCATAATACAGGATATTGATCCTGCTGCCTCCATCCATAAGTACTTTGGTGAATTTGTAGCCACCCACCTGAGGTGCCACCACTAGAGCCAGCTAACCCGGATTGTCAACCCGGGGTGGATGATCCTCTCTACTCCATACAATGGGCTGTTCCGACCAACGCAGGAAACGTGGCACCGCCGGTTCAACAGAATGCACTGCCCTCTTCATAACTTTCTGATCCCGCTTGCACAAGCTTGTGGTGAAGATGTGATACTGCCCACTGCTCAGCTCCTTCGGATTGTTCTGATATCCGGATTGCTATTGCTGTTGACGTTGTTGATTCCCTTGGTTGTTGTATCCGCCCTGACCATGCTGCTGGTTATGCTGATTATGCCCATTGTGGTTGTTGTTATTATCGTGGTACCCTGAACCGGATCCACCACCTTGATAACCCGGATCCTGGATGCCAGGGCCTGATCCGCCGGAGGGCCCGTGATCATACCTATTCCGGTTCATGAATTCCTCCATGATGAAACAATCCTTCTAGAGATGTGTAACTGGTTTTTTCGTCGTACCGAGCTTTGGGCAAGGCACGTTCAACTGGCGCTCCAGATTAATAGGTGGCCTCCCATTACGTGGGGGCGGTCTACCCTTGCGGCGCTGCCCATCTTCCTGAGTGTTGGTGTTGGCCACAAAATCTGAGCTGTCGTCCGCTTTACGCTTACCATTGTATCCCTGATTCGCCGGATTGGTCTGCGGCAGTTTACTGTTCTTTCTCGCCTTCCCTGATTTGTCTCCGTCTGCATCTGGATGCTTGGTGTTATCAGAGTCTCCATACTTCACTGAAGCGCCCATGAGTGTCCCCATGTCGTTACAATCACGTTTAATCCGTCCCAGCTTCAATCGCAAGGGTTCAAACCGGCAATTGCCCTCCAAGGTTACCACTGCTGTACTTGGGTTGATGCTATTAGAGGAGTGCAAGATTTCTGACACTCGACGCACCCAACTGCTTGTAGACTCCTGCTCTCCTTGAATGCAGGCAGCTATGTCGACGACACACATTGGCTGCTTGCACGTGTCTTTGAAGTTGTTTATGAACCGGCACCGCAATTTAGTCCATGATCCGATGGAATTAGGTTGTAAACCCTTCAGCCATGTGCGAGCCGTGCCCTCGAGCATCATCGTAAAATACTTAGCACATGCTGCATCATCCACATCCAGCGTCTCCATTGCCATCTCGTAACTCTAAGCCCGTGCCTTTGGAGCCAGATCCGCCGTGTAGTTGGGTACTTTGCGTGGACCTTTAAAATCCTTGGGCAGCTTCACGTTCCATAAAGCGGGGATGAGACATGGTACGCCCAGGGAACTGGACATGACCCCCGGTTCGACCGTGGTGGTGGGACGAACCGGCGTTGCCTGACGGGCCTCATTCTGTGCCGTTACCTCGGCCTCCCAGCGCTGCCTGGCCTGATCCACCATGTCTTGAGCGTGCGCCTCTCCTCCTGCCGGATTATCCTGCCTCGGCTGATTACATCTCCGTGCGCTGCTTGATACGCCCGGTTCATCCAGACGCCTCATATAACTCTGGCTCGGACGGGGAGTCGAGTGAATCCTCTCTCGGCTATAGGGATAGGCTTGTTGTTGAGTTAGCGCCGTGTCCAACAACTCCTTGGCTCGTCGCGCTTCCACTGCTATGGGGGATGTTCCTTCGATAGGAAGGGCGGCCAGCCGTGATGCGGCAGCAATGATATTGTCCAACGGATTAGAATAATGACCAGGAGGGGTGGGCACATGTTGGGCTGGCACAACTTGGCAGTTTGGCTCTGCGGCCGGCGGCTGAACCGACGCGCCCGTTCCCGGTGCTCCTCCCCGGTTCACCTCTGGCTGGTTAATAGTTCCTGCTCCTGGCGTGCTGATGAGATTCCTTGCCTCATAAAGCGGTGGCAAGCGAGATCGTTGCCTTCTCCTCATTACCTCGTGTGAAGCGTTCTGATCCAACATGAGTCGATAGGTCTGGGACTCAAGCTCTGCCTGCTTTGTAGCCATCCTAGCTTTCTCAGTGGCCAGGTCCAACTTGGCCTGTTTAGTCCGGCTTTTCACCTCAGCGACCTCCGCATCATGCTGCTCCTTGTTGGCCTGTGCTACCTCTGCTGTTAATAACGCTGTCAAAGTGTCGACCAGGGTGTATAAAGTATCAGATTGCGACGGGGGAGGATCTCCAGCTCTAGCTCCCATCGTTTCTGACATTAACGCCGCTGTTGTTGAGGGCTGCTGCATGGACTGTGATCTGGCCATAAAGACAGCGACCCGGCTTGGCGGATCGAGGGGGTCCGAAATACTGTCACCCTCGGAACAACCCTCCGATCGACCGTCCTGCAGCAGATACAAAGATTCTGTCTCTTCGGAAGAAGATTCGTCGTCGGAATAGACAACAGTCTCGCCGCCAGAGTCCGATCCGTCCTCGGTTTGCACTCCATGCACTGCTCCAACGAAGACGTGCTTCATGGTTGGCCGAATCCGGGCTGGTCTCGCACGCTGAGCCGGCTCGATGATGTTGGGGAAGATGTCCGGCTCAGGGCCCGGTTCGCCAATCTTGCCGATAAAGACATGGATGCCGCCGAAGGGGACCCGGTACCCGTATTCGACTGAATCAGCCTCGGGGCCCCAGCTTGCATCGTCGATGTAGATTCGGCCACGACGACTCTTAGTCATCCGGCCCACTGCGTAGCCCTTGAGCCCTTCAAAGCTGCCCTTCAAGAACTCGAAACCATCGTGCGATAGCCCCACGGTGGGCGCCAACTGCCGTGGATTTAGCATGGCAGATGTCCTAGCAAAAGGACTTAGTCATGAGGCCATCGCTATGGGTTAGCTTAAAGGGGTTAAAGCGAACGAAGGACATAGGGATTTTATACTAGTTCGGCCCCTTCGATGAAGGTAAAAGCCTACGTCTAGTTTGAGGTTGTATTTCTAGGGCTTTGATGACCAGGGAGCGAATCCGCTTGCGTGTGTCTCAAGCTGTTGTTCTCTGTCCTAAACCGTCGTCGGGTCGTCCCTTTATATAGAGGCGACGCCCGGTCTGGTTTACAGAGTCCCGAGGCCGGCTCATAAACGTGTTTGCCTCGGTCTCTGTTCTTTCTACCTTACATCCCAAGCTACATAGTATGACGGTTTACAAATCATGGGCCCTAACACTTGGGCTCCAAACCTCTTAGGCTACAATCTTCTACTTCACGCTCCGCTGGGCCTTTGATAATATAGTCTTGCTAATGTAAACCGGACCCTCCTGGCCGGTTTATTCCTGGTAGTAATATCCCTGACACAAACCCCAGCAGATAGTAACCCAGTTCCCGTTGACACAGCACTACCTCCACCACAGAGCACCCAAACACGAGCAGTTAGTAAGGCAACCGCAGTGCCCAAAGCACGAGGACCACCACCCCGAACCCCAAGTCAACGCTTAAAGCAGAAGAAGAATTGTTCTCCCGTTAGGTTCCGTAGCTATGGTTCATACTACTTTGCTCTTCCATCACTGTACTTACTCATACCAACTAATTTCAAATTTGAAGGATGCAATTGAAACTCCAATGGCGCAACAGGTATATTTCAAACCTGTTTCTTTAATGTGTTTGCTGTTGTAACTTGCTCTATGTTGATTTCAGTTTCAATTGAATAAACAGTTATATTCTCATGCCATGCACCTTACAAGTGTTGTTATTGCTGTGTAGTTTCCCACACTTATATTCTGTCTAAGCTGCTTTGTCTTAAATAGATATGATTCGAACTGTATCTATCTTGATTTGGCAACATAAACTAAAATGATATAGACCATACAGTGACCATAGTACATAGATATATGTTTGTTTCATGCTGTTATCCTGTCCACCTTACTACTGAACTGGTTTACCAAAATGAGTTTCATATACTACATTGTAAACCTGTGATGTGTTTGTTTGTTTCTCTTTTAGAACGTGGATAAAATATTGGAGAAGGGTACCCATTATGCAATGGTACAGGAAGTAATGCAGATAAGGTTCAAGATAGTGAGACATCCCTGTTGGTCTCCAAGAAAGCTGATAAAAACTATATTGAAGCCACTGAGACAACCTCAAAGTCCTGTCTTGATGTAGTGTTCGAGTTACTGGCTACTACTGCTGGCACCAGCTCTTCAAACTCGCTGCCTGAATCAGTTCGGTTTCTTGAGTCTCAACTTCAAGTTGAAAGACATCGATCAGATGTTATGCAACAGGAAGCCGAAGGACTGAGGAAGTTCCTGCAGAATTCAGATGCATACTTTCTGGTGCAACAACAAGTGCTGGAGGATTTAAGCGCCAAACAAGAGAAAGTTAATAAGCTTGCTAAGCATCTTGCCAGCATTATGGGTAACCAGGATATTGTTTCTTGAGCTCTTATGAAGTGGTTTCAGTTCTGGAGTTGTTTTGTTGCTGAGTTTATATGCTGCTTTGTTCCTTATATTTGAAGTGGTGGCGAACTTTGATGCCCAATGGATGTAATATGTGTAATAGCCATGTTAGCCTAGCGTCAGTTGCTTGCCTATTTATTTCCTTATTGTCTTATTTATTTGTTTTCTTGTAGTCAGTGCAGTTCTTTTTCCACGGTTTGCTAGTGGCCGCAATAGCCTATTTTTTAAAACTAGGCCACATTAACCATGGGCTATATATTTATTGTAGTTAACATGGGCCTCTTACGGGCCGTAGAAACAATGGACCTTCTACGGGGCATAGAAAGAATGGGCCTTATACGGGCCGTAGACACAATGGGCCTTCTACGGGCTGTATGATTGGTTGGCCAAACATGGGCCAATAACAGACCACATTATGGCCGTAAATGGGCTAGAGTTGAAATCGTCTGTTCATGGGCCGACCATAACGAGCCGTCGTTAATCGGCCGTATTTGATGACGCTATGAAAACGGCCCAACGTATTAATGGGCCACAAACGGGCCGACTGTTACCATGGGTTGGATTTGGCCCACAAGCAAAAAATGACAGTAATAGGCCGAACGTAAATAAATGCTGGAAATGAGCCCAAGAATAAATGGGCCCGGAGAAGGCCGAAAGATAACATGGGCTGGAAACGGTCCGACAGAATAATGGGCCGTTAATGGATATAAGGTAAAACACTGTTCAATACGGGCCAGTTTTACCATGGGCCGTTAATGGGCTGAGGGTTACTAAGGACCTGATATGGGCCGAAAGACGTCATGGGCCATACATGGGTCGGAAGTTAAAACGGGCTGGAATTATATTGGACGCCCCAAATGACGCTACTGGGCCTAATTCGGATAGGCCATAAATGGGCCCTGGTTTAGCGGGCTGTAAATGGGCTATATGCGAACATGCCGTTAATAGGCTTGTCGTGGGTCAGCCAGTCACCTTTTGACCAAGTCAAACGGGCTGGCCTTTTCACAGGAATGGGCCTTTGTTGGGCATTGTTCATGACGGGCCAGTTTTACCACGGGTCGTCAATGGGCCAAGGGTTACTAAGGGACTCATATGGGTTGAAAGACGTCATGGGCCATACATGGGACGGAAGTTAAAACGGGTTGGAGTTATATTGGACGGCCCAGATGACACTACTGGGCCTAATTCGGATATGTCGTAAACGGGACCTGGGTTAGCGGGCTGTAAATGGGCTATATGCGAACAGGCCGTTAACAGGCTTGCCATGGGCCGGCCCGCCACCTTTTGACCAAGTCAAATGAGCCGGCCTTTTCACAGGAATGGGCCTCTGTTGGGCCGTGCCACGTGTCGATGTATCATAGGCGCTATGGGTCCAATGAGTGGATGACATCTGTTCCAACGACGAGCCGACACGTGTTCCCTCCAGCCAATAATGATTTTACACGTGGAAAATCCCCATTGGTCAGGGCTGTTAACGGGTTATCGGATCCAAAACCGTACCCGATAGCTTAACGACGTTCCATTACGGTGGATGCCACGTGTTGGTCACCCTTGACGAAAGCACTTATGTGACGTGCGATTTATCGTCATGGAAGTGGACACTTCCGTGATTATAATTTTAGTAATGTCATGGAGCACTTCTACGACATCACAGGTATGACTATCTTGATTCTGTCATAAAATCATCATGGATGTACATGCATGACAGAAAACGTGAAGTACTGTGACAAACACGTATCATCACGGAAGTGTATTTTTTTTGTAGTGCTTGGTTGAACCATCTCTCTCTTTGATTCTTCCCTTGGTTCTTTGCTTTGCGCTAGGGAGAGCTGCAGTTGCCCAACGCTCTCGCTCGCGCGCCACGCAAGGGGGCTAGATAGGGTGGCAATCATGCGCGCCCCCCTTTAGTCTCTGCGGGGCATCCTCGTTTGGGATTGTGATCGGCGCATCCCTCTACTTAATTATGTGCCCCACGGACACCGCGACAAGTAGTGTTTAACCATGTTTAGCCCGTGCCTAGGACCTCATGCAACAAAGGAAAAGAGCCCCCTAACGACTTTTTGCAGCTCCTCGAAGGGCCACACCTCACGAGATGGGGGCCACCCCGAATGTGTCAAGATAAGTATCCTCCCCCTATGCCCGCATAATGCCCGGATCTCGCAACACCATCCATAAACAGTAAACATGGCACAGAGTAGCATAGAAATCACGGTCCGATACACGCCCTAGCGGGGTACCATACTTGTATTTGGTAATGCAGGAGGAAAGGAAAGGCAAGGAAAGGCAAAAGCGGCTCCTAAGATGCGGCTTCTCACAAGGATCGCCCCCCCCCCCCCGGGCTCAGCCAGAGCCCTCCTCACGCTTCACTGGGGCACGGCGATGAGACAACCCGACACCGCCCTCGAAGCGGGCACGATGGCGCGGCGGCTGGTCGTAGCCGCCGCTGCTAGAGCTGCCGCTGAGGGAGGAGCTGCCGTGGCTGGATGAACTGCGCCTTGCGCCAAGGGCGAGTTCGCCATCACCCTCGTCACGGCCCTCGCCAAGGCCGAGCACCTCGTCGCCGTCATTGCCCTCGGGGTAGCACCCGGTGCGGCGCCATCTTCCTCGAATACCCTCACGAAGAGGGTCGCGTCGCCATCGTACTTGAAGTGAAGGGTGCACCGCCTGCTCAGGCCATGCGCGCGGGCGAACATCTGCCAACCGCGGGCCAAGGTCACGACGCCTGCGGCAGAGACCTCAACCGCAACCCACGAAGCCCTGCTGCAGCAACCATCCGCCTGTAACTAGAGACCGCCGGCGAAGGAGCGCAAGAGCTAGAGCCAGGTGCCAGCCGGGCCGTCCGACCACACGATAAACTTTGGCAGCACCCGCTGAGTGGAAGCACGGCCGGGAAGGTCTGGTGACCCTGGCGCGCCTCACTTCATCAACAGTGCTACCACGACCTGGGTGATTCCCACCGCGCAAAGAGGCACCGTCGCGGTCGCCAAGGACGGCGCCGAGCCCAGAAGAGGTCCGCCCGTGCCCGCTAGGAGCTGCGGCGAGAGTCACGATGTACTTGTGAGGGTGACCTTGTTGCCTCTTAGGTAGTGGGGAGTCGGGCCCCTCCTGGCTGGTCTTCCCTTTCTCTGCGGACGAGAACCTCCTCGCCGGCGCCATGGGAGTCGATGCAAAGTAAGAAGCAAGGAGGAAGGAGAAGAAGCAGGCGGAACGAAAGAAGAAGATGGGCAACAGGGGCTCCGCCCGTCGCCTCATTTATGTCCAGGAGAAGGCCAACCGCCGGCCTCCATAAATCGCAGGTAATGAGGGTCTCTGTGTTTGCAGGGACTCGTCAAGTCGAGCGGCTGCCGAGGCAATGTGGGGAAGTGGAGACGCCCACGTCCTGTCAATCGCCATGCGTCAACCGAGGCCGCAGGCTTTTGGGGCCTGCGGTGCTCCACACTCGACCCTTGGCTTTTCCACGAAGCCAACTCCGAGCACGCCTTGGGCCCGGGGGATACTATTGGCGTTCTGGGAACGGGGGTACCCAGACTTGCCTGCCTGCAGCCTAGACCGTGGTTCATCTAGCGGCCTGGTACAGCCCGTCTTCACCAGCAACCATTCAAGACCCTCGTGAGGGGCCAAGACTCATGAGGCGGACGACGCAAAACCTCCCATGGGGCGGCCTCACTAGGCTGGCTCCCGAGGAGCGGAGATATCAAGGCAAGGAGCACCTCGTGAGGTTCACGTGACGTGAGCCATGATGACCAAGGCCAGGTGGGCGCCAACGGGCGTAGCATGCCAGTTTCCTCTTTGGTTCTAAAGGGGCAAGCGCAGGCAAGGAGTCCCGAGGAATCAGGCAAAGGTTTCCATATTGGTGCAACGAGACAAAGACCAGAAGGTAGAACGAAGGTCACCATGGAGCCCAGAGCGACGTCACAGCCAGAACCTTTGGTAGGCGAAGACCACCTTTTATCAGAATAGCTTGTACTAGTTGTCCGCCTTGAAACTTGGCTGTTGTGGGATCCCTTCCCGCTCAATATTTGGGAAGAGGACCCGGTCCTCTATAAATAGGACTAGCCACCGCCATATAGGGCAGCTAGTCTGGATCTCAGCTAGAGGATCATTCGGACCACCCTTACACCCACTAGCTCGCCGAGCACAAGAACACCTCTCCTCAGGAGGTTGTTCTTCCTGTGTACTTGTTCATCCCCAACCAACAAGGCAATCCACCACACCACACTGGATTAGGGTATTACACCACAATGGTGGCCCGAGCCAGTATAAACCCTTGTGACTCTTGTTCTTTGGGCACGACGAGCTAGGCCTAGGAATCAGTGTGAGAGCGAACTAGAGCGGAAAGGAGAGATCTTCGTGTGCACCCCAGTGTTCGAACCTCAAGGGTTTGCCGGAAGCCACAATCCGACAGTGGCAGCCTCCATCTTCTTGGAGCTCTCTCGCTTGTGGGGATCTGCCTCCCGCATATGCGCCAACATCGGCAGATCTTTGCCTGGTTCTCCTTGGTCCATCATGAAACTGGCGAATACTAGGAGACAACTAAAAGGAAAACACAATCACAATGACAATGGAACAAAAAATAGAGTGAGGATCGGTTACTGCTTTGCAAAAGTTCTTTTTTTCTGCAACAAAATATACTAACCTCAATGATCCGCTTACCTTCGCTTTGTTGGGAGAGAAGAACAATCGCCGATGTGAGTGTTGGGTTTCTTGAAGACCGTGAGGGAGAAGGGGATTCCGTGAAGAGTGAAATGGTGGTTGCTTCGTCTGTCAAACTTAGACTGCGGAGAGGTGGGGTTTCGTGATATGACGGCTCGTTACCGCCGCGCTACAACTGGGGTAACTCTCCGCCTGCATACGGCCTTCTAATTTGGTGGACGGCATTTGTGCCCGCGCGCTACATGGCCCGCATGTCGGTGAACCAAAGTAAAACGACATTCAGCAGAGGAAAACGTTCGATGACATCGAAGGAGCCAGAAGCGGTAGTGTACCCACTGTACTAGTAGTAATTGTTTTTCTGGGTAGCAGTAGAGTGTCCGTTGTACTAGTAGTAATTGTTTCTCTAGGCCCAAGACAAAACAGCCCATCCACCCTAGTAAATAATAAAATCAATTCAAAAGCCCATATATTTACTTAATGAGAGGCACTACCCAGCACACTGCCCCCCCCCCCCCCAAAAAACATGGGTGCTTTTCTTCCTCCTCACTCCCACCCACCACACGTCTGCTCGCTCCACTCGTACCCCCAAATTCCTCACCTCACTCCTATAGAAAAACCTAGTTCCCCTTCTTCCTCACTACTAAAAAAACCCCAGCTCCCCTTCTTCGTCACTCCCACTACAACTAGGTGCATCATTCGTTACTCTGCTCAAATCCGTGAGCTCGACGCGACACCCTCGAGGAAAATGGAGTCGGCTGACCACAACGCCAAGAAGATGAGGCTCCCCCCAGCGACAACACCTGCTGTAGATGCCGCACCTGGCAGCACGGGGAGAAGCGGAGAGCCCGCCCCCACTGGATCCCAGGAACCCGTAGAATCTCGGGCAGACCGAATCAGCGATCTCCCGGACGCCATCCTTGGGGACATCATCTCCCTTATCCCCAGTAAGGATTGGTGCCGCACCCAAGTCCTCTCAACTCGGTGGCGCCCTCTATGGCGCGCCGCGCCCCATAATCTCGACTTTCGTCAGCTATCTCTTTTTAATGATTTTGAACTCCCCAGTGCCATCATCTCTTTCCACCAGGGTTTCGTTTAAAGCCTTTGTATTATATCATGCTACCTGAGCAAGCATAGCATGCCCTGCACGGTAGATGCCTGGCTGAAATCCCCTGAATTCACATAACTATATCTTCTTGAGTTCTACTATTCCCCAGGAAAACACCTACCAGATACCGAATGCCATGCACTTGTGCCCTCAGCACCGATGTCCATCTCGTCATTTTCCTCCTCTCTACACACCGCCACCTTTGCGCTGTGCTACCTACCAGATAATCTTGTACAAAACCTTCGACTCCCATTTCTCAAAAAACTATCACTTGTGCGGGTTCGTATATTGGTGGCCTCATTGCATAGCATTATCCACTCTAGTTGCCCTACCCTGGAGTGCTTGGTGCTTGTTTTCACAGTAAGAATCGGTTGTCTCCAAATAAAGTCGCCTAACCTTGTAAGAATTGGAATTTCCTTTGACGGAAGGCAGCTCATCATCGAAGATGCCCTCACTTCCAAGGTTGATCCTTGGTTCTAGTTATTCACCACCTCAAATAACTATCGTCTCTGCGCCTAAACTGGAGACCTTGGGTGTAATACATGATCTCTGTGCTCATTTCAAGATGGTGTTTCGATCCATAGTTCTTCAGGTACTATATATTGTCATCTACACTTGTAAACATAAGCTGCATTTTAAATTTCTGCGCATAAGTTCTATATCATCTTGGAGTACACATTTTGTACTAATATTATGTTCTATGCTCAATGAAGAGTTTCTCCTTGGATAGCCTATCAATGGTGCTGGATTCTGTGAAGATCTTATATATCCAAATGAATAGTTTTGATCTGAACAAGATCATTCGCTTTCTGCAATGCTTTCCATGTCTTGAGAAGTTGTATGTAAAGGTGATAAATTCACGCACATTGGAAGCCCGCATATAGTGTAACAGAATTAACCGTTTAGTTGTTGCTCTTTTGAAACTCTTTTTCTAGACCTTAACTATTTTCAATCTTCATGTCTATTTAGGCAACAGGATGGGGTAAGAAAGGTATAACCAATCGGTGGATTCGTAAGCACCGGGATGTTATCACATCTCATGACATTCGATTGAAGACAATAACGTTGGAATGATATGTAGTCAACCATGAAAAAACTAGATTTGTCGCATTCTTCCTGCTGTATGCGAGGTTACTATTGTCCATCACACTTACGTGTATCAGCAGCATGGTTTGGACGGATGTGTATGTAGACGAGCAAAAAAGGAGTTTCAGGTGGACAAAAGGGCTTCTGATCGTGCCCGGCTTCTATTTACAACATCTCGTGGTCTTAATCTAGTAAATTTTACGACCCAGGATGTTCATTCTATGGATCTGACCGATCCATTTGACTGTGACTGCCGAAAACAGTGCTGGAGTTAGATGTTGTTGCCCTTTTCAATCAGGGTTTATTCTAATCCTGATGAACAATTAACCCTTGTGCTTTTGTACAGTTTGTAAGCTGGAGTTAGATGTTTTTACCCTTTTTAACTCGGCTGTGACTGTAATATTTTGTTTAAAACAAGGCAAATGGCTTGTCATTTGTTTAATTAAGAGTGAAATATTGTAACAAATCTCAACCAATGGAAACAATATCACTCTCGCCGCTTGTTGAGCTCACTTTTATACTGTTTATACTGTTTTAGAGACGGATCAGGGTAAGGGGTTGTGCGTGGTCTGTGGCCCGTCTAGCTAGGGTTTTATTTTATGTTTACCACATGATGAGCCCAATTTCTTTTTCCTTCCTGAAAATGGCTAGCCTAGTTCTACTTCTTTTAAAGAAATCACTAGTACGCGTCGGTGCTATACGAACGGTTTTTAATCCCTTTCCGTGACGGCATTTGGAACCGTCGCCTAGTGAGTGACGACGATAGGGGGGTCCTTCCCACACGACCCGGAAACCATCGTGGATATGCCCTCCTGGCACACGCGCGCGGCAAACTGAGGTCGTGTGCGACCGACGAGCGATCAAATACGGAAATAGGTACAGTAGAGCTAAGAAACAATTATATAGGCGAAATTATTTCCGGTCGCAAGTACATCCCACACAGTCAGTCCCCGCTAAACGTTTCTATTCGTATGTACATCCCACACAGTCACTCCAAGGAAAACGTTTCTATGCACAGGTACATCGCACACAATTTTTCCCATTAAATCGTTTGTGATAGCGTTGCCATTGCACACGATATTAACAATTTTATCGTTTGTGTTATTGAATGCATCACACATGGTGCGTAGAAGAAACTGTGTGGCAAAGGCTGTCCATAACACTTAGTTTTTATGTGGTAAACATTTGCACAAGGTGGCCTAACGCAAACAGTTTTAAAGAGAAGGTCGTGTGTGATTGTTCATTGATCCAACACGGTTTATTCCTAGAAACTGTGTGCATTGCTTGAGGTCATCGCCCACAGTGTTTTCTCAATAACTGTTTGCAATTGCAAACCCAATTAGCAGGCTAATTGCCATATTATTAATAATCCGATTATTAATATAATTCACATTCATATTAAGCAGATAATCTATTTCATTTCCATATTAAGGAAGCATAATTTCATAATTGAAATACATCAGAGTACAACATGATATAGCTTCAGCACTCAGCTACCCCATTACACTACTACACCAGCACCAAGTTTCACATGCAACATGTAGAACCTTTTGAAATTAGCATCATAGATGGTATATAGACAGATGCATCTCATCTCGAAAATTTGTCAAGAGGAAGGCTAATATTGAGCCTTCATTCATATTGAAGCTCTTTGCATCTTTAGGCCAGTGCCCGTGGATGATTTACCGTCTGTCCTTCGTCCTTTTCAGGAACATTTCAATATTGAACAGTGGGTGTTGCATGAAAACCTTCCTCACTTCCTGACCATAGAGGTGGTTTGATAGGTAATCATCAGTGAACTGCTTTGGAAAGGCCTGAAAATAAGGATGTGCATAATTATCTTCTCTATATTGGAAATGGGGTAAAGGAATAAAAAAAGGCAAGGTATAATAGTTTGTACCTTCTTGTAGTGAACTGATGACTTCTTCATTGTGCATACAAAGATCTTGTTGTTTTTTGTCGCTAATTTCTTTATCCTAACAATCATTCTGTGTTTCTACATTTGATTGATATTCATGGACAACTCATTTCCCCATATGCAAAAAGGGTCGAACAGTGGGTCAAAACCTCTAACAGTAGGACCTACATGTACATGACCAAATTGTTAAAAACCTAATTATTATAATGGTTCCTGCAATTGCACAATAATGTGCTATTAGACAACGGACCATGCACGTGCTAACCTCAATTGTAAGCCTCAGTGCTTCCCATCGTTTCCCTGCAACACATATATGGTAGTTACTCATCAGGTTAAGTAAGCGTTTGCATGCTATCAGTAAAATATGTTGATGAAAAATAAGCACATTGCAGATTCATCAAATTAATTCAAGCCACATGGAAAACCCATTTATCCAAACCAAACATTATAAGAACTAGGAAATATAGCTTGTATATGTTTCTCATGTATTAAGTGTAGCCAAATTCGATTTATTCCTCACATGCAAAACAATACAAAATTCTACCCACGACAGTTGGACATCACATTGCCGAATTGAACCAAGCAGCTAACTAAACACCACAACAAATGAACCAAACATTAATTGGGCACCACATTGCACAATATAACATACTCCTAATAGAACATCACACAGTTAACCAAACCAAGCATGCTTGACAACTTGGAAATATAGCAATTGTATTTGTTTCTCGTGTATTTACTACAGCCAGATTCAATTTATTCCTCACATGGTATACAATAACATAATACACCCACAACTATTGAACATCGCCTTGCAGAATTGAACCAAACAGTTAACTAAACACCACAACAAATGAACCAAACGTTAACTGAGCACAACATTGCATAATATAACATACTCATAGTAGAAGATCAGACAGTTAACCAAACCAAGCATGCTTAACAACTTGGAAATATAGCAATTGTATTTGTTTCTCATGTATTTAGTACAGCCAAATTCGATTTACTTCTCACATGGTATACAATAACTGAATGCACCCAACATCTCATTGCAGAATTGAACAAAACAATTAACTAAACACCACAACACAAATGAACCAAACGTTAACTAAGCACCACATTGCACAATTTATAAGCAAACCAAGCATTCTTGATAAATTGGAAATATAGCAATTGTATTCGTTTCTTGTGTATTTTGTAAAGATAAATTCGATTTATTTCTCACATGGAAGACAATGCAAAACTGCAGCTTGAAGAATTGAACATCACAATTGCAGAGTTGAACCAAACAGTTAACTGATGACGACAACTAATTAAGCAAACAGTTAATAAGTGAGCACCACACTGCATGACATATAGAACATATACACTAGAGCAACATATTACATGGTAAAATTAGATAGCACAATTCACCAGAATTTGTTAAGGAAAGGCAAGAGCAGCATACACAATGGGTAAACCGAGCATGCTTAACCGGCGTAGCTAGCAAATGGCAAGGTGCTCCTCCAAGATCTGGGGGTTGGCACGAATGGCAGCCATCGTGACCTCATCCACATGAGCGGCCACGATTTACTTCTTCGCTGCCAAATGCTCCTTGAGATTTTGGCTATACTGCATGCACCATGGCTTTTGTAACATCCCAAAATTTCAATTTGGAATGTTATACAATTTCCAAATGACACTCAAATAAAAAAATGCACCACACTTTTTTCTGTCTTTCTTTTATTGGGCCTCGTTTTTTTGTTTCACTAAGGCCCATGCCCATCGCTATCTTCTTCTTCCTCCTCGTTCATGTATAGAGGAACACGAACAGAGGCTCATCCATGACGCCTCCACCTCTCTCTCCCCACATCTCCCTTCCCCCGCACCCAGTAAACCCCGGAATCGGTTCCCCTCGCCTCCCTCTACCTCTTCCCCTTCACTAGTGCGCCTTAATTCCACCTCTAATGGCCACCATGAACGCTTGAAACTGCAGCCATTAACACATTTCACCCCACCCAACTCTGGGCCTCCCCAAGCCCTATAAAAGGCACCCCGCGAGACCCTCTCACCCCTCGTCCGAAGCCCTCTCCTTCTGGAGCTTTTCCCCCTCCCTAACCTCGCCAATTGCTCGTCTGAGTTCTTGTATCCCGGCGACTTCTCCACCACGCCAGGAGGCGATACCGACACCGCGGTACTGCTCCTCGGATCCGCATCACGTTGCTCTTCACCGTCCCGCACGCGTCCTTCGCCGAAACACACCGGAGCCGCCTTCTTCCTCGTCTCCGGCGACAAGTCCGGTGAGCACCCTGGCCGATTTTTTTTCTCTTTTACCAGTATATTTTTCTAATCTCAGATTCTATACCAAATCTTGTTTCTAGTATATCTTTTAATCTATAGATCTGATTTAGTTGATTCTTTTCCTACGGTTTCGTAGAAATATCCTCTATCCACAGAACCAAACGAAATATATTTTTATTTTTTTTTAATTTTGAATTCAAGTAGACCTGAATTCAAACTTCGTTAGGCCATAACTTGAGTTTCGTAACTCCGTTTTGGGTGATTCTTTTTGCAAATCGAAGCTTGTGACATGTACCTTATGTTAAAACAAAAACCATTTATTTTTATTTCTGTGAAAATTACATTCTGTACAGAAACTTTATTTGGGTGTTTTTGGAGTTTTTCGAAGTCTTTTACTTGTTTTCTTTTTGGATCCTTGCTTGTATGCTTATGTATGTTATTGCTTGCTTACGCTAGATCATCCGGAGTGTGAAGCTTGCTACTAAAATTCTTTAGAGTTCAACAAACGTCAGCAAGGCAAGTTCACACTTTAATCATTATTTTCAATACCCATTTTTATTATGCATTAGTTTCACCCTCAAAGATTGAATGAGTAGGATTGGGAACATGTGGTTATGCTATGTAGTTCATGTGGTAGGAACCTATGAACTTTGATCACCCCGGGAATATTCGTTATGTCATATATTGCTTAGCCATGGTCATCGACGGGGATTGGTATGTGTGATTCATGCAAGTTGCGAGAGATAATAATTTATCGGGACAACATAAGGTGGCAACTTTAATACACATCTGGGTGGATTGTTTGGGGCACCTGGAGAAACCAGTTCTTGCCCAAGGGAAATCTCGGAGTACCTGTGTGATTACCCTAGGTCCGCCACCCAGGCTCAAAGGGATCATAACATATTTCATGCCTAGAAACTTCCGTGTGCAGCCACCAGCCATTATGGGCTCTCGCATAGTTGAGTAAGTTGTGTGACCTCTTTCCGGGGTAGACTAGCTGATGTAGGGGAAAGTAGGTGTACCGGTCTACCCAGTGTTTGGAGGAAATACTTCAGAAAGACTATGTCTCGATCTTCCGATCATGGAGGTGGTCGAGTCTTGTGGGGAAAAGTGCGCAAACCTCTGCGGAGTGTACAAACTAATCATGATTAGCCGTGTCCCCGGTTATGGACAACTTGAGTATCTAGAAGTGAATTGTTGGTTGATCTCATCACTCTTATTAATGAAATTATTGGGTTACTAATAACTTGGGAGTTTTTGGATTGAGTTGGAGGAACCTTCTCAATAATGGCATTTTAATTTTGTAGTAAATAATAAAAATTATTCCGTTGTTGTAGGGTAAAATTGGCTTTATGCAAAAATTAAACTTAGAGCCTCCACCAGCTAAATTTGCATAGAGAGATAGTCTTTTTCAATATTATTTTTCTATGGTGTGAAATTGCCAGCATATTCCATGTGCTGACCTACACGGTTGCAACATCTCATGTTGAAGAGTTTTCCGACGAGGATTAAAGGTGCGATAGTTCGTTGTTCTACACTCAGTTTGCCATGGAGTTGATGGACTCATTTACCTTCGATGCTTCCGCAATTATTTTTATTTAGATGGCCTTTGGCCATATTATTGTAATAAATACTCTTTTGAGGACCTCGATGTAATAAAGTGTGTGATTGAACTCTGTTATAATTCCTTGAGTACTGTGTGTGTCAGCATATCGATCCAGGGATGACACTTAAGCACAGAGACTTCGATCCATTTGGGTCGGGTCGCTACAAGATTGTATTAGAGCACACGCTGACTGTAGGACGCGACCACTAGGAAATGGAAAACCATAGGAAGAGAACTCTATTTTACCACTTCCATATATACCAGTTGGTCTATAATCTTCTCTATTCATTTCTATCTCTTATGTACTTCAATTCAATAGTTGTTGAACCCCATCACCAAGTTGCTCAGCTGATGAGACCTATGAGGACATCATTGACGAAGAAGAAGAAGCTAGAGTTGAATTTGATTTGAGAAGATTTAGTTCAGACCACCACAACCAAATGGAGTCCAACGATAGATTGCGGTAGTATGAAGAGATCATATCTCTCGTGGATATGACCTTACCTGTAGGTTTTGCTTGTGTGGTGTGATTTGTGTGAATTGCTTGATTTGAAGTTTTATTGCTATCATAAGCATATGGGTAGTGATTCCTCTCATTAGGCCCTTATTCCATTCCAATTTCTTATCCACTCTAAACCTAACAGATGCCTCCAAGACGTTACCCGGAACTCCCACCGGAACTTACCCAATTGATACAGAACCAGAATGACCTCATGCAGCTACTCATCCAAAATCAGAACCAGAACAACAACAACAACAACCCACCGTCACTACCCCATAGGGGAAATGGATCAAGTATGTGTCGAGGCATACGCCAAGGAGGACTCAAGTGAATTCTCTTTTCGGAGTTGTTCAAGAGGAAGTACCACTTGTAAAGGAGTATCCCGATGTTTTTCCGGAGGAACTACCAGGCACGCCATCGGATCGGGACATAGAGTTTTTGATTGAGTTGTTGCCAGGCACCAGACCAATATCCAAGAGACCGTACCGGATACCCGCAAATGATCTGGAGGAAATTAAGAAGCAAATTAAGGAATTATTGGAGAAAGGTTATATTCGACCGAGTTCATCACCTTGGGGAGCCCCAGTGCTTCTAGTTGAGAAGAAGGATGGATCCTTGAGAATGGTTGTGGATTACCGGGCGTTGAATGAGGTGACGATCAAGAACAAGTACCCTCTGCCGATGATCAATGATTTGTTTGACCAGCTACAAGGAGCAAAAGTTTTCTTAAAGATCGATCTTCGATCTGGATATCACCAGCTAAAGATTCGAGAACAGGATATACCCAAGACAGCCTTTACCACGAGATATGGGCTTTATGAGTATACGGTCATGTCTTTTGGTTTGACTAATGCCCCTGCCTATTTTATGAGTATGATGAATAAGGTATTCATGGAGTTCTTGGATAAGTTTGTTGTGGTATTCATTGATGACATATTGATTTACTTGAAGAATGAAGAAGAACACAAGGAACATTTGCGCTTGGTTCTTGAGAAGCTCAGGGAACATCAGTTATATGCAAAGTTCAGCAAGTGCGAATTCTGGTTGAAGGAAGTTGGATTTCTCGGACATGTTATATCAGGGGAAGGAATAGCAGTGGATCCTTCGAAAGTGGAAGCCGTCACCGAATGGAAGGCACCCACCTCAGTCGGAGAGATTCGCAGTTTCCTTGGACTTGCAGGATATTACCGAAGATTTATTGAGAATTTCTCCAAGATCGCAAAGCCCATGACCGAGTTCTTGAAGAAAGACACCAAGTTTAATTGGACCGAGGAATATGAGGCCAGTTTTCAGGAGTTGAAGAAACGTTTGGTCACAGCCCTAGTGCTAATTCTTCCGAATATACGCAAGGATTTTCAGGTATATTGCGACACTTCTCGTCAGGGACTTGGAGGTGTTCTTATGCAAGAAGGAAGAGTTGTTTCATATGCCTCACGTTAGCTTCGACCTCATGAGCGGAATTATGCCACACATGATTTGGAGTTAGCAGCCGTAGTGCACGCACTCAAGACCTGGAGGCATTTTCTTATTGGAAATCATTGTGATGCTTACACGGATCATAAGAGTTTGAAATACATATTCACGCAGAAGGAGTTGAACCTTGGGCAGAGAAGATGGTTGGAGCTCATAAAAGATTATGACATGAATTGCACTATCACCCAAGAAAGGCCAATGTTGTGGCAGATGCATTGAGCGGCAAGAGTTATGTCAATATCCTCACATCCGGAGGATTACCTCAAGAGTTAATTGACGATCTCAGAGATCTCCGATTGGAGATAGTACCACAAGGTTTTGTTGCCGCAATGGAAATTCAATCCACTTTGTTGGGAAAGATCCGAGAAGCCCAGAAGTTAGACAAAGGTATTGTGGAAATAAAGGAAAGGATGAAACAAGGAAAGGCACAAGGATTTTGTGAGGATGAACACGGAACCTTATGCTTTGAGCAGCGTATTTACGTGCCCAATGACACAGAGATCAGGAAGTTGATTCTTCAGGAAGCACATGATTCACCAAACTCGATACACCCCGGAAACACCAAGATGTATTTGGACTTGAAGGAACGTTTCTGGTGGACGGGAATGAAGAAGGATATTGCTGAGTATGTAGCCGTATGTGATGTATGCCAGAGAGTGAAGGCGAAACATCAGAAGCCAGTAGGATTACTGCAGCCTATGCCGATACCCGAATGGAAGTGGGATAAGCTTGGCATGGACTTTATCACCGGATTACGCAGGACCAGATCGGGATATGACTCAATCTGGGTAGTAGTGGATGGCTTGACCAAAGTAGCCCACTTTATTATCTAGAAGTGAATTGTTGGTTGATCTCATCACTCTTCTTAATGAAATTATTGGGTTACTAATAACCTGAGAATTTTTGGATTGAGTTGGAGGAACCTTCTCAATAATGGCATTTTAATTTTGTAGTAAATAAAAAAAATTCCTTTGTTGTACGCTAAAATGGGCTTTATGCAAAAATTAAACTTAGAGCCTCCACCAGCTAAATTTGCATATAGAGATAGTCTTTTTCATTATTATTATTCTATGGTGTGAAATTGCCAGCATATTCCATGTGCTAACCTACACGGCTGCAACGTCTCATGTTGCAGAGTTTTCCGACAAGGATTAATGGTGCGATAGGTCGTTGTTCTGCACTCAGTTTGCCGTGGAGTTGATGGACTCATTTACCTTTGATGCTTCCGCAATTATTTTTATTTAGATGGCCTTTGGCCATATTATTGTAATAAATACTCTTTTGAGGACCTCGATGTAATAAAGTGTGTGATTGAACTATGTTATAATTCCTTGAGTACTGTGTGTGTCAGCATACCGATCCAGGGATGACACTTAAGCACAGAGACTTCGATCCATTTGGGTCGGGTTGCTACAGCTTTGGGCGGTGCTTATTTGGTCGAGGGGTCGGTGATTTCGGTGGAAGGTGTTGCGCCCGCGGTCGGGGCATGTGGGATGTGGAAGTATGAGGAGGATGGGGATCAGGTGTGGATTACGTGCCTGGATAGACGAGGCCGAGCAGCGTGAAGGAGGGTTGCCAGTGAGGAGGCGGCGTTGCAAGCAAGGAGTGAAGGTTTCAACTTGGAAAGGACGGTGGAAAACAGGGGAAATGTGGCTTTGGTTAAGGGGGGCATGGAGGTAGATATTTCCGTGGAAGCCGAAAATTTGGAATCCCTTCAGCGAAAAAACTGGCATGCAAAGTGTCATCAGACACAGTCCCTTATTCAAAACTGTTTACGATATGTGAACATCACAAACGATTCAGATAGCTTAACCCGTGTGTGATGAGTTTCAACGTCAAAAATATTGGTTTGAATTTCCATGGTTACAGTGGTCATCCACATCATTGCATAATTTGGGTACACAAAGGAGACTACAGCACACCCACACTTCTTAATCGAGCAAGTTCAGCAATTAAACAGAGCTAGATGACCTAAACATTACTCTAACAAATTAAAGACCGACGCTCTTAATTAAACAAAAAAAGAGTACTACTACGGCTGGTGCTCATTAATCTACGCCGCCGCCTCCATGTCCAGCTCTCGTCCGACGGTCTCCTGGGGAAGGGGCTCCATGGCATCCATCGCACCATACTCGGCAAGCATCTCGCCATCTGCGTCCGCCATCTCTTTGAAAAAGGCCTCCCCGAATTGGGTGTGGGTTGCCGCTAGCTGGGCTTGGATGGGCTCCGTCGTCACAAGGTATGCAGTGGAGGAACGGATGGCTGCTCGAACGCTCTCGGCGATTGCCAACACTTCGGCCGTGGGATGCCGACCATTTTCGGAGAAGCTTCGTTCCATTTGTGTAGTGTCCACCATGAACCGGGCGTGGGTGGCCTCGACATGGTCGTGGGCCGCATCCATCAGGGCTAAGGCCGTCGCTGCGGAACAAAAAACTGTTGTGCTGCTCTCGCCAGTTGCTATCCCCGAGGCAGATGTTGTTGCCGCCACCTGAGAAGCAACAACGGTCGTTTGGGCTGCCTTGGCCACCCAGTCGCCGATTGCGGCCGCGCTCATGCACCTTGTTAGCATGCGCAAGGTGGCTACGGCCGCACTCTCACAGGAGTGGACCACTGAAGATTCCCACACGACGCGGGTCCACATGCCCATCTTTCACCGACGATGATTGAACAGTGAAATGTTATTTGGTGAGGGAGCTAGTGTGCTTGAGACACTAGTTGTGGACTATAGCCGACGCACCTTCTCGCGTAAGCCATAGGCGTACTATACACTTACGATGCTCCAGCATATTTTGTGCTGCATCTTACACGGTTGGTGATAATAAACTGTGTGCGATCTACTTGATTTTTCATGTTGATTTGATTTACATAATGGGGTCACAGCGGAAATGGACGTTGTTTGAATTGCTAGACCTTTTATCTCTAGTGAACATGCAACTATATGTGTGTCGTAAAAGAATTGGAATTATTCAAGGTTTGTTTGAAAATTTTATACGTTGCATTGGTTTTCTAGCCATTTTAGGTGCACAATTCAAAATTAAACTACATGCACATGCGGGCATGCACATGTGCAAGGTCGCTGAAGCACGTGCGGGCATCCACCTCCGCCTCCCGCCTTTGGGCGGCGGTGGTAGAAAGGGTGATGACCCCGGCGGTCGACGGTGGGCTGGCGGCCACGGCGGCCGATGATGGGGTGGCGGCCACGACCCCCACCTCCCGCCTTCGGGCCGCGGTGGCAGAGCGGGTGATGGCCACGGTGGTCGGCAATGGGGTGGCGGTCACGACTGCCAACTCCCGCCTTCGGGCCGCGGCGGCGGAGCAGGAGATGGCCCTGGCTTTCGACGGTGGTGTAACGGCAACGGCGGCCGGCAACAGCTACGGACGGGCAGCGGTGGCGGAGCGTGTGGTGGGTGTTCCGCGCACACCCAACAGGGACTGTGCCGCCGCGGCGGTGTATCCTACCAGCTAGAACTGTCCTCTGATGACGACAAAGTGGCTGAGCGACGGCGACAGACCGGTGCCATTGGCGATTGTGGGAGAAGTAGACGAGATAAGCTACAGGGAGGGAAGGGGAAATGCGACGCAGGATTCGCCGGCCCTGAATGGTTATATAGCATGCTGGTAAGCATTAGGATTTTGCAGAATTTCACCGAGTCGGGCGGGAAGCTTGCGCGGGAACCTGCAAAGTTGCGCGGGAACGGGCTCACCGACAGTTCATTGGCGCCACCGTTTGGCCAAAAGAACGCCCCCGTGCGCTTCGCATGCTTGCGTTGTAAGCCGTCTGCAGCAGCGGGGTGACAAGACGTGCGAGAGGAGGATGAAAGGCCACGTACAGATACGGTTAATAAAAATAGTTTGCGATTTCATTACCTACTTTACACCCCGTCCTACTTTACAAGTATGATTTAACTAATAAAATACGAATGCATGTCGCCAAAGATTATATAGTTGGATTCGTATTTGTACAAAGTTTCCAATTATATTATTTTTATAACATGCATTAACATTTTGTTGGTTAAATTTGAGGGCAAAGTATGGCACAGAATATAGAGGGGACTATAGACTAGACGGAGGTAGTAGCACACGGCCTCTCTCTACGGAGTGACGCAACTGTTGTCCTACTTGTAGGCAACCATTTCCTGCGTGTTCGACTGCTCTATGTGTGTGGTTGCTTGCGGTTCAGGCTGCCGTGGCGCGCTCTGCTCGCATCCCGCCGCGTGCGCACTGCTCTTGCTTCCCTCCGTGTGCTCTGCCCTCGTCCCAACATGCGCGCTTCCAGGGTTTCGGGCCGACACACGATCACGCATGTCCGTGTGCATGTGGTTGCGCTGGGCGTGGCGCGACAATGCAGTTACCCGCCGTAAAAACTGCCATGCGGACGCACAAAGAATCCAGGCCGCCCGGCCCCCATTTATTCCTACAGACATTTACCTTCATCTCCCGCGTCACATGACACAATAAGCACACCCACAACGACACATACAGAGAGGACATACAGCGGTTCTAATGGCGATCCCCGTGGCTCCAATGGCGCTCCCAGTGGCCGACGACGACAACGGCGGGCAATTCACCACGCATCACGTAGTGGACACCAACGTGAGGGGGAAGGCCCTCTCGGTGGTGTATACGAACAATCCAGTCTCGTTGGAGAGATCCATCCGAACTATGGAGCGGTTCCTTTTCCAGTACAAGTACCAAGTGGTCGGCTTCAACCTCGAGTACACCATCGGTCGTGCCGGGCATGATCAGAAGGTCGCCGTCGCCCAGTTGTGCATGCGACATGACGTCTTCGTCTTACACTACCACCTTGCCACAAGGTCTTGCGAATGTTTCTCTAGGTTTATCAACAGCTCCAACTACAGTTTCGCTATGGTGGACACCACCAACGATCTAAAAGCGCTCAAGGTTTCGTGCTTGCAATGCCCGAATCTTGTCGACAACCAGCACCACCAAAAGGTCTAGGGTAGCGACAAAAACAAACTGAACTTCCTGGTTGACCTCGTCTTGGCCATCATCGAACCCTACTTCATGAAGATGAAGAATGAGAGCAACAAGGACAAGAACGCCTGGCACAATGTGTGGCATGAGAGACTAGATGAAGAACACGTCAAGTACGCGGCCAAGGACGTGTACACAAGCTACGAGATGTACATGCCAATTGTTGACATGAGGAAGTGTCTTCTTCCTACCCAGACGAGTGATTGAGCCACAGAGTAGTGGTGGGAGTGTCAAAGGAAGTAGATGACTAGACGACTATTTCTCCTACTTTAGAATGCATTCAATTGTTTATTGAGGTGTGTACGAATGCTCTATATAGTCACTTATGTATTTGGATGTTTATTTCAGTTATATATATATATATATACATGATATTATTCTATAGACAGAGAAAATCACACGGCTTATTAGCAGCAATCGTCTGTGTTATTATTGGTCTTCGCACACATTTCTGATTATGGATCTGTTTGCCGCGTATCACACACATTTTGTTCAGTTGAACTGTTTCCATTGTGTTGCCTAATCACACATAGTTCATCCTAGTGAACCATATGTTGTATATCGCACACACCTTTATCTTGCTACTCGTTCCTTTTGTTCCTCCTCATCACAAACAGTTAATTAAACTGAATCGTATGCCCTGCATCGCACACGCAACTAAAATCCGAACTGTGTTTGATGCATCCGTCATCGCAAATGTTTTGCACCTTTTTTGATGGTTCTTTTACACAACCGTTTGTGATCATGCCATCGAAAACAGATTCGTCGAAGGGTCTCTTATTGCAGGGTTGTATTTGGACCCTCCTACAGTAGTGAATAGCAAACGGAGGCCTACTTGCTTTCTCAGCCCTGCTGGGCTGCAAATCTTTCAAGATGAGAGCGATGTATTAGCTTGCCCATAAAAAGAAGTAGTAAGATATGGGATGTAAATTTATAAACACAGCAAACCGGCAATTAGTTTCAACTATCGTTTTATAAAGATTTGATATTTCGAATTTAATTTTTTTTGTGGGCAAAATCATGTTGGATTTTAAATTGATATAAATTTATTATTTTTAAATTAGTTTGAACATGACTCAAAATTTTGGGATTAAAAACAGTTCGGACCACACCAAAATATGCAAAATTTCGTACAATTTTTTAAACGTAGCCACAATATGGGCTGTAATGCGAACAAAAAGAATATGGGCTCCAAAAAAATCCTTAAGAATTAGCAAATGGGCTGCAAATTATTAGAAATAATGGCAGATGGGTTGTATGCTATTTTCCACATTTTTTAGGCGGACTTGTGCGGCTACTATAGGTTGACGCGTAAGCTTTCGTAATAAAAACAGGTTGACGCACACGCAAGGACGTGTCAGCTTAGTCAACACACGTGAGCAGTGACTATTGGATGTCCATCCAACGGCCGCCGTGCTTTTTCAATCTCTGCTCTTCCTGCCTGAGTCGCTGAAACCAGCGTCAGCGGGACTGCCTGCTCCCTCCTCCCGTGGGCGACCGTGCTAGCACACAGGCTGCACCTCCCGACCCTAGTCCATCGCTAGCCAGCAGGCCATTCCTCTACTCACCCACACCTCCTATTATTTTCTGGCGACGGAAGCCGAACCATTAAACCCTCGTACTCCCAACCGCGTGGGCAGCAACTGCCGAGTCTTCCCCTCGGTCGTTCCCTTCCTACACCTTGCCGTCGTCCACGGCCCTGGTGCTCTCGGCTCGGTGTGGTCAACATGGTCGACGAACGAGATCCATCGGAAGAGGACTGTACGTGGAGAGGCTGACGGCTGGGTCCACGGCCGCACGCAAGGAAGTGTCTCCTTATTACGTGCAAGATAATGATTCCTCGACCTAACAATAGGGACCGATCGGAAGGGCCTCTGTATTTCGCAAAAAAAATGTTCCTCCCCTGACAACTCGGACCCACCAGCTATATCTTCGCGCGCAAGGAACTGACTCCTTATTACGCACACAAAAATGAATACTGCCCCTGCTATCTGGAACCCACCATTGTTGGAGGCTGACTTGTGGGCCTACTAAGTTGACGTGGATAGAGGGCTTTGTCAACTTAGTGAATAATGAACGATTGTAGCTCCACTTAGTGTATGATGTCCATCCAACGACAATAGTGCTTCTTCAACCTCTGGTCTTCTTGCTCCAGCCGCCCAAACCAGCGCCGGTCGTGCCGCTTGCTCCTGCCTCCCGTGGCCGGCTCTGCTGCCGGACAGGCCTGACCTCCCAAACCTCTGGCTAAGCCATAACTCTACTCACCCACAACCCATGTTATTCTGCGGCGATGACAACATCACATTGGAGCCAAACCAGTCAACCCTCGTACTACCTCTGCGTGTTCCCAGGCTCCGCATCGTTCCCTGCCTCGCCATCATCCATCGCCTTGGTGCTCTCTACGCGGCGTGGTCAACGTGGTTGAACGACTTCCATCGGAAGAGGACTGTACTTAAGAGGTTGACAGCTGGGTCCACGACCACAGCAAGGAAATGTCTCCTTATTACGCACAAAATAATGATTCCTGCACCTAACAGCGCGACCTACCAGAGGGGCCTCGAAAAAAATGTTTCTCCTCTGACAGCTGGGACCCACCAGCTGCATCTTCGCAAACAAGGAAGTGCGTCCATATTACGGGCAAAAAAATGATTCTCCCCCCTGACCGCGGGGACCCACCATCGATATCTACGCGTGCAAGGAAGTGCCTCCTTACCTCCCTGACAGCTGGGACGTACCCGGTCGAATTGTACGTAGGGTTGTCTGTCTGGTCGCGAACGTGTATGTACATACTGGTCGATCGGTCTATCTGCAGGCTGCAGCGATGAACTGTGGCCGAGTAAGGAAGAGCATGTGTCATAGTAGAGGCGTGGACGTAGCATGTCACGAGGTCCCATCAATATCGTGTACACGTGCGTATAGCCAGGGTACAAGAAAGTAAATACGGCCAGGTACAAGAAAGTAAATACGGGTGGGGTCTCGAATGCCTACTCGTGCATACGTACGACCAGTGCTCGTGTACATGGAGAGGTAGCGGAGAGCAGCGATGGCGTCCTATTCATCGGTAGCCAACCGGCTAGGTTCGAACGGAGAAACTGTGTCGTGTTCATCGGGAGACAACGGAATGCGTCCTCTTCATCGGGAGCCAATTGGCTTAGAAAGAATAGCCGAAACGAGGCTTGGCGTACCGCAGAATAGAGGGAACCGCCTTCTGTTCGACCGCCTACGCTCGAAACAGGGTCCTGTTTATCGGGAGGGGTCAGGCGTACCGCAAAACATAGGAAACGGCCTTCTGCTCGACCGGCTACGGTTGAAATGGGATCATGTTCATCGGGAGGGGTCTGGCATATCGCAAACGGAGGAAACGGACTTGTGTTGGAGCGGTACGATTGAAACGGGTGTCTTCTTCATCGGGAGGGGTGTGGCGTAGCGCAAAACAGGACTCGACACGCTACTGTTCACCCACCGTCGACTTTCTCCAGCCTCCCACTGCACTGTTCATCCACCGCGTCTTCCTCTGCCTCCATCGGCTACTGTTCATACAGCCTCCATGGGGTCTTGTTCATCCTGCCCTCCACAGGTTCCTGTTCATCTTACCAGCCCTCCACCAGCTACTGTTCAACCAGCCCTCCACGGGGTCCTGTTCATCCACCCCCAACACCTCGGTTGTGGCGGCCTCGTCTCGGGGTCCTGTTGATCAAGCGGCAACCTCAACGTCCAACCCCCACGGGGTCCTATTCATCCAACCCCAACCACGTATGTGACGACTCGTTCAACCAACCCCACGTTCATTATTCATCAAGAGGTAGCAGGTTCGACCGGCTTCAGGAAGCAACATCAGCGATCGATCGGGTCAGTTAGCAGTGGTAGCGAAGGAATCACTTGGGTTTAGTTAGTAGCAAAGGGATCGATTGATCAGGTTCAGTAACGTAGCTAGTGCAATCGCTCGGGTTCAGTAAGCAAATGCCTTGCTCGGGTTCAGTTAGAGCCCAACGCCTCGCACATAAACGTGACGTGTACAAGAGAAATGCGCAAACCTCGATGCATCGCTCCGCACCGACCACACATTGTAACCGGAAACTCCTCGAAATTTTCCTCGCCCTCACTTCTACCACGGTTTTTCCGTCATGGATGGCCCAAAGAATGCCATGCAGCTGCGTCTCCGGCCCGCCGAAGACTAAAAGCCCATTTTCTGTGATTATTTTTTGTCATGGGCGTAGGAGCCCACCACATCTATGATGATACGGGTCTTTGTCACAATTATCAACACAAAAGTGTCATAAGTATGACAGAAAAAAACTGTTCGGCCCAAAATGTCACGGATGTCTTTTTTTGTAGTGCTACCACATACGGATGTATATAGACATATTTTAGAGAGTATATTCACTCATTTTTCTCTGTATGTAGTACTCACTGGTTGAAATCTCTAGAAAGACAAATATTTAGGAACAGTGGGAGTAGTTGTTTGGAACATCGGACATGCCAGCACCATGTGCCTCCAGACGTACAAATGGGCGATGCAGAGTGTATTGCCAAGCAGCACATCTGTGTTGGTCCCATATTTGTTCTATTTGAACCTTTTTCCTATGTGTGGGTAGAAAATCTAGTCCTACACAAACTCCATAACCCCCCGGTTTCTTTCCCTTTTCAACAACGATATCAGTTCCTTACAGATTTGTGTACTGGTTTGCCCCGTTTTCCCCTTTTCGACCAACAGACCGACTCGATAGCAAGTCGATAATACTTTCTCTCCCTCCTTTCCTCATTGAGCCATGTCCTAGATTCATGCTCCACCAAACCTTTCTTTCCTCTTTGAACCAAGACCTAGATTCGACGGAACACACTAAAAAAAGATTTGCATACAGCTAGAGCAATGACGGTTTCAAAGAAAGTTATACCTTAGGGTCGTCAGGATGTGGCTAGGCATGCAGCAGGAGGCCGAATCTATACACACAATGTATGACAGTGAGGAACAAGGGGTCGGATGTCCTCCGGCACAGGCGCCGGGTGAAAGAGAACAGCGCAACCCGTAGTGGATTGGCTCCCTCGCCAAAGGTGACAGAGTGAACGGTGCACCTCCTCCCCTTCCTGGTGCGATGGATCCAGATGGCACCTTTACCAGTTGGGAGGGGGAGAGAGAGAGGCCAACGCAATCTTGTTTAAATATGATGAAGAGTGTGAGAGATTGTGAATAGATCAAACACTAGCAAAGGAACACTGAGCCTCCGATGTGTATATATATGTGGTGCAGCGAGAGTGTGAAAAGCGCAAACCCTAGCGAACAAGCGCTGAGGTTATAGCTTATATAGTACTCGTATATAGTACTGATCAAGTGGAGTGGTTTTCTTTTTCTCTCCATATCAATAGCTTTAAATTGTGTACGAAATGAAACTCTCTATTTAACGTACCAGTGAAGAAAACTACGATCAAATAACGATCCACGCGTCCTGGTCGCACTTCTTGTCGTTCACGTGTGGTACACTACCCTGTGTTAAGTGAACAACCACACATGTGCAAAATTATCAGAAAGGTGTGAGAGTGTGTACAAATAAATAAATTTAGTTTCAATTATTTTGTATGTATAGTTTGCTCTCTCTCAATAATTATGGTCTGTTGTGTTCGGCCTAAACTTGTCAAATTTTACAAAGTTTGACTTCAGTCAAATCTAATATGCAGAGTAAATAAAAATCGAGGGGTACTAGCTCCATCCGGGTTTTTAGTCCACACCTTTTTTTAATCAAAGTCTGACCACATATTTAGTTAAAAGCTGGACAAATAAAATTACGGGCGAGCTGAAGACAAAGTTGTGAGAAGGTTTAGAAATCAATACAAAACTTTTGCTCTTAGTACCAACGTTGATGCTTCTTCGAGGAAACATTTTGTTCATATCCAATTGTGTGATAAATTGCACCAACGTAAAGGACTGCTGCAAGATTAATTGATGAAGGATAACGTCTTTGTGGTAACAAGCAAAGAGCACTAATGGAAGACAACCCTTTCTTCATTGAACACCGATCAGCTTCACCACTGCATGCAATAATAGACACAACCATGAGCATCGATAGGTCATCTGGTGATGCATCATCGATTTTGGCATCAAGTTCGGGGTAGGCACCTATGAAGTTTGATAATCCTCACTATGGTTTGTTTCTTCTCGGCAATCAAGCTTGAGAAAGGAAGAACCACTTGGCAGAAGACATTGAGGAGAAGCAACAGTGGGCATCCAATTTTGTGCGGTTCCACTAAAATTGAGGAACACATGCCCGGGTATGGAGATACACATCGTTGTTTGCAAAACTATAAATGATGGATATTTACTTAGTGTCATTACTTTGTGTTGGAAGTGGAACAAGATTAACAATGGTGTCTTAATTGTCAATTAGAATTAATGAAAGGTACACAAAAAATAGAAGCGTCTTGATTATCTTGATGTGAACTAAAGCAAGATACCCGGAAAAAATAAACTAAAGCAGGACAGAAGCATTTATAGACGCCTCTAGATTGAAAGCAGCATCACTTAAATGGAACGTCACTTTAACATGGGAATTCCTTCATTTTACCAGTGATAGTTTTATATTATCACAAGCAATAAGAGAATATGTACAATGATTGCACAGCCACCACGTACTATTGTCGAAAAAAACATGTATACAAACACCGAGGCATAAACCAGGACAACTTTTAGAGTAGGTGATATTGGACCAGCCGATGCACCCTAGATACTTTAGTACATGGGGAGTTGGGCAGTAGTGGTATAGAAGAAAACATGCATCAGTGACCGGGGAGCTGGACCAGTACAATGAAGCATGAAATCCAAAAGAAGTTATACCTCAGGTTGGCGAGATATGGCCTAGGCGGGCGGGCGGGATCTGCCCATATGACGGCAATGAACAAGGGCGCGGAGGACCACTACTGCAGGATGCAACTAGCGCGACACTACGATCAGAGACCCTATGAAAGAATTGTGTGCGATGCATTAATTGCAAACGATGATGCAAAAAACCATAAAAAAAGATGCAAAACGTTTGCGATGAGTGATACATCAAACACGGTTCAGATTTTAGTTATGTGGGCGATGAGGGGCATACGTTTGATCCATACAAACTGTTCACGATGTTTGAGTGTATGATATACGGCATATAGTTCGCTCCGATAAACTATTTGCGATGGTTGAGGTGAACACAAATGATTCGGCGTAACAAGATGTGTGTGATACCTGGCAAACAGGACGGTAATCAGAATTGTGTGCGATTATTATAGACAACCCATACAGTTTTTTTCTATGAATTGTGTGCTCGTCAGGGCACACAGTTTGACCAAACAACCTTTGGGTGATAATGTAGAAGATCTCTGTAGAATATGTATTACTAACCGTCTGTGATGAGATTGATAGGATAAACAGAGATAACAAATTAGTATGAGCAAACGGAAACACAGATATACACAGTCTGCTTAATTTAGTCCTTCTTCAAGTTGTTGTTGTTGGATGGCCTCGCGACATCGTCTTGGCGAGGATGCTTCTTGCCACAGCCCGTTAGCTTTTCATCACCACCTACATCGTCATCGTCGTTGCTGTCGTCTTCGCCGTCCTCTTCGTTTGACCATTCCTTCTTATCATCATCATCGCCTTCTTCTTCATCCTTCGACAGTTCCTCGTCCATCTAGTTGTCGTCTCATGACTCCAGAGGCGGCGTCCCTTCCATGATCCGGGTATAAGCGAGGTCTGGGCTCAACGCCAGACTCATGTAAGACGAGCGGGACGATTCCGATGTTGACCTATCGTCGGGCGCCAGACTGCAGGCCAAACTGTCGTCCTCGCTGTCGCTTGACACAGCTGCGGTCGTATAAAAATCATGAGAAAGCGAGATTGCAGAGTGTAGCGTGGCCTGCCAGGGATGATGAAGATGGTGGACACTTAAGCAGGGTATGCGGAGTAGAGGAAATGCCAATTGAAGCGGGGGTTGACGTATTATCTAACCGCTGATATAATGAACTGCAATTATTTGTACCTAGTCGCTGCAAATTCCTAGGGTTGCGCAGGACTTCTATTGGCTGATTTCTTTTTTCAAGACAAAAACAAGGAACGAGTTTTGGGATTTTGCAACGGTGCCGATACGAAGGGAGTAGGATAGTTCGCAAGGAATACATTGAGCTCTTCTTATTGATGAAGCCAGTAATAATCAAACTCCAAAGAAAAAGAAAAAAAGAGAAATAAAAATATTTGCACAAATCTTTGCATAACATCAATGGCATAGGACCTAGATGTGCATTACTTAGAGGACATATAGATGTGCTTTAGCAATACTGTCAAACAAAACCCCTAATCATCATTGTCGGTCTCAAAACCGGCAGATCTCAGGTAGGGGGTCCCAAACTATGCGTCTGAGTATCGATGGTAACAGGAGGCTGGGGACACGATATTTACCCAGGTTCAGGCCCTCTAGATCAAGGTAATACACTACTTCCTGCTATATTAATATGGATGAATATGATTACAAGAGTTGATCTACCTCGAGATCGTAATGGATAAACCATGAAGTCTACCCTATGAGCATGTTCTGATTCTCTAGCCTCTACGGACTAAACCCTCCAGTTTATATATGCACCGGAGGAGCCTAGGGTTTGTACATAACCATCTTGCAGAGGAAGGAAATATTACACCCGAACCTAAAACATGCCATTATACGAATATAGGAGTCCTATCCGGATACGAGAGACGATCTTTAACAATGATCTTCATGGCCAACCAATCCGGCCCACCACGAGTTATCCGGCTACCCGGGGACCCCTCAATCCAGGACTCCCTCAGTAGCCCCTGCACCTGTCTTCGATGACGATGAGTTCGGCTTCCGTATTGTCTTCGGCGTTGCAAGGCGGGTTCCTTCTTCCAAATATATCTTCTACAAAAGTGTATTGTGTTCGGCTCTGCATGGTTAGTACAACCCTTAACCTCGAAGGCAATGCATTGAAAGAAAATGAATATTGTGTCTTTACTGACACCTTTTTGGTGAAGCATCGCTTCCATCCCATTAACATATCAAACCGTTTTACTTGGTCATAGTTTCGTGTTTCAAGGTACAGCCCCATTGACATGTCTTATCAGAGTAGAGATCATGCTCGCTTATTGTCGGATCCTTATCAACGGGACGTGGGCATCCAAACCGCGCATTATGCACGACCGCTTTGGGCACCGGCGAGGTTTATGGCTGAAGTGCGGGATGTTCTTTATTCATAACTTAAAAGGATATAATTCCCTTTCATTAGCCCCACGCTTTCCTCAAGCTCGAGCTCTCCAATCTTCCTAGCCCCAGCATCCTCTTCTCTTGCGCCCACCGTTCTTCGTCCCTCAACCACTACTTCCTTCCCCATGAATGGCTGGATCCGACGCCAGTGGCAAGTGGGAGGCCTCCACGGTCACTGAGAAAACCATGGTGGATCTTTGGAGTGCGGGCTATCTTGCTGCTGACATTGCGCACCGAGTCCCCGCCAAAGGCCAGCTGGTTCCCGTCCCAGAGGCGGGTGAGAGAGTCGTGTTTCTCTCGCAATTTGTTAGGGGGCTAGGGTTCCCGCTCCACCCCTTTGTTCGGGGTTTGCTATTTTTCTACGTGCTAGATTTCCACGATCTAGCCCCGAACTCAATTCTCCACATCCCTCCACACTTTGGCCTATGGCTCAAAACCTTCAACGTGAAGCCGAAGGTGGTGGATGGTTAACACGCGCCGTGCGGGGGTGCTATGATAAGCAAGCTCCCAAATGCGATTTGGCCAAAAGGGTCGTTCGTGGAGACGAACAAGGTCTGGAAGTAGGAGTGGTTCTATATCACTGAACACCGCGACGCTAAATGGGCTGCGTAACCTGCTTTCAGATCTAGACCCCCAAAGAGGTTGGCCTCCTGGACCGGTAAGAGTCCGAACTGGTGGTCTCAAGTTGAGCGGACAGCACTCCAGAGTCGTGTGTCCGGCGTGATTTCCATGGGCTATCAGCTCTCGACCATGGTCCAGGTAATGTTGGCCCGGCTTGTCCTTCCTTGCCAAAGCCGGGACTCCTCCCTATGGGAGTTCGATCTGGTAGGAGATCGGCCTCTGAAGCATCTCTTTGGCTTCATGCACAAAGAGATCTGGAAGCATCTCTTCAAGAGCTAGAAGGAGTGGCTGAAGGAAACCGTGGACGCGGGCTATAGTAGCGCGTTCACCGTCCCAGAGGTAATAGAAAATTCCGCCGAACATATATCCCCTTTCTTATTTGATAATAATAGGAGTTGGAGTTTTTGCGTGATATACAGGGCTGGACGAAGAAGGACATTCTTCTTAAGTGTCCGGCACCTTTGACCGAAGACCCAGAAAGGCCTCAACTGACGGCGATGCTGGTCCCGGCGCCGTACAAGGCGCTGGTCAAGAAGCCCAAGAAGAAGAGAAAGGAGGCTGAAGATGGCCCCCACCCTGCGGACGAGAAGTCTGAGAAGATCAACATCCTCTCCTCCGAAGAGTAGAGGATGACAAAGAAGAAGAAGACGAAGAAGAAGAAGAGCCCCCCGCGCAAGGCAGGGCGACGAAGAGGGCGGCTGCCGCTGACGCGGGCACGGCCATACTCCGGAGGAGCCTGAACCTCTCTGCTCGTTTAGACTCATCGTCTGAATAGAGCTTTGTGGTGAAGCCCAGGGAGAAACCCCCAACCGAAACGTAAGTTTGTCTGGCTATATTAATTGTTGCACCTTGTTTGTTTAGCATTTTGATGCTTACTTAGTATTTCTCACCTGCTGACCTACAACCCTCCCCGAGTACACCCCGACGCCTCCTTATTAAAGGGGAACTCTCTAGCGCCTGGAGAGATGGATAGTGACCCGCTGGTCCGAGCTCCATCGCACGTGATCGGCGGGGCAAGTGACAGGGCGACCAAGGGTAACACCTTGGCTGCCACTGACCATGGGGAAACAATCCCCATGGATACCGAGTACGGGGGCCCAAACAATCCGGGGCCTCGCCAAATACTATCCCGGAGCCTAGCGCGGCTCCGGGGTCCGAAGACCAGACCCCCAAGGCGGGGGAGGGTACAACGGTGCCCGGGGTCAATACGGAGGCGCCGGACCCTCCGAAGGGAGCACTTCAGAGTGCTTCCATCGTGGAGGAGCACCGCACCATGATGGCTGCGGTGATGAAGAAGATTCAGTCCGTCAAAGGCAGACTGAATGAAGCTTTCAACAGCCTGTTGACAGGATTTGAGGTAAGCAATGTAATGTTCTTTATGGAACTTTTATTTGTTTTATATGCACATATATAGCCAGTAGCCCCTGATGCTTTGTGTGATTCTAAATAGAATCGGACGAAGTATCCATAGTATAGCATGCTTATAGAGCCGAACTGTTATGCTTCTGTTATTTGAACAGGCTTCACTAGTTACGGCAACTGCACGAGATGCAGAGGTTGCCGAACTAAATCTGAAGCTCTTGTTGGCCAATGCGGACCTCGACCGCGTCATCCTACATTTAGATGAAACGCATGGTATGCGGATTTAAAAAATTAAGATGTCAAGAAGACTAATAATATTGATCGAGTATGGGTATAAACTCTTTTATGATATTCTGTATTAAACAGTTGGTGCCACTAAGCTCCACGTCCTCAAGGGCGAACTCGCAAACGCCAAGAAGGAGGACGAAGCGAACAGGGCAGCCGCTGACAAAGCGGTTGCCGATTTGGAGGCTGAAAAGGCCATGTGCGAGAAGCACCAATCTCGGGTGTCTGAAGTCGAGGTTGAGCTCAAAGATGCTATTCGCAAATGCGAGGCGTTGGAAGAAAAGTCTTCGAAACAAGCATACGAGCTTGTTGCAGCAGTTAAGGCTGCCCAGGATGCGCGAAGCGAGTCGTGCAATGCCTAAGAATAAATCAAGCAGGCGCGCCAGATAGCATCTGGTGAGACCTTTCTCTTACAGAGCATCTTCGAAGGGCGGAAGTATCTTGGGCTGACACGGTTATGGAGTTCTCCAAGTGTGTTTGTTGATCTTCCTAGGAGCAGTGCTGATGCCGCTCAATACTTCCGAGCCCAGGAGGGGAACGACAGGGAGAATTTTTTTTGGTCGCAGTTTTATGTGCCAAAACATCTGGTGCCCCTCAACGACCAGATGAAGCAGCTGGTCGAGCTGCACAATATGGCGGGTTCAGCCATGAAGGACTTGATAGTCCGGCTATGGCCCGCTGATCCAAGGCGAGTCCGCGGGTCGACACATTGAAGTGTTCGGCCTACATAGAAGGTGCTCGGATGGCCTTCGCTCACGTAAAAGTGCACTAGGAGAATGTAGGCGCAGGATATAGCTACTCTTGGCCCGCCCGCAGGCAAGGAGCACCGCAAGCCTGAGAAATACTTCGAGGATGTCATAGAAGGCGCCCGCCTTGTAGAAGGCCAGTGCTCAAAGGATTTTATATTTGAGTAATTGTATCCGGTTGTAAAGATTTGCGCTTATGAACCGATGTATATAGCTTTTGCGCTATTATAATGTGAGCGACTTTTACCTCCTGTGTGGCTGTTTATATAAATTTGAAAGCTTCTAGTCGTCGGCTTCAGCCCCCATGTACATAGTAATGCGGTGTTCGGTCATACGCATATACACTCTTTATCAAACGTCTTGGTCCGCGTAGGAGGTGTATGCGGAGCGAACCAGGCAATCAGACTATGCTGCGTTATTCCTTTCACTTAGCCATAGGAGTTTGACAAGTGGGGCTAGGTACTAGCCCCTGGTGCGAATATGAGATTTCCGAATTAAGTTATCCAATTGCACGTGGCTGGGCGAAAAAACCAACCCTTCGTATAACACGGGGTAGATATCTATCAATTGTAGTATAAAACTAAGTCACAGGATTGCGGACTAGGTTCTCCCATATCATGACAGTCAGTTTTGGGATTTCTCTACCGAGGTACTTGACCGGACGAGCTAGAAGTACAATCGCAGTAGTTCTCCCTTTACATCCTAGCCGAACAGTCGGGAACGTAGGGGTAAGCATAGGAGCCGGCAACCCAACTATTGACCCAAGACATGATTCGGAACTAACGCATATAGGACAAACATCCAAGACGCCGAACACTCCTTATAGGTATTCGGACTTTTCAACATATACCGAGCTGAATACAGCCCCTGGTAATGGACCCTGTTCACAAGGCACATGTGGCAGTCTGACGTGGGGAGAAAACATAGATGGTGAGTGAATAAAACTCCAAACATAATATGAACCAAGCTATTCTTATAATATCCTGTTATAGTACGGTGAGCCGTAAACTTATAGAAAATGCCGATAACTTTCTTACATTTTTCTTGCAAGAAAAGTACAAAACAAAAAGAGAAAAAAGGTTTACACATGGTCTTAATCTAAAAACAAAACTTTGCACGGGTCCCTGCTGCATGTCTGCGCCGTTTCCTCCTCTCTAATGTGTCCTTGAAGGGGGGAGTGTGATGGCCATATATAAAAAAGAGAAAAAGAAGAAACCTGGAAAAGAGAGGGGATCCAATGCGGCCATAAACAGAACTAGTTCATTTAGTGAACCTTGAAAGATAATTTTAGAGTCCAAATAGGGTCAAGCCGAACTATGGACTGTGTGTATGCAGTGTGCCCCCAGCGTCGCCCAAGGGATTTTGAGGGCATAATTATGTACACGAGGCACGTATGTTGTCACCTTATGGGGCAGTCGAAGGGGGCGTAACTGCCAATCAAGCTCAGTGTCATCTGAGCTGCCGCACTGAGGCGTATTCCGGACACGTTTAGATGTGTTCGTGGTTTTAACGACCGACAGGCTGTCCGGCTTGAATAGTCCATTTTGGACTTTGGCTGATAAGGCCGCAGTGTCCTCCTCTGTGCGGAGAGAGCACTCCATATTTCTGTTGGGGAATGTAGTATTTTAAAATTTTCCTATGATCACGCAAGATCTATCCACCAGATGCATAGCAACGAGAGGGGAGAGTGTGTCTACGTACCCTCGTAGCCCGAAATCGGAAGCGTCAAGTGACGCGGTTGATGTAGTCGAACTTCTTCGCGATTCAACCAATCAAGCACCGAACGTACGACACCTCCGTGTTCAGCACACGTTCAGCTTGATGACGTCCCACGAGCTCTTGATCCAGTTGATATTCATGGGAGGGTTTCGTCAGCACGAAGGTGTGGTGACGGATATGATGAAGTTACCGGCACAGGGCTTCGCCTAAGCACTGCAACGGTATGACCGAGGTGTGTTTCTATGGAGGGGGGCACCGCACACGGCTGGAGAGATCAACTTGTATGTCCTAGGGTGCCCCCTGCCCCCATATATAAAGGAGCAAGGGGGAGGCTGGCCGGCCCTCCTATGGTGCACCTAGAGGAGCAATCCTACTAGGAATAGGATTGCAGTCCTATTCCTAGTAGGAACCACCAAGAGGAAGAGAGGGGGAATGAAGGAGAGGGAGAGGGAGAAGGAAAGGGGCGCCGCCCCCTCCTTTCCTTGTCCAATTCGGACCAAGGGGAGGGGTGCGCGGCCCAGCCCTGGCCGGCCCTCTCTCTTTTCCACTAAAGCCCATTAGGGCCGATAGCTTCCCCGGGGGGTTCCGGTAACCCCCCGGCACTCCTGTTAATTCCGAAACTTTCCGGAACACTTCCGGTGTCCGAATATAGTCATCCAATATATCAATCTTTACGTCTCGGACATTCCGAGACTCCTCGTCATGTCCATGATCTTATCGGGACTCCGAACTACCTTCGGTACATCAAAACTCATAAACTCATAATACCGATCGTCATCAAACGTTAAGCGTGCGGACCCTACGGGTTCGAGAACTATGTAGACATGACCGAGACTCATCTCTAGTCAATAACCAATAGCGGAACCTGGATGCTCATATTGGCTCCTACATATTCTATGAAGATCTTTATCGGTCAAATTGCATAACAACATACGTTGTTCCCTTTGTCATCGGTATGTTACTTGCTCGAGATTTGATTGTCTGTATCTCAATACCTAGTTCAATCTCGTTACCATCAAGTATCTTTACTCGTTCCGTAATACATCATCCCGTGACTAACTTATTTGTCATTTGCTTGCAAGGCTTATTATGATGTGTATTACCGAGAGGGCCCAGAGATACCTCTCCGACACTCGGTGTGACAAATCCTATTCTTGATCTATGCCAACACCACAAACACTTTCGGACACACCTGTAGAGCATCTTTATAATCACCCAATTACATTGTGGCGTTTGATAGCACACAAGGTGTTCCTCCGGTATACGGGAGTTGCACAATCTCATAGTCATAGGAACATGTATAAGTCATGAAGAAAGCAATAGAAGTAAAACTAAACGATCATAATGCTAAGCTAACGGATGGGTCTTGTCCATCACATCATTATCCTAATGCTGTCATGTCTATGTCTAGGAAACATAACCATCTTTGATCAATGAGCTAGTCTAGTAGAGGCATACTAGGGACATACTGTTTTGTCTATGTATTCACACATGTACTAAGTTTCCGGTTAATACAATTCTAGCATGAATAAAAGAAATTTATCATGATATAAGGAAATACAAATAACATCTTTATTATTGCGTCTTGGGCATATTTCTTTCAGTCTCCCACTTGAACTAGAGTCAATAATCTAGATTACAAAGTAATGATCCTAACACCCATGAGGTCTTGGTGCTGATCATGTTTTGCCCATGGAAGAGGCTTAGTCAACAGGTCTGCAACATTCAGATTCGTATGTATCTTGCAAATCTCTATGTATCCCTCCTTGACTAGATCGTGGATGGAATTGAAGCGTCTTTTGATGTGCTTTGTTCTCTTGTGAAACCTGGATTCCTTCGCCAAGGCTATTTCTCCAGTGTTATCACAAAAGATTTTCATTACAGCCGATGCACTAGGTATTACACCTAGATCGGATATCAACTCCTTCATCTAGACTCCTTCATTTGCTGCTTCCGAAGCGGCTATGTATTCCGCTTCACACGTAGATCCCGCCACGATGCTCTGCTTGGAACTGCACCAACTGACAGCTCGACCGTTTAATAAATATACATATCCGGTTTGTGACTTAGAGTCATCCGGATCAGTGTCAAAGCTTGAATCGACGTAACCGTTTACGACGAGCTCTTTGTCACCTCCATACACGAGAACCATATCCTTTGTCCTTTTCAGGTACTTCAGGATGTTCTTGACCGCCGTCCAGTGATCCACTCCTGGATTAGTTTGGTACCTCCCTGCTAGACATATAGCAAGGCACACATTAGGTTTGGTACACAACATTGCATACATGATAGATCCTATGGCTGAGGCATAGGGAATGACTTTCATTTTCTCTCTATCTTCTGCAGTGGTCGGGCATTGAGTCTTACTCAACTTCACACCTTGTAACACAGGCAAGAACCCTTTCTTTGACTAATCCATTTTGAACTTCTTCAAAACTTTATCAAGGTATGTGCTTTGTGAAAGTCCAATTAAGCATCTTGATCTATCTCTATAGATCTTGATGCCTAATATGTAAGCAGCTTCACCGAGGTCCTTCATTGAAAAATTCTTATTCAAGTATTCTTTTATGCTATCCAGAAATTCTATATCATTTCCAATCAACAATATGTCATCCACCTATAATATCAGAAATGCTACAGAGCTCCCACTTACTTTCTTGTAAATACAGGCTTCTCCAAAAGTCTCTATAAAACCATATGCTTTGATCACCTCATCAAAGTGTATATTCCAATTCCAAGATGCTTGCACCAGTCCATAAATGGATCGCTGGAGCTTGCACACTTTGTTGGCACCTTTAGGATCGACAAAACCTTCTGGTTGCATCATATACAACTCTTAGTTGAGATATCCATTCAGGAATGCAGTTTTGACATCAATTTGCCAGATTTCATAATCATAAAATGCGGCAATTTCTAACATGATTCAGACAGACTTAAGCATCACTACGGGTGAGAAAGTCTCATCGTAGTCAATTCCTTGAACTTATCGAAACCCATTCCCAACAAGTCAAGCTTTGTAAACAGTAACATTACCGTCTGCGTCGGTCTTCCTCTTGAAGATCCATTTATTTTCGATGGATTGTCGATCAATGGGCAAGTCAACCAAAGTCCACACTTTGTTCTCATACATGGATCCCATCTCAGATTTCATGGCCTCAAGCCATTTTGCATAATTAGGGCTCATCATCGCTTCCTCATAGTTCGTAGGTTCATCATGGTCTAGTAACATGACTTCCAGAACTGGGTTGCCGTACCACTCTAGTAACATGACTTCCAGAACTTCCAGAACTCTGGTTGATCTACGAAGTTCAGCAGAAACTTGATCTGAAGTTTCATGATCATCATCATTAGCTTCCTCACTAATTGGTGTAGGAATCACTGGAACTAGTTTCTATGATGTACTACTTTCTAGTTCGGGAGAAGGTACAATTACCTCATCAAGTTCTACTTTCCTCCCATTCACTTCTTTCGAGAGAAACTCCTTCTCTAGAAAGCATCCATTCTTAGCAATGAATATCTTGCCTTCAGATCTGTGATAGAAGGTGCACCCAACAGTCTCTTTTGGGTATCCTATGAAGACACATTTCTCCGACTTTGGTTCGAGCATATCAGGTTGAAGCTTTTTCACATAAGCATCGCAGCCCCAAACTTTAAGAAACGACAACTTTGGTTTCTTGCCAAACCACAGTTCATAAGGCGTCGTCTCAACGGATTTAGACGGTGCCCTATTTAACGTGAATGCAGCTGTCTCTAAAGCATAACCCCAAAACGATAGTTGTAAATCAGTAAGAGACATCATAGACCGCACCATATCTAATAAAGTATGGTTATGACATTCGGACACACCATTACGCCATGGTGTTCCGGGTGGCGTGAGTTGTGAAACTATTCCACATTGTTTCAAATGAAGACCAAACTTCTAACTCAAATATTCACCTCCGCGATCAGATTGTAGAAACTTTATTTTCTTGTTACGATGATTCTCTACTTCACTCTGAAATTCTTTGAACTTTTCAAATGTTTCAGACTTGTGTTTCATCAAGTAGATATACCCATATCTGCTTAAATCATCAGTGAAGGTCAGAAAATAACTATACCCTCCGCCAGCCTCAACACTCATTGGTCCACATACATCGGTATGTATGATTTCCAACAAATCTATTGCTCGCTCCATTGTTCCGGAGAACGGAGTTTTAGTCATCTTGCCCATGAGGCATGGTTCGCAAGCACCAAGTGATTCATAATCAAGTGATTCCAAAAGTCCATCACTATGGAGTTTCTTCATGCACTTTACACCAATATGACCTAAACGACAGTGCCACAAATAAGTTGCACTATCATTATTAACCATGCATCTTCTGGCTTCAATATTATGAATATGTGTATCACTACAATCAAGATCCATCAAGAATAGACCACTCTTCAAGGGTGCATGACCATAAAAGATATGATTCATAGAAATAGAACAACCATTATTCTCTGATTTAAATGAATAACCGTTTCGCAACAAACAAGATCCGGATATAATGTTCATGCTTAACTCTGGCACCAATTAACAATTATTCAGGTCTAAAACTAATCCCGAAGGTAGATGTAGAGGTAGCGTGCCGACGGTGATCACATCGACTTTGGAACCATTTCCCACGCGCATCGTCACCTCATCCTTGGCCAATCTTCGTTTAATCCGTAGTCCCTGTTTCGAGTTACAAATATTAGCAACCGAACCGGTATCAAATACCCAGGTACTACTACAAGCATTAGTAAGGTACACATCAATAACATGTATATCACATATATCTTTGTTCACCTTGCCATCCTTATTATCCGCCGAATACTTGGGGCAGTTCCGCTTCCAGTGTCCAGTCCCTTTGCAGTAGAAGCACTCAGTTTCAGGCTTGGCTCCAGACTTGGGTTTCTTCGCGGGAGTAGCAACTATCTTGCTATTCTTCTTGAAGTTCCCCTTCTTTCCCTTGCCCTTTTTCTTGAAACTAGTGGTCTTGTTAACCATCAACACTTGATGCTCCTTTTTGATTTCTACCTCCGTAGCCTTGAGCATAGCGAAGAGCTCGAGAATTGTCTTTTGCATCCCTTGCATATTATAGTTCATCATGAAGCCTTTATAGCTTGGTGGCAGTGATTGAAGAACTCTATCAATAACACTATCCTCGTCAAGTTTGCAACCAAGTTGAGTCATATGATTGTAGTACCCAGACATTCTGAGCAAGTGTTCACTCATAGAACTATTCTCCTCCATCTTGCAGCTATAGAACTTATTGGAAATCTCATATTTCTCAATCCAGGCATTTGCTTGAAATATTAACTTCAACTCCTGGAACATCTCATATGGTCCATGACGTTAAAAACATCGTTGAAGTCCCGGTTCTATTTCGTAAAGCATGGCACACTGAACTATCGTGGAGCCATCAGAACGAGCTTGCTAGACGTTCATACCGTCCGGAGTTGCTCCTGCAGCAGGCTTGTCACCTAGCGGTGCTTCAAGGACATAATTCTTCTATGCAGCAACGAGGATAATCCTCAAGTTACGGACCCAGTCCATGTAATTGCTACCATCATCTTTCAACTTAGCTTTCTCTAGGAATGCATTAAAATTCAAAGGAACGATAGCATGGGCCATTGATCTACAACAACATAGATATGCAAAAAAGAACTATCAGGACTAAGTTCATGATAAATTAAAGTTCAATTAATCATATTACTTTAACAACTCCCACTTAGATAGACATCCCTCCGGTCATGTAAATGATCACGTTAACCAAATCAACTAAAACATGTCCGATCATCACGTGAGATGGAGTAGTTTCAATGGTGAATATCTTATGTTGATCATATCTACTATATGATTCACGCTCGACCTTTCGGTCTCTAGTGTTTCGAGGCCATATCTGCATATGCTAGACTCGTCAAGTTTAACCCGAGTATTCAGCGCGTGCAAAACTGGCTTACACCCGTTGTATTTGAACGTAGAGCTTATCACACCCGATCACTATGTGGTGTCTCGGCACGATGAACTTTCGCAACGGTGGATACTCAGGGAGAACAATTATACCTTGAAATTTTGTAAGGGATCATCTTATAATGTTACCGTCGTACTAAGAAAAATAAGAAGCATAATAAGATAAACATCACATGCAATCAAAATATGTGACATGATATGGCCATCATCATCTTGTGCTTTTGATCTCCATCTTCAAAGCACCGTCATGATCACCTTTGTCACCGGCGCGACACCTTGATCTCCATCGTAGCATCGTTATCGTCTCGCCAACTATTGCTTCCACGACTATCTCTACCGCTTAGTGATAAAGTAAAGAAATTACATGGTGACTCTATTTTATACAATAAAACGACAAACATATGGCTCCTGCCAGTTGCCGATAACTTTACAAAACATGATCATCTCATACAATAACGTATAACTCATCATGTCTTTGACCATATCATATCACAACTTGCCCTGCAAAAACAAGTTAGACATCCTCTACTTTGTTGTTGCAAATTTTACGTGGCTGCTACGGGCTTAGCAAGAACCGTTCTTACCTACGCATACAAAAATCACAACGATTTTTCATCAAGTATGTGTTGTTTTAACCTTCACAAGGACCGGGCGTAGCCACACTTTATTCTGCTAAAGTGAGACAGACAGACACCCGCCAGTCACCTTTAAGAAACGAGTGCTCATAACGGTGAAACCAGTCTCGCGTAAGCGTACGTGTAATGTCAGTCCGGGCCGCTTCATCTCAAAATACCGCTGAACCAAAGTATGACATGCTGGTAAGCAGTATGACTACTATCGTCCACAACTCATTGTCTTGTACTCGTGCATATCTTCTACGCATAGACCTGGCTCATGATGCCAATGTTGGGAACGTAGTATTTTAAAATTTTCCTACGATAACGCAAGATCTATCTACCAGATGCATAGAAACGAGAGGGGAGAGTGTGTCTACGTACCCTCATAGACCGAAAGTGGAAGCGTCAAGTGACGCGGTTGATGTAGTCGAACTTCTTCGCGATTCAACCGATCAAGCACCGAACGTATGGCACCTCCGCGTTCAGCACACGTTCAGCTTGATGACGTCCCACGAGCTCTTGATCCAGTTGAGCTTCACGGGAGAGTTTCGTCAGCACGACGGCGTGGTGACAGATATGATGAAGTTACCGGCGCAGGGCTTCGCCTAAGCACTGCAACGGTATGACCGAGGTGTGTTTCTGTGGAGTGGGGCACCGCACACGGCTAGAGAAATCAACTTGTGTGTCCTAGGGTGCCCCCCTACCCCTGTATATAAAGGAGCAAGGGTGAGGCCGGCCGGCCCTCCTATGGCGCGCCTAGAGGAGCAATCCTACTAGGAATAGGATTGCAATCCTATTCCTAGTAGGAATCACCAAGAGGGAGAGAGGGGGAAGGAAGGAGAGAGAGAGAGAAGGAAACGGGCGCCGCCCCCCTCCTTTCCTTATCCAATTCGGACCAAGGGGGAGGGGCGCGCGGCCCAGCCCTGGCCGGCCCTCTCTCTTTTCCACTAAAGCCCATTAGGGCCCATAGCTTCCCCGGGGTGTTCCGG